>CM074812.1:232608-252206 GCA_037447605.1 Zygnema circumcarinatum | reverse complement strand
GCGCGGCCTATCGCCGCCCTCCACGTGTCCTACTCAGACTTCTCGTGTTCCCACTAAGAACAGCGCCCTAGCGCCCTGTTCAGACTGTGACCAAATCTCCCAAGGACAGCCGACAAAAGGCTAAGGACCGTACAGCGTACAATTCTAGGCTATACCCCTATTGTACCCAACAGTGAGACCTGACACGTCTTTGAATGCCGCTTTGACAGCGAGAAGAGCATCCCCTGCGCCCAAACGCGAGCACATGTAGGATTGGGGCCGAGCTCAGCTTCAAAATGAACAAGGAGAAAGGGAAGGAATTCTGCTTCTCCCCTTCCAGAGAGGCCGCAGAGGGCGCGCGGGGCAGGGCAGGGCGCGGCGCCTCACTGTCGGCTTTGGCGATGTTCCAGTAGGTCACAGCGCCGGCTCGCCGCGCGGCGGCGGCGGCGAGGAGCAGCGCGAGGAGCGTGCGCAGCAAGGGAGGGAGAGAGCGCGCGGGCCTTCGTCCTCCTCCTCCTCCTGCTGCTGCCCAGCCCTCCGCCATGGCTGCCGGCTTCCTTCTTCCGGCTGCCGGCCACGTGCCGCGCCCTCAACCGTTTCGTAGCCCCCGCAGGAATGGTCCGCTCGAGGACAGTCCTGGAGCGGTCGTCATCATGTACAAATACTGACGTTATCACTGGCCATCCCTGTCCTGGCGGCGGCGCAAGTCGTCCGCTCGCTGATGCCGGACAGTCCGTACAGAGTGTTCGTACATCCACAGGCACTACATAACAACCATATGACAGGTCCCCGTGGGACGGCCCCATGTGAGTGACGTCAGCTCTGCGCCCATTGGCCGCGGCGGCGGGCGGGTCCCGCGGCCTTTAAGGCACCCACACGTGGCCGACTCCGATGAGCGCATGTTTTGGTCTCGGCCTTGAAGGTTGACGGCGGGTCGCTAGACGGCAATAACGACGGGGATGGGGATGGGGCATTGACCTCGTGATGGCGATGAGGCCATCACATGGACATGGACAAAGTCAACAACATGGGGAACCACGAGGAACAACTGGGCGCATAGGACCTAAGGACAAAAGAAAAAAACGGGGAGCGGAAAGCGACGCCTAGGCGCAACAACGCAGCCCTCCCTCGAAGCAGCCGCGAAGGTCACATCGCGCGGAGGGAGGGAGGGGAGCGGCGGAAGGTCACCGCCACTCACGGCCACCAACAACCGCGGCTTCACGACGAAGCAGCGAAGAAGCGTAGAGGGCACCGCTGAAGGGCGACGGAAATGTGCTGTCGATAAAAAGTCGCGAGGATCAATCGCCGGAGGAGGAGGGGGGAAGGCTTCCTTCCGGGGCCGTGGGCGCATCTCGAAGAAGCGATGGGCGCACGCACGCACTCACTCACTCACTGACGGAGGAAGGCATGCATCCAAACGGGCGTCGAGGCACCCAAAAATCTCAACAGCCATAGGATAAAACTCGTCGGCCGCATCACGTCACGGTGGGCATGTGCGCGCTCCTTGCTAGGGCCGCATCGCCTTCATGGGGCCCCGCCTTCATGGCGTACTGCACGCAACAATAAATCGCGACCTGTCGAATCGGCCAACAACACAACATCCCCAAAAATGCGGCGAGCACTGTCCACGAGGGAGGGCCAAGTCAGGGCGAACGCTTCGCTCGAAATGAACCAATTGGTCGAGGGGGTACAATGTGGCTGAACAGCGCTTCATGGCTTTTGGATTGTCCACGTGGCTCGATCGCACTCGCTGCAAAGGATAGCTGTGTCGGACTAAAAAGTTGGCCCTAATATTGAGGAAAAATCGTCAGTATCGGAAAATCGAAAAACTGTGGCGAGTATTCACTCGCTCCAGGGAACACTGCCAACGGGTGGTCCAAGGGTTGGTCCGCTGGTCCTCCCGCAGAGGTCGACGGCGGAAGACCATTTTGCCGGCCGGCGGTTTGGATCTGGCCGGCAGAAACAGGCCGGCGCCAGCAGTCAGCCGGCGAGTTGGCGGCCGAAGGCTGCGATTGGCTGGCAGGCGCTAATTCTGTACGGACGGAATTCCGATACGATCGATATGTGGCATGCCGATATTCATGATTCCGTATCGGATATCGCAAACCCCATTTTAACGGAACCCGACTGTTCCGTGTTGAACGTGCAACGATCGGAAACTGAATATGTTCCACGCCGTTCCGTATTGGGCCACGGGAGCATGTGCTGCACATCTCGACAAAACAAGTTCCGCTCTCCAACAACAACATGGGGAACCACGAGGAACTACTGACGAAGGAACGAAGGACCTGACCAAAGAAAGAAGCTGTCTATGGAAACTCTGCACAGGTCGGACGATGGATGGGATTGCCAGCCATTGGGGCCAACCATAGGATAGCAATGGTTGGCCGGTCAGTGGCTCGCAACCATTGAATGGCTAGCAACCATTGAACAACCATTGGATGGCTATGGTCGGCCGTCCAATTGTTCGCAACCATTGGAATGTCTGGCAACCATTGGATAGCCATTGCAATGGTCGGCCGTCCAATGGTTCGCAATTATTGGAATGGCTGGCCACCATTGGACAATCATTGGATGGCCAATTGTCGGCCGTCTAATGGTTCGCAACCATTGGACGCAATGATTGATGAATCCAGTGGTTCCGACCATTTGCAATGGTTGGCTAGATCGCGAGTCAATGGTCCGCACCCATTCCAATGGTTGATCGAATCGTTGGTTTGACCTGTGGATCACTGTCTCGCGGGTCCATGGCGCCGACTGCAGCTGATCAGTCATCCACACTTCCACGTGTCCTCGGCTCACCGGTTAATAGCTCCGTTAGTTGGGAGCCAAATTTTGGGGTGGAACTGAGTGATGGTTTTTAGCGTTCACATGTGTGAGCAGGGCGTGAGATGTGGCCGACGTTCTTGCAGGTGGAAGGAGGCGCGGACTGAAAGCACAACTGCGAGGGAGCGTGACGGCGCAGAGCGACCCAGGAGAGTGTGGGTCTGCCACTATCAAGTATATCCTCTCCGTATACTTGTACTATCATATGTTTGCGTTTTGAGCTCGCAGAATTCACCCTCTTCCTTTCTTTCCCTCTCCTTATCCCTCTCCCTTTGTTCCTCGTCTCTCCTTCCTTGCGTGTTCGCCTGACTCTCTCTTACTCATTCCTCTCCCTCCTCGCCTCCCTCTCCGCTCCTCATCCCTCCTCTCTTCTATCCTTCCGTCTTTTCCTCCTCTCCCCTCTCCTTCTTCTCTACTTATTCTCCTCTACCTCCCCTCTCCTCTTCCTCTCCCTCCCTCTCCCTGTCTGCACCTATCTCCCTCCAAGACCCACTCCCCCACCCAAAGGTCTCCAACACCACCCTCCTCCAAAAGTCGCTCTTTCCCCCAACGCTGCCATTTCCCTCCGTTTGTCCCTCGTACGGATGTCGATCGTTCCCCGGAAATCGAAATCTTTCCGGACGAGATTCGATCCCAATGTTGACACATGAATGCCCGCGAATTGCGGAATATCGTGTCAGGATTCGTGGTCTGTGGCCTGGCTCCAACCAATCAGCGGTCGGATTCGCACATGGCAAGAAATTGGAGGATGCGCCACATTAACGTGCCACCTCGATAATCTGTCGCAAGCGTATTATCCTCAGTGCTCCACTCGACACGTCAGCGCTCAGTGGTTGTCGATATACCACGTGGCACATTCGAGCCACGGAAGTTGTCCACGTGGCGTCCGAGCTCGTGACAAATTTTCGCCGTCCAAAGGGGTGACGTGGTAGTCGGCGGAGTCGAAACGTAGGAAGCAAAGTTTGTCGTTTTCTGCCGACAGAATATTCCACGGCGTCAGTGCGCGAGCTGCTGCGTGGCTGCCGGCGGACCCGGAGGGCTCGTTAAAGTTTGTTTGTCACTTAGCGCATGGCGAGAGAGCGGATTCGTAACTAAATCTTTTTAGGAATCGCAAGTTCTGATTCGAGAATTTTCATAATTTTATTTTGTAGCTGTGCCCGAAAACATTTTTCGTTTTGGAAATGGTTTTTTTGCGGTGGGAAATTTTCAGTCCCACTTTCTAATTCAGCAGACTTCTCAGATGATTAAAAAGAAATTACTTCTGTTGTTTTCCTGCGAAGAATCCAAAATTTTGTTCCACGTGATATAACATTTTTGACTCTCCGTTTTTCACGGGCAGACCGAAGCTCGGTTCAATCTTCTGCCCTACGCGTCAGCATTTTGTCGGCTCTGCTGTCATAACTCCTCGTTTTGAACGTACAAATCGACAAAAACGTTTACCACTGGGCGGCACTTCAATAAACAAGAAATGTCGGCGCCAAGTCGCCACCGCCCAGCTCCTCCGAGCCTCCACGTCAGCGCCCAAGTCCCTAATCGGCACTCGCCACGTTCACCTGTTGTCCGTACTGAAATGCGTACGGCGCAGGGCGAGAGCCGGAAAGGACAAACGTAAGGCGTCTATCCCAAGAGAACTGTTCGCCGACTGCCGTCCATTTTGTCGCGACAGGAGCCGGCTTTAGGGAACGTTTTTGTCGTTAAGTGCAGTCGTGATTCCCGAGGCCGGGCGGTGGATTTTGACCACATTCGCGACTGCCGTCCCCCGCGCTGACCTTTTTCAGGCGCCGTCCACCGACCAGAATCTTTACTGACCAAAAAAGTTCAACTTGTTCAACTCCTCCAGTTGAAAAACAAAAAAAGCCAGTTGATCCACAGCAATTTCTGTTGATCTGACCATAAATCTTGTAGATCCCACGAATCCACGATCGGATCCACTCCCATTCATGATTCCGACTTCACCTTAGCCCTCTACTCCCTGCCCGTCAAAAAACATTTTATCCTGCCCGTCTCCCTATCGCTCGCCCTTCCCCAATTAGGACCTGCCCAAACCGACAACAGCCCCGGCCCAACCTGTTCGTACAATTCACGTTCAATTGAAGCCGGCCGTACGCCTTCACGTAACCCGAAACTGTACTTTTTTTTTCAATTTGTACACATTTCGTACCTGGAATTGTACTTTTCCCGTCTCCGTACAGTCCTTGCCCCCGCCCTCCCCCTCTCCTTCCTGGCGCCTGCCCTCAAAACTGTCGAGATTTGAAGGGGAAAGGCCACGGAAGGCGGGCGATCCCGCGCAGAATTTTACGCGTAGATTTGCCTTTTGCTCGAGTGCAGGAGGGGGGAGGAATAAAGGGAGGGAGGGAGAGGGAGGGAGGGAGAGGGAGGGAGGGAGATATAGAGAGAGAAAAAGAAAGAGAGGCAGTGGGAGAGAGGGCGAGGGAACGAGACACAACTCAGAATTTTAGTTCAGTTGCCCCTCTCGGTGCATACAAAGGGACGCCTTTCTCAGATAGACAGAAACAGAGAGATAAACAGAGAGAAGAGAGAGCGAGAGAGAAACAGAGAGAGAGCTGTAGCCACCAATCAGACCCACGAAGGCTTCTAGCTGGGTGAGCCATGGCTGCCTCCAAGGAGGCCCCTCCATGGCTGCGAGGCCCTCTCCTTGGCTGCGGCGCCTTTGGCTCCGTCAACCTCGCCCTTCTCCGCTCCTCCGGCGAACTCTTCGCCGTCAAATCCGTTGACGCCGACCGCTCCCCTGACCATCTCTCTGCGCTTGAAAATGAGCTTATGATTTTAAAGAGCATCAAATCACAGAGGGTGGTGAGGTGCGTGGGCGCCGACTGGACCACGGAAAACGGAGTACGGCGCAGAAACCTGCACATGGAACACGTCGCGGGAGGGAGCCTCTCGGACCTTATTAAGGGATTTGGGGGGAGGCTGGAGGAGGGGCTGGTGAGGGTGTACGCCAAGGGGCTGCTTGAGGCGCTGAGGGAGGTTCATGGGGAGGGTGTGGCGCACTGCGATGTGAAGGGGAAGAACATTCTGATAGGGAGAGGGGGAGAGGTGAAGCTCTGCGATTTTGGGGCGTCGGAGAGGGTGAGGGAGTGGAGAGAGGGAGGCGAGAAGGAGGGAGGAGGGAGAGAGGGAGGGAGGGAGGGAGGGAGGAAGGAGGTGGAAGGGGGGGAATGGAAGGATGGAGGAGAGGAGGAGGGGTGTGCGAGTGGGAGTGGGGGAGGAGGAGCAGCCAATGAGGGGACGGCAACAGCTGGGAGCTCCTCAAGGAGGCTGAAAGGGACCATCTGTTGGATGGCTCCAGAAGTGGTGCAGAAGGCGCAGCAGGGCACAGCTGGCGACATATGGTCCGTGGGATGCACCGTGATCGAGATGTTGACGGGGAAGACGCCATGGGGGGGACAGGTGTCAGACGCCTGCTCGGCGCTCTACCGCCTGGGGTGCACCAATGAGGTGCCGGAGATTCCGTCAGGAATTTCAACGAAATTGAGAGAATTTCTGCTCATGTGTCTGCAGAGGGACCCCACGAAGAGGCCGAGTGCGGAGGTGCTTCTCGAGCACCCCTTCTTGGCAAGCAGCCCCTCGGGCGAGTTTACGGAAAATTCGGAGAATACGGAAAAGTGTGGGAGCGGAATTACGGAGAATTTGAGTTGCGGAAAGATGTCGGACGAGGAGGAGGAAAGGAGGTGGAGGGAGTGGGAGGTGACGGAGTCCACCATGTCGGAGAGCAGCTTCGGGGAGAAGCCATGGCTGGCCTTTCCAAGAAGAAGCAAGTCTGAATACGCTGTCCCTGTTTCGGCGGCGACACGTGGCGATCTCTCATTGGGCGCGACGCCCTCTCTTTCCTCCTTCTCCTCCTTCCACAGACTGACAGCTGTCTGCAGCTCAAGAGTCTCCCAAAATACCACTCCCGGTATTCGGCTTGACATGGATCTTATGGATGCTGACGTGGCGCCTCCAGACGCTGAGGTGGGGAGCAGCTATTGGTCGTCTCCGGGAAGCCCCAATGCCGCTCAAGGGAGGTGGCTGACTGTACATTCCACAAGTTCCTCCCGGAACTCCTCCCCCCCTCTCTCTCCCTCTCTCTCTCCCCCTGTCTCTCCCTCCACCCGCTTCTTCGACGTCTCTTCCGACTCCTTCCAGTCTTTCCACTCCTTTGAAACGCTCGCTTTTCCCTCCGGAGAGCCCACCGAAGATGAGAGGAGAAGCTTCCCGGACGTTTCGGCTCCTTCCCGGGGGGGGAAGAATGGGGAGTGCGGGAGTGAAGGCGCGGAGAGAGCGGGAGCGAAGAGGAGAGGGAGAGGAGAGGAGAGAGAGGTCGAGGTAGAGAGGAAGCGGATCAACGAAACTGGAGCAGATGATGGGAGGAGGCGGCTAATGAGAATGGAGTCTTCGGGGATTTTCTCTTTCAAGGGCTTTTTGTCGTGAAAAACCGAACGTGAATGCTTTTCTTTTCTGAATATGCATATCTTCTCTTTCTCGCTCACTCTCCCTCTTCTCCAGGCGGCCGTTTTTTTTTTTTTTTTTTTTTTTTTTCCAATAATGGATGGATAAGATCTGGTCGGAGATCACCCATTTTTTTTCGTGCTGCAGCGTAGTTTGGAGCATGCGGAGCGTTACATTTTTGACTGGGGGCTGGGGAGGGAGGGAGGGAGGGAGGGGGAGATCTTAAGAAGCTCGGTAGTAGGTTAGGGAGACAGAAAGATGAAAGATGCTTAGGTTTAATTCTTGTACAACTTCGGATTTAGTGCAGAGAAGCAGAGACTGCGAGTG
This sequence comes from Zygnema circumcarinatum, assembly GCA_037447605.1. Lineage (NCBI taxonomy): Eukaryota > Viridiplantae > Streptophyta > Zygnematophyceae > Zygnematales > Zygnemataceae > Zygnema > Zygnema circumcarinatum. The sequence goes on along the minus strand of CM074812.1, from coordinate 244,622 downwards.
ACCCGCCGCTTGCAATAATAAGACGCAAACATAAGAGCTTGTTCGCCCACGCAACACCTGTGTTGAAGTTTGCGAAATGATGATGTTAAGAGGCGAGTTTGAAGGTCATTTGGTTCAATTTTGGGTTCTTTCTGATTGATGTGATTTCAAAAAAATAGATGGTGTGTGTGTTGCTTTTGAAGGCTTCCTTCGCAGCGTTACTGAAAGCTCTTACTGATCGTATTTAAAAAAAAATATTGAAATCATTGACTGTTTAAGCTTTTCTGAGAGATTTTTAGTGTTGGAAAGAGGAAAGGTATTCGAATGTAAGGGCTTAAAAAGCGTCTGGAGTTAGAATTTTTTTTACATTTTTTGTTCACATTTTGAGCAGATTAAGAGCCCACAGGGTGGCACCGTACCCCATGACAGGCACATGTTGCTCCCAGTTCTCAAAGCCAACGGAACTGAGCCCACATAGAATGGAGGGCCCACGTCCGGCCTTCAGAAAGGCCCGCTTGGACTCAAACTCTCCTTCTTGTTGACCGTACAAACTGTACAAACCGTTCCATGCTGTACTTTTCCTCGTCCGTACCGTTCTTTTCCAATTCTGTTCCGGTTCCATGTTATTTCGTAAAACAAACTCTCAAAATCCGTTAGACTAAAAACGACAGCCCATTTTTATTTTTTCGAAAAAAGAAAAGGTTGCCAATCCTGCGCTGGGAAGGGACAAAACTTGCCTCTCAGTCTGGATCTGCCGGAATTGTTTTGACTCCCTTACGTGGCGTGGAGCTAAGCCGTGCAGTGTCGTGTATTAGAATTCCAAAAATCAAAAATTCTAAATGTCTGGCGGGTAACTCTACTGCACCCCCGCGTTTTGTCTTTCGCACCCCCCTTTTGAAAATTTTGCCTGCCCGTTTTGGTACCCCCCAGTTTTGAATATTTCGGGAATTTTTTTTTTTCCCGCCCCTCCCGTCCCCTCCGCTCCCCCTCCTCCCCTGCCCTCTCCTCCCCTCCCCTCCCCTCCCCTCCCCTCCCCTCCCTTCCCCTCCCCTCCCCTCCCCTCCATGTCCTCCCCTCCCGCCCGCTCCCCTCCCCTCCCCTCTTTTTCTGGACATTCTGGACATTCCACCCCCCTCGTTTTATCCTTTTCACTATTGACTTCCAACAATGTGCGACAAAAGAAAAGGGGATTTGCATTGGTCTCAAGATGGTGAGGCCATCAAATAAACATGGACAAAGTCAACATGGGAACCACAAGAAATTGCAAACCGAGAAGAGGAGAGACGAGGAGGGGAGGGCAAGGGAGGGCAGGGCAGGGGAGGGGAAGGGAGGGGTGGGGAGGGGAGGGCCGGGGAGGACAGGGCAAGGGAGGGGAGGGGAGGGCATGGGAGGACAGGGCAGGGGAGGGGAGGGGAGGGCCGGGGAGGAGAGGGCAGGGGAGGGGAGGGGAGGGGAGCGGGCGGGAGGGGAGGGCCGTGGAGGACATGGCAGGGGAGGGGAGCGGAGGGGAAGGGGGGGGAGGGGAGGGGAGGGGAGGAGAGGGCACGGAAGGGGGGGGAGCGGAGGGGACGGGAGGGGCGGGGAAAAAAAAAATTCCCGAAATATTCAAAACTGGGGGGTACCAAAACGGGCAGGCAAAATTTTCAATAGGGGGGTGCGAAAGACAAAACGCGGGGGTGCAGTAGAGTTACCCATGTCTGGCCGTTTTAGAATGACCGTACAGAAATACGGCCATACGGGCGTACGGCAGCCTCTTTGGCCTGCCAGCGCCAATTCACCGACCGTACCATCGTACATGAAGTTCAATCGCAACGGTCGTATGAACGTTATAAAAGTGTTTTAAGACTCTGAACTTCTCGATATTAGAACGTTCTGTTTGAAATCTAAAACTCTAAAAGTCGCTTGTACGGACTTTTGTCATCCCTAGTGCGAACCACAGAGCTGGCTAATCATAGGCTGTAGGAGTCGGTGCTGACGTGCCGAAACGGCTCCTGCGATAAAGACAAGATACTTTTGTCGTTACATATGCGGTTTGGACGCGAAGTTTGGCGGGACGCGCAGGAACGGTCTCGATATCGCATCGAAAGCGACAAAAGAGACGTGACTTTCCGGGAATTCTGGATTCAGCTGCTCGTGATTCGTTGAGCCGCACTCAGCGGTGGAGTTGATTTGTGAAATCGTATCTGATCCGATCCACTGACCGTACGGACAAAAGAGTGGCGCCAACAGCAAACTTCCAACGGGTGGAACGATTATGTTACGGAATTGTTTGTACGGACAATGGTGCTTTTGTAAGGCGATTGTTCTACATGAAGATTTTCTGTTAAGAGTGAGGAGGGAGATCGCACTCTGTGAAGGTCTAATGGTTGTGTCGCACACGGGGAAACTTTCATTGAACTCGCGATGGCGAGGCCATCAAATGTACATGGACAAAAGCAAAATGTGGAACCACGAGGGACTGGTCGCAAAGGACCGAAACACAAGAAAACTACGCCTAGGCACCGCTCCTCCGTGCTTCATAAGCAATTGATTAAGGTGGTATGAACTGAACTGTAACGGTACGGCATGGACGTACGAAAATTGATCGTCGCTGAAGGTCAAAGTTTGCAGTTTGGCCAGAATTTGCACCCTGCCGAAAATCAAAATAATTTCACAAATGATTTCCCTCTTTGGGGAAGAGTTATGTACGGATATTTTTCATGTAAAGATTCCCATCGGAGGGCTGTGATTGGCTGCCAACGGATCGGATCAGATCTTACCGAAACAGTGTGGACCCCAGGATTGTAAGTCACATCACATGCTCTAGAGTTGGCCAACAGTTGTTAAACACATGACTTGCATGTGGGCACAAGATGGTTCACAACATGCCACCAAATTTGAAGCTTAGAACTATTTTTGAAGGGGAGAAGCGGGGCGTGGCAGAATTTCCACCCACTCAACCTATTTCCTCTTTATGAAGATATTAAAATTCAATGTGAAGTACGCTTGTACATGAGGCGAGATTATGTACAACAGACGAAGCTCAACATGCGCCTCATGCTGCAACATGAGCTGTTCATGGCTCAAAATCCGTACACCAAGGTGCAGTTCTTCTCCACTATGAGGAGGGCGATAGGATCGACCACAATGTCACAACCCAGGAACACCTGACACCGCCCAACCGCAAAACAGTAATCTCCTCAGCATTGCGAGATTGGCAACGTGAGAGAGCGCTTAGAGAGTGGGAGAGAGAGCGGGAGAGGTTGGCGAGAGCAAAAGGGGAGGGGCGAGGTGGGAGAGAGAAAGAGAGAGGGAGAAGGGAGAGAGAAGGGGAGAGGGAGAAGGTAGAGAGAAGGGGAGAGGAAGAAGGGAGAGAGAAGGGGAGAGGGTCGGAGAGGACGAAATTGCGAGAAAAGGGAGAGAGAGAAACAGGGATGCGGAGAGGGGTCAGTGAGGAAGAGAAGGAGAGTGAGGTGAGAGGGAGAGAAAGAAAGTGGGGGTGAGAAAGTGAACGAAAGAAAGAGGGAGAGCGAGAGGTTGGGAGGGAGAAAAAGAGCACGAGTGGGAGAGCAAGGGGTTGGGAGAGTGGAAGAGAGAGAGGGTGGGAGAGCCAAGGGTTGGGAGAGTTAGAGAGGGCGAGAGCGAGAGCGAGAGCGAGGTACTGGGAGAGAGAAAGAAAGAGAGAGGGAAGAGAGAGAGAGAGAGAGAGAGAGAGAGAGAGAGAAAAAAAGAGAGAGAGAGAGAAAGAGAATGAGAGAGAGAGAGAGAGAGAGAGAGAGAGAGAGGAGAGAAGCGAGGAAGAGCCAGGAGTTGGGAGAGATAGAGAGCGAGAGAGCACACACCCTAAAGCTGGGCCGGACAATTCGAAGTTCCACGTTCCCCGTTACGGACGCCTGAACTGCCAACGGAACGCGGCGCAGCCAGAAGTCGCGCAGGAGGGGAAGGCCCAATCCGAGGGCGTCGATGCCGCTCAGAACGACCTGCAGACGCGCCACGTGGCGGCTTCTGGCTGGCTGGCGACCGCCCCCCACATACACCTCCCCCAGTCTCGACCCCTGGGCCCACTCTTCCGGCTCCGTATCAGCATAGAAATTGAGTTTCAGAAGAAAATCGGGGAAATTTCATTTCAGAAATTCCGTTTCAGGAGCCGTATTGTAAAGCATATGTCTCTATTTGATCGGCTTGCATTTGAAGAATTTTTTTTTTTTTTTTGAATTTTCACTTCTACTCTTTTAAGCCTCTGTTGAAGCTGATAACGCTCCCGCTTTGATACTCCTTCCGTAGGGAGAAGAAGCAACAAAGTGGAAGGGAGGGAGAGGGAGCATGATGGAGAGGGGCGTATTAGATAGCCCAATTCGAGGAGAAAAAAGAATAAAAAAAAAAAAAACAAAGGCGGAGGAATAGGAAGTATTTTTACTTACTCGGTAAAGGACGCTTGCATTTGCCGGTTTGTAAACCACAGAGACAGCGTTGTTGTTGGTGACGCCCAATAGAGCCGTTACGTTCACATCGACAACCACGGAAAGCAGATGGGGGGGAGCAGGATTTCGGACCCTCCGCACCTGGAGAGATTTTTAGGGCAGTTAAGCATATTTGTGAATCACAGAGTCAAACACATGGAACGGAAGGACAGTGCTGACCTCCTACGCTTTCCTTTGTATAGGGACATCGAATTCCAAATCGCAACCCTTCTTCTTCTTTTCTCTCTCCCTACTTTCCCACTTCCTCGTCTTCTCTCGCTCCTTTCCCCTCTTTCTCCTCGTCTTTCATCTCCAGTGGCTCGCCAATTTCCATGACTCCCTTTCACTTGCCACTCTCACTTGCTACCTCTCTCGCCCTCTCGCTAAGTCTGTCTCTCCGATGTGCAGGGGGGTAGAGAGAGGGAGAGGGAGAGGGAGTCTGAGGGAGGTAGGGCCGCGTTGGACTCACGCGAAGGCCGGCTACACTCACATCCACAATATCGAAGTCTGGTGATCGTGGTCTGCATCACATTAGGCTGTTACTCAAAGGCGAAAAAAACAGACAAAGACATTCAGAACACCCTAGGGAAAGCTTTCAGATCTTCGTTGTACATTTCTATGAGCTGAATAGAAACGGCGCTGCACGCACATTGAAAAAAAATCAGTAATTCAAGAAAACCGAAAATCATGCACTCAATAACGAACTAAAAATGTAAAAGCTCAAAAGCACAATGCCATGCATTGGTTGAGAAGTCATCAACCATTTCATTGAGGCTTCTCTAAAGGCCCCAAACATAGAAAAACATGCCTGCATGATGCCAACATAAGGACAGACGAAGAAGAAGCAGCAGCAGGAGGAGGAGAAGGAGAAAAACAAAGAAGGAGAAGGAAGGAAAAGGACAAGGAGACGGGGAAGTAGAAGGAGAAGGAGAGGGAAAAGGAGATGAAGAATGAGAAGCAGATTAGAAGAAGGCGAAGAAGAAGAAGTATTTTTTCACCTGAAAATAGCAAAGAGCACCGCAGCTGCTAAAAACAGCCCTACAAAGAAGAGGATTGATGTGCAGAGGTGCTCGAAAAGTCCATTTTCAAAAAGGCGGAGGCTTATCCTCGAAGTCCTTCTTCTGGAGGAGAAGACGACAGGCGATGGAACGGAGGGAGACATGGACACATGTGCATGTGTTCCGTAATGCGAGAACGGAGAAAAAATAGAAATAGAAAGAAAAAAAAAAATGGGCACTGATTGGAGCCTTTGCTCCCAGTCGAGCTGCTGCAATGGGGCGAGAAGAAGGTGTGGAAGGTATGGGAGGACAACAGGGGAGTGGTTTCGGAGAAGGGCTGTGGCTTGGAATAGTGAGATTAGGGTTATGGTTAGGTTGCAGGTGAATTCAGGTTAAGCTCAGTGGTGAGGCCAGGATTAGGGTTAAGGTAAAGAACGGGGTTAGGGTTAGAGATATAATTAGAGTTAGGTAAGGATTAAATTTAGAGTTAAAGTGCCGGGATAGGGTCAGAATTAAGGCTAGGAAATGGGTCCTAGTTAGAGGCATTCACGGGGCGACATCTTTCACTGGAGGCGGCTTTTTGTGTTGAATGAATGAATGCAGGTGGTTTCATTCCTATGTGCCGCGCTTTCTGGCAGAGACGGTCTCTGCGTTTTGAATTGATTTCCAATTTTTTTAGTTGACTTGCAGACTCTGTGGAGAGAATCGTAGCTTCGGAATATCCATCCTCTCTCTCCGACCTGCAGAGCTTGGCGGGCTTTTCCTAGACACTTTCAGTATCTTCAAGAAAGTTGAAAACAAAAAAAAAAAAACAAAACAAAACAAAGCAGGGGAAATGGCGAAGGCTAAATCTCCCTAAAAAAAAAGCGCTGCCAGTTGGAACTTGAGCTGCGAAGCCAAACCCTAAAAGCCGTACAAACCCTATCCAAAGGAGGCTGTGAAAAAGAGCACTTTGCAGGTGACGTCACAAGTGTTAACGGCACAAACTAGAACCCCCATTTCCACAACTTAGACGTCAGCAAAAAGGGCTCCATCCACAGCTGGCGCGTTAGCGAGAGTCGCAGGGCGACCACTGCATGTGCAGGACTCCTGCATTCTCCATTAATAAGATATTAATAACTGTAAAATCAGTAGCAATAGCAATACAGTTCAAATTTCCAGTATATCTCTCCGTCGCCAATTCTAATGTCCGCACGTTATCTCCCCAAAGCATCTCATCTCTCGCTCTCGTTAAGACATTGTCACTTTTAAGAAGAGGCAGTTCTCCTCGTTCGGTGAATACATGGAGTGAAGGCAAACGAGGGCCAGCCATGGCTGCCGGTCAGCAGCAGCAGGCAGGAGTTCAATTGGACGGTGGAGAAAAGCAGCAGGTCACTAAGTATGAGATCGAAAAGTTGTCGGAGCTCCGATGCGAAGTCAGTTGGGACTCTAAAGTGAAGATTAAACTTGTTTCAGGAACTGCGGAAATATTTGGAACGGAAATAGCACAGGGGCAGTGGCTGGAGTTTTCGGGGGGTCAAAAGTTTGCGGTGAGTTTTGATTTTTTAACTCCTCTTTGGTGTTTTGAATTAGGGTTAACGTTAGAGTTTGAAATTAGGCTCTCAGGGATTAGCTTTCGTGTCAGATTCCGTGTGTGTGCTTAGCATTAGGTTTAGGTTTAGAATTAGGTTTAGGGTTATGGCTAGGGCTAGGGCTAGGGCTAAATAAGGGTTAAGATTAGGGTCAGTATTGGGGTCACAATTAGGGTTAAGGGTTGCTGTAGGGTGAGGGTTTCTATGGCTGGGGCTATAGCTATAACTAAGATTGAGGTCAGGGTTAAAGGTTAAGGCTAAGGTTAGGTTGTTGTTAGGGTTAGGATTGGGTTAGGGCTGGGTTAGGATTAGGCTTAAGTATAGGAGCAGGGCTGAATTGACGTGTAAATTGCAACAGGAATAGTGTAAGGCCTGTTGTGTCAGTGTAGGGGTTCGTTATGGTTCTGTTTTTGATAGGGTATACAGAATTGGGATTAGGGATAAGTTCACTGTATTTAAGAATAAGATAAGGATAGAAACACGACTGAACCAGGCTTATGGTGTTGACTTGTCAAGGTCGGATGTGCAGGTATTCACATGGCATGGCGCAAAGTTGGAGCTTGATGGCACTCCCGAAGTCGTTTACGTTGAGAAGGGGGTGAGAGAGCTGAACTGTGAACCTGAAGAATTCTGACTTAACTTTATAATAGTCAAGCCGTAACTTTACAGAATTTAAGCCGTGGGTTTTCTTGCGTTTTTCCGTGTTTATAGAACACTAAACATTCTGCCAATAAATGGTCACTTCGGAATTTCGTCCCTTTGCAGCATTGCATGGTGAGCTACCTCAATGTGCATGCGGCTTTGGAGAGTAGGAGGAGAGAAGCGCTAAAAGCAGCCGAAGAAGAGGAAGGAAGCGAGAATGCAGCCCCTCCAAAGGAGGTACAATTGCTTCTCCAGCTGCTTTCATTTTATTGTTGATTCTTACCCTACTTTCCCGCAAAAGTATAAAACATGCATACCTTACTGCCCTTACAGCCCTAGGAATCCTCAATGCAAAACAAAAAAATAACTAAGAAGCCGAACTATTAGCCTGCTTTATCAACTCCCTAAAAAATTCTCATTTCCGGACCACCCCAAAATCCCAAATTTCTTACACAAACCCTCACAGCCATCCTATGCGCTCTCCCTCCCTCCTTCCTCTCGGCCAATGGGCAGGGGCCACGTGTCATTGTGGTGGGCCCCACCGACAGCGGAAAAACGACCCTTGTAAAAATTCTTCTTAGTTACGCTGCTCGCCTGGGTTGGACCCCTCTCTTTGCTGACCTGGACATAGGACAAGGATCGCTTGGAATTCCAGGATGTATGGGAGCTACTCCTATAGAGAGTCCCATTAGTCCCACTGATGGGATTCTTCAAGAAGCTCTCCTTCTCTTCTTTTATGGGCACGTTACGCCGAGGTAGGGGCAATAAAGAAAGAAAATTAATAATGATTGTTTGCTGGTTTGTTGCTGTGATGAGATTTCGGAAGGAGAGAGTGTTTAAGTGGAAGAAGTTGGGGTGCTCGAAAGAAACGATTGTAATTTTAGGGTTGTTTTGGGGTTAGGAAACGCAAGCAGTAAGTGGATTTTTTGGAGTGCTGATAGGAAAGGATGGGTATAAATGGGGTATTGGGGGGCAGCGTGAATCCGGAGCTTTATAAGGTTCAAGTGAAGGAGTTGGGGGCGCTCTTGGACTCCCAGTTGGCAGCAAGCAAGGAGACACGTGGCAGCGGGCTATTCGTCAACACCATGGGGTGGGTGGAAGGGCTCGGGTACGAGGTGAACTGAACGGAAAAGCCTTTTCTATGTTCAATTCAGGTTGAAATTGCTTGATGATGCAGATGATGACAATTGGCAGGAGGATGCTGTGATGAAGAAACTAAGAAACTTGAAAGAATCTGATGATTTTGGTTGTTGGGGTATGTTTGCAGTTGCTGTTGTATTCTATCGAGACTTTGAAAATCAACGTGGTGTTGGTTCTTGGTCAGGTGCTTTCCTTATCCTTTTGAAAAATAACCTTTGCCTCTTTTGGATGATTATAAGTTCAGAATCTTGAAGATCATCTCTCCTGCCTCTCTCTTCCCTTCCTGCTCTCCTACCATCCTCCCATTCTTTCTTTTGCTCGCCAACCATCTCTCTCTCCCTCTCCCTCCCCCACTCTTCTACCTCTATCTCCCTCTCCCTCCCCCACGTTCTCTACTTCTCTCTCCCTCTCCTTCCCCCACTTTCTCTACCTCTCTCTCCCCCGTCTTTCCTCTACCTCATCCCTTCCCTCATCCCTGTCCCTCCCATGCTTCCTACCACCCCACCTTTCTCCTCCCTCTCACGCCGTCAAACTGAAACTGAGAGAAAACGCTCTGAACCCACATGGAAAGGCTTCTCCAGGACCGCCTGTTCAGCATGCTACACGACAAGTTCAAGTCGCGCCCCGCCATGGATGTGGTCAAGCTCGAGAGGTCTGGAGGAATCGTCGCTCGCAGCTCCAAATACCGCCAAAAGTCTCGCCAAAATCGAACCAGGGTGAGACAAACCCTAAAACCCTAAAAACCCAAAAAACCCAAAAAAAAACTCAAATTCAACCTCACATCCCCCCTTAGCCCCAAAACCAAAAAATCTGAAAACTCGGACCCCTTGCAGGACTATTTTTACGGCCCTGCAGGCGAGCTTTCTCCCCACGCTTCAGTGGCGAGTTTTAGCGACGTTCAGGTGTTCAGACTGGGGGGGGGACCACAGGCGCCCCGGTCGGCGCTTCCTATTGGCGCAGAGTCGCAGGCGAACCCCACGAGGCCGACACCTGTCGCGATATCACGGGACCTCGTGCATGCAGTGCTCGCGGTTTCGTACGCAAAGGAGGCAGATCAAGTCCTTTCGAGGTGAGGGTGAGGATTTTTAGGGTTTTTAGGGTTTGGGGTTTCTAGGGTTGTTAGCTTTTTGGGGGGTCTAAGTGACAAGAATTTCTTTCCAAGCATCAGTTCAGAGTCGGGAGGTTTCCAGTAGGAAACTTGTACTATTTTGCGTTTTTTCTTGCTTCTTTTTTTTTAACAGATGGAGCTTGATTTACGTATGGGATTCTTTTGCTAGTTCATTCACGTGAATTGATTGAATATTTGGGATTTGGGTATTCATTTTTTGGATTTTGGGTGTGGCATTGAGGGGGGGGTGGTCACAGAAACGTCGCTGGGTTCATCTATGTGACCGATGTCGACATCAGTCGACGGAAGTTCACTTACGTCGCCCCGAGTCCCGGTCCCCTCCCGAGCAATGTCCTCCTTGTGGGCACATTGGCGTGGGTGGAGTAGCGGCCTAATGTGCGCTACGGGCACCCACTTAGGACTAGGCCCACACCATCTACAAATACGGCCGCAGCATTTTTCTGTGCAAAGTTTTTTCGTCAAATGAATGATCGAAGCGGTCGTTTGAAATTTGGAGCGTGCTTGGATGGCTGCTCCGGTTATAATTTTTTTGTCGCTTCTTTTCGTTATCATCGCAATTATGCTTTTCTGAACAGGGAAGCAACTCAACTAACCCTGTTAATTGTATCCCATGTCCAATAAGAGTGTGCCACGTCAACAGTGATGGAATGGCGCAAGCTCTGATTGGTTCCACTTAACGCGGAAACGGGCATCGTGCCACTCCCTACTGCTGTTCCAAACGAGCAAAATTTACAGAACTGGTATTGGTCTCACGATATGACCAAAAACAACATGGAAAACCACGAGCAACCAATCGATCGGTCACAAACGAACGTAGGACGGACGAAAGAGAAAAGCTACGATCCTATGACCTGAACGCTGCTCCCAGACTCGACAACAACAATCACCACAACGCGGCTCTAGAGTCTGGAAACAGCAGCGAAAGATCGCCGATGAAAAAGACCGATACAGAAAGTCTACCCTTTTCTTTTCAAATGCAACCCTCCTTGGCCGGACAATGCCAGCGTCTAACGGAGCCTGCGGGCTCCACCGTTGACTCCGTATGCGCCCCCTCCCCCCCCGTTGACCCTCATGCTGGCGGTAGGGACCGGGGGCCGGAGTTCGGGAGCTTCCCGATATGCGCCATGGCACGGGGGCCCTGAACCCTCCACAAAGGCCGCGCCGTACAACGGCACCAAACAGCGCCGCGGCGCCCCTTCACCCCCTAAAGCTGCTTCAGAAGTTGGAGGACGACGCCATAGCAATAATAATTTACTATTATTACCGCGCCGCCGCCAGTCGCCGCCTTCCGCCTTCGTTCGTTAGTTCGCGGGTCCTTCCCTTCCCTTCGCTTCCCGTCGGTCCGGTCCGCTCCGGTCCGACCCGCGCCCGCCCGCGGCCGCCGCGCCGGCCCGGAGTCAGGCGCGGCGCCACGTGGCGCACACCGACATTCGCACGCGCCGCTGTGCCACCGCGTCCGCCGACTGCCCCTCCCTCGCACGTGTGCGTTGACTTCCGTCGGCAGGGCGGCGCGGCGCACAAAAGGGGGAGAGAGAGAGAGAGAGAGCAGCGCCGCCTCGCCCTCGCCCTCTATCTCGCTCTCCGGCGCAGCGTCCTCCCTCCCTCCCCCCCTCCCTCCCTCCTCTCAGCGCGCACACCGCCCGCCATGGCGGCCAAGCTTCAGGCGCGCTTCTTCACCCTCGCGATGCTTCTCCTCGCAGCCCGCCACGCGGCAGCTGGGCGGCCGTTAAGGACGCTCAAGGCGAGCAGCGACGACGGTGCAGCGTTGGCGGGAGAGTTCACGGAGTGTCCGAGCAGCCCCACGCAGTACTGCGACTTCTACTTTGACGGCTACGCGGCATCGCTGCCCGTCATCAGGTAGGCGCGCAGGCCGGCATCGCAGCGCTGCAATGTGACGTGACGCGGACGCGGGCTTCGTGACGCTTTGGATGCATCGCCGCCGCTTTTGATGGCCGGGAGGGTCCGACTGACAGTGGAGCGGGGGGGGCCTGCCTGCATGCGCAGCCTGGAGGGTATTGAAAAAGACGGAGTGGACATTGTACGATCAAAGTGAGGACAGAGAGAGTTGACACAAAAAGACAGATGTGTGATTAACGTGGTAAAGTGTACAATGTCC
>CM074812.1:202549-231968 GCA_037447605.1 Zygnema circumcarinatum | reverse complement strand
CTGCAGGCGCGGCCCTTCCAGGCGGCGCCCGGCGCGGCGTTCTATGCGGGCCGGTGCGTACTGTTGCCCGTGACGGCGTTCCGTGTGCCGTACGGCCCCGCGCTGGCGTACAACGTCCCGCCCGACGACGAGCGCTTGTTCGCCGCCGCGCGCCGCTGCGTCGTCTTCAGGACCAAAGCGTGACGTGACATCTGTCACGCTCCCTCTTGTTGTTGTTTGGGGACTTGGGCCTCATGACTCGTGAGGTCGCCATGTTGTTGTTGTTGGCGATGATGCGATAACCATTCGTTGTCGGATCACTGCGGCGGTTGCGCCTCTGAGAGATGCACACTCGGAAGGATTTACGTGCTGTAAATCGCGTCAATCCGAAGGAGAGAGAGAGAAAGAGAGCAGGAAGGGAGAGGCTGCGCATAGTGTAAATAGCATCTTAGGAAGGTTTGATGGCGATCACTGGTTCGATTGCGACGTCAAGAAGAGGTCGAGTGGCTCTGAGCGGGAGACTCGGAAGTAGCGAGCGAGCGGGCGGGCGCATATTGGTCCCTTAGTAGTACTACTTGTGTACATTTGTGTGGCATTAATTCATATGAAATTTTGACTTACCGGTTGTCTGAGATATCATGCTGGTCGATACAATACCGTCCAACAAAGAGTAATAGCGTGTGGTGATGATGTTTTACTACTATCTCCAATGAGCAATGTTCAAGTACGCCTGTGATGATGTCATGCCTTGACATACATCTACGCATCGATGTAAATGTACTTTAAATTGTTAAAATGCGGTCAAACTCGAGTTGTCCCTAGTTGTGACATGTAATGTTGAAGGCATGCAAGTTCGGGACACATCGTCATTTGGGAAGCGTCGTGTGTGCAATGTTAAATGCAGGTCGAGGGAAAGTCTCATCTTGAGATGCTTTGTGGAGGGGGTCCCACAGATTTGTGATCATATGAGCGCATCCGATGGGAGAAAGAGCCAATTGGCTTCCAATCGATGAATGTCCTGGTGCTTGCTGGCTCGCTGCCACGTGTCAGAAGATTGCTAGATGTCTGCCACGTGTACCAGTCTCAGCACTGGCCAAACCTGCCACGTTTTTTAATAGACAAATCTGACTGAATTTGCAAACTATCGAGCAGCCCATACTTAACGTACCAAAGCTAAAGCGGATGCAATGTATAACAAGACGTGGCGTTACAAGACGGGGAACAAGTCATACAAACCATGAAGGGAAAACAGAAATGTGTGAATTGAACCAATTTAAAATGCCCATTGGGGTGCCCTCAAAATGGCCCCTCTCCCCCCCCCCCACCCCCCCAATAAAATGGTTACGGACTATGACAGCCAAAAATGGCGTGTTCAGTACGTCGCCTCCTACTCTCTCCTCTGCCATAAAATCATGAATACCCTCCAAAAGAAAAAAAACCCTAAAACTGAGAACATAGAACATCCGGGCCTTTGCCTGCTTCCATATCTCCTACACCCTAAAGCCCTCAAATCCCTCCCCTAATGAAATCTGCACTACCTCCTGCGCCAGCCTTTGGCACCTGCGCTCTTTTCCTTTTCGTTTTTTTTTAAATCGTACAAAAAAATTCACCCACTCTCGCATGCTTCTCTTAACCCCAATTGCCCTTATCCACATTCGCACCGACCTACTATCACCACCGACCTACTACGCGGAGCGGAGCGGCTCCTTTGAAGGAGAGATGAGAGGCACTGCCTCCTCCTTCTCCCTCTCTCTGTCTCCCCCTCCTCCCATGTCCGACAAATTGACACCTGACTGCGCCGCCTTTATCGTCATTTTGTTCCATTCATTTTCGACCCGAAAAAAGATCCATTGAAACCTCCGAAACATCTCCAAAGCCGCCACAGTGAAGACTGTGGCGAAGTTATTTCTGAGGTGAGAGGAGAGCTTGTAAGTCCACGAAATGCGCAGCAAAAGGTTTGAACACATGACCCAATAGTAGACCTGCACAGGGGGAGAGGGGGAGAGAGATTAAGAGAGAGAGAGAGAAAACCCAGCTAGAGCATGGAAACAGCGTAAAGAAATTGCAGGCCCACTTCTATTTGTGATTCTATTTTTATTTTTTGTTCTTTTAGGTTTTCAATCATAGCCCTCCTCATAATGAGCAATAATTACCCATCTCCGGTTGTAATGCAAGTTGGGCCGCAGGAGAGGGTTCCTCGCGTTGCAGTTCCCCGAAAAGCATCTGCAAACCACCACCGCCCCCGGCCGGCTCCAATGGAGTCAGTCAGTCAATCAGTCAGTGAGGTAGTCAGTCAGTCAATGAGTCAGTCAGTCAGCCAGCCAGTCAGTCAGTGAGTGAGTGAGTCAGTCAGTGAGACAGTCAGTCAACCAGTCAGTCAGTCAGTGAGGTAGTCAGTCAGTCAATGAGTCAGTCAGTCAGCCAGCCAGTCAGTCAGTGAGTTAATCAGTCAGTCAATGAGCCAGTCAGTCAACCAGTCAGTCAGTCAGTAAGTTAGTCAGTCAGTGAGCCAGTCAGTCAGTGAGTTAGTCAGTCAGTCAGTGAGTCAGTCAGTCAGTCAGTCCAGCCTTAGCCTGAGTAACATAGATAGAGCCATCCCCCACTCAGCCACGAACGATCGCAAAGATGTCACCGACACTTCAGGGCTTCGAAGAGGCGGATATGGCAGGAGGAGGGAGAGGCAGAGGAAGGAAGAGAACGGAGGAGGCGCAAGGAGAGAGAGAACAGGCAGCTGAGGGAGGGAGGGAGAGAGGGAGGGAGGGAGGGAGGGAGGGAGGGAGGGAGGGAGGGAGGGAGGGAGGGAGGGAGGAGGAGGAGGGAGGGAGGAGGGAGGGAGGGGAGGGAGGGAGGGAGGGAGGGAGGGAGGGAGGGAGGGAGGGAGGGAGGGAGGGAGGGAGAGGGAGGGAGGGAGGGAGGGGAGGGAGGGAGGGAGGGAGGGAGGGAGGGAGGGAGGGAGGGAGGGAGGGAGGAGGGAGGAGGAGGGAGGGAGGGAGGGAGGGAGGGAGGGAGGGAGGGAGGGAGGGAGGGAGGGAGGAGGGAGGAGGAGGGAGGGAGGGAGGGAGGGAGGGAGGGAGGGAGGGAGGAGGGAGGGAGGGAGGGAGGGAGGGAGGGAGGGAGGGAGGGAGGGAGGGAGGGAGGAGGGAGGGAGGGAGGGAGGGAGGGAGAGGAGGGAGGGAGGGAGGGAGGGAGGGAGGGAGGGAGGGAGGGAGGGAGGGAGGGAGGGAGGGAGGGAGGGAGGGAGGGAGGAGGGAGGGAGGGAGGGAGGGAGGGAGGGAGGGAGGGAGGGAGGGAGGGAGGGAGGGAGGGAGGGAGGGAGGGAGGGAGGGAGGGAGGAGGGAGGGAGGGAGGGAGGGAGGGAGGGAGGGAGGGAGGGAGGGAGGGAGGGAGGGAGGAGGGAGGGAGGGAGGGAGGGAGGGAGGGAGGGAGGGAGGGGAGGGAAGGAGGGAGGGAGGGAGGGAGAGGAGGGAGGGAGGGAGGGAGGGGAGGGAGGGAGGGAGGGAGGGAGGGAGGGAGGAGGGAGGGAGGGAGGGAGGAGGGAGGGAGGGAGGGAGGGAGGGAGGGAGGGAGGGGAGGGAGGGAGGGAGGGAGGAGGAGGGAGGGAGGGAGGGAGGGAGGGAGGGAGGGAGGAGGGAGGGAGGGAGGGAGGGAGGGAGGGAGGGAGGGAGGGAGGGAGGGAGGGGAGGGAAGGAGGGAGGGAGGGAGGGAGGGAGGGGAGGGAGGGAGGGAGGGAGGGAGGGGAGGGAGGGAGGGAGGGAGGGAGGGAGGAGGGAGGGAGGGAGGGAGGGAGGGAGGAGGGAGGGAGGGAGGGAGGGAGGGAGGGAGGGAGGGAGGGGAGGGGCCCACTGCCCCCTTTCTCTCACCCGAAGTCCCAATCCCGCGATATATCCCAGTAGTAGGAGTAGCACGTGTTGAGCATCCCGCTCGCTATCCACAGCGGGCGATACCACGACTGCCATCGCTCCAAGGACACGTGGTACTTCGTGGCGGAGAGGAGGATCACGGGGAACGCTGTGGCGTATTTCAGAGCTGCAGGGATCGCCACATAGAACAGCGGCACCGTTACGGTTACCCTCCACTGACTATGAAATATTTTTTTATCTATTCGTAAACTACTTGGAAGAAAAGCTATGTGTCCTGCAATAGCTACAGTTAGGACCTGATTCGACATGGATCGAGGAGCTTTGAACACATAGAGCGTGAAGTAGAGAACCCAACTCGTTCAAAAACGAATGCGACTAAGGAGACAAGGTCCTTCGTTCCTTTAGCTTCTCTTACTCATGCAAATGAAGACTCTGAGCATGTCTGGGGAGTGATTGCAAAGCAACAACAGTTTTGCATGCCAAATCCCGGAATGCCGGAAAAGTTTCAAGAAAAGAATGAAAACAGTAGAGAATGAAGAGTGAAAGGTACGGACCATTAAGTAAGCAGGACTTCTCTTTGGTGTCGGAGTATTGCCGGAGGCACTGGAAGAAACGACAAGCGTACGGATACGCCAAAATGCATGGGATCATGAGGGAGTGGCTCCCGCACACATCATCGGCATCCATCCAAGCAATGGTCGCCACCTGTCCACACGCAAAAGGACAGCAGCGGGTTAAATATTGACCCAAATAACACAAATAAGGGGAGAGAGAGAGAGAGGAGACGGAGAGGGGCAGCGAGGGGGAGAGAGAGGGACAGAGAGAGAGAGAGGGAGAGAGTGCAAGCAAGAAATATTTTCTTGCTGGATGTACAGTGTATCATGCGAATGAGGACAGAAGCTCAATCTCCAAAAATAAACAAAAAATACATATAAATGTATATGAATATTTATACAATACCCATATCATATGTCCTTAAACACAAGGTGATATTGGCACATGGCAGACCCACTTGTCCATTTGTCATTCGGCAGATTGATCGCTCCACATCTGAAAGCACCTGAAGGGAAAAAACTTGGCAGGTAAATCAGACCAGCCTTCAGATAGACTGGCAGCTTTTAAATTTGCTAATGAACTGACCTATAGATGGGAAGGTTCAACCTTTGGGTTGCTCATAGCATCTAAGTCCTTCCCTTCAAGAAATTAAGAGGTGATTGGATGATACTGCGAGGGAGGGATATTGCTGATAATATTCATGTGATTTTTTGCGCTTTTCCCTAGCTCTCTCCCTCTCTCTCGCAGTCATTCTGTCTCCCTCTCTTCATGCTCATGCAAGACCAGATCTTTCAAGTGAATGTCGTACGAAGCAGCTTTGGAAGACAACACACCTTTGCCATCGAAGTGAGGATATCAGCCACGAAAAAATCAGCGAACGAAATTGGCTGCAAGTCAACACCATACACGCATTTTTCCACTCAGTTGTGGCCTAATCGACCGATCGAATAATACGATGAAGAACTGCAAATGCACAAAAAGAAAAAAAAAGAGTCCGAAAACACTCTGCATACAGACAAGTCTCTAACGCTTTCGCAGAACTCAAAATATGCATGAAAAATCCCTTTGAGTTAGAACAGAGTCCTAAGGTTCTAAGTCATGGAGGAAAGGCTAACGCACTTGTCACACCTGCAAAGGAAAAGTGAGTCGGAAAATGGTGTTGAGAAAGTAGAATCGGGAGGACGCATAAAGGACCTCAAAGGGCAGTGCCAACACCAAAGGAATGGCGCAGTAGAGCAGAACCTGCAGGACAAGATTGGAGTCAGTCGCAAACCTCTCACTGTTTAAAATCAATTCGCATAATCAATCCTCGGGTTAATACCAAAACGTATGCTCTGCCTTAAGAGGTCAAGAAACTCAATTGTTGCTCTGATAGTCCTATCTATAACCCCCAAACCCCACAGTGATTCCTACTAAAAGTGAAAGTGAAATGAACAGCAGAAAGTGACCCCAGTCCAAGCGAAAGAGGAAGCGAAAGAGTTAGGGCCCCCTCGCCCTCCCTCTCTCCCTCCCTCTCTCCCTCCCTCTCTCCCTCCCTCTCTCCCTCCCTCTCTCTCCCTCCTCCCTCAATCCCTCCCTCTCTCCCTCCTCTCTCCCTCCCTCCCTCTCCCTCCCTCTCTCCCTCCCTCCCTCCCTCCCTCCCCCACCGGCTGAGAGGCGGCCAAGCTGACGGAGCCGTGCGCGTAAAGGTAGAGGTACGCCGTCATGCTCGTGACAACTGTCACAGTCAGCCCCATCGCAATCTGCGGACATGGAACAAAACAAAATCAACATTCTACCACGTGGAACAACGTGTATGGAGGAACATAGAAAAGTATAGAGGAATGCGGAACAACATAGAACGGAAAGTCGCAATACGCAACAGGCACTAGGCACTGTCCAGCAGCACATCAACCCCATGAATTGAACGGAAAAACAAGGGGTCCTCCAAACACCTAGCAAAGGCTTCAAATAAACAAACCTCGCAACATCTTGATAGGTTTATGGGCGTCTCACCTTCCACACTTCCCGATGGGTCAAGTGATTATGGTCGAGATCGAACACTTTGGAGTAGCTGACTCGTGAATGTGAAAATCCGTACAAGTTGACTCCCCAAAGCCAGAGCATGAATGCCTACGCATGCTCCACCAATCAGGCTGCACCCGGAATTTAGCACTTTTTTTTTAATTTGAAACCGCATGGACTTTTAGAGCCTTTTACTGAAGAAAGTCTGCAGCAGATATCGAATGCACGAAGGATCTTCATGCAATAATTTCCGGTGTTGGCTCACACACAACCGGGTCTTTTAGCAATGCTCATTTTCTCCTGTTCTTGGATGGGTTGTTCTTGATCAGTCAACACGATTTATAACAGGGTCTACTGAATTCACTATTGTCTTTTTTCCTCTATCTCCTTTCTCTCATCTCCTGAAACTCTCCCTCCTACATCATCCTCCTTCGCATATTCTAGATTTACTTGGCTTTGGATCTCACCAGCCCCTGTCGAGTGCACATAAACCTGTTCTTTTGCGTTATAAAGACATGATTTTGAAAGAGAGATTTCTGGTAGTCAGGTTGGAAAAGTGAACACTACCGTCATAAAGATGGGATTGTAGTAAAGGAACGCTTCATACACGAAGAGAGCCCGCAAGTTAGAATCCATCATCTCCGCCGAGTCCTTCATTATCTGCATTTTGGTACAGTCCCGACATAGATCACTCCGTTACAGTTTAGCTATTGGAACTAGACCTGGTTCACTCCCATGGAACAGGAACTTCGGCAACACCCCACTTCAAAATTCAGACTGACGCTTTCACAAACCCTGAAAATCAGTTCTGATGTTATTCAAATGGATCCGTTTGTGCCTTTCTCTAAAAAGGGGGCTTAAACTGTTAATATTTTGGATTCCGTTTAGAGGTCGGTGAGCTCCTCACCTTGATACAGAAGATAATCCAGAAACCAAGCACCGCCCACTGTTCCCAGGACCCCCAAAAAGGGCGACAAATGTAAGAAGAACACTGAGAAGAAGCTGATCTTGAAGCTAAGACGACGCTAAACCCAAGCATGCCCTGCATTCCGCCCATTCACGCACCTTCAACACTAACTACACTTCAAAATCTTCCAAATCTAAAAGCACCCCAATAAATATCTGCTCAAATAAGTGCGCCCCACCTCGCCAAGATCTCAAAAAGGGTTAAAAGGAGAGGCAACCCACTTGCAGGTAGCCGTGCTTGAGAAGGAACTGAAAAAAGGAGTTGTGACTCCAGGTCTGTTTGGTCCCAGAAACATCCTTTTTTGACGCCATGGCGTCCCGCTGAATGTCCAGCATCCTCCGCCACGATCTGCTCCGACTGATTCCCCCTCCTGAGCTTCCTCGTATCCCTCCAGAGGAGAGAGAGCGCGCGAAGGAGGCGGGCATTCCTCGATGCCTAACGGTCTCCGAATCATCACATCACCTTCATAGAGCTTGTTCCATGTGAACAGTTCCAGAAAATGCGACGAATCAGTCCGAATCGACGCTCCATGTGCATTGTCCCAAGAAATCTGTGCAGCAGGTACAGTTTCTGTTGCGTGGGGCTACAGCGAACGATTGAGAGCCGTCCGATGATCGGCGGAAACTGAACTGGGGCCGTCAGATAGTTCGTTTTGCTTTCGAATTTAATCGAAATTAGGCCAACAAGGACCTAAGTTCTGACGTAATTCAGTTGGAAAAAGTGACGTTTGTAAACGTCAGTCCACAGCTTCCGGTCGATTCCAGTTTGCGAGCAAAAACCCGGTTTGCACTTTTTGCTCACCAGCTCCTTCGTCCGTACCGTACCACACAAAATGAATCCAGCTTCACAGCCAATGGGAGGTCGCCACGTAAGACAGAATATTCCTCGGTCCTTTGCTTGTTCCTTATTTTTGTGGCTTAGGTCCTTGTCACGTGGAGGATGGATATGGCCGTAGACAGACCAGATCTTTCAGGTTCCGTCCATTGGTGGGTTACTTGCCACGTGGCAGTCACGTGGCAAAGCAACATACCCTCGATTGCAGCTGGCGACTCGCCCCTTTTTAAATTGGAACCTGCGCTTCGCAAAACTCAGTTTATGGTTTTTTGGTTGACAACAAAAAGCAGAAAGTTTGATGGTAGTTTTTCATTTTTAGGGTTGTTCTCTTTGGTTGAGTTTGAAACAGTCATACAGCGTCCCCCACAGGCCCTCCCAATTTAGACCCAGAAAAGGCCCTGAAGTTTGTCGGACAGTTCATATTCAGGAAAACCCTCGAAGGACTACCTGCTAGGCAACAAGGAGAATATCAGCTTCAAGCCTTTGTCGCTTTTTTTTTTTGTGTTCTTGAAGTCCATTCATTAGAGAGAAAAAAACCTTTTCAACTGACAATTGGTTCTAAGTAAGAACCCAATCCCCAGTTCCAACCCTAATTCAAGAAATAGAACAGCAACCCCTCCGCAGCCATAGTCCTAACAAGTCGTGAAATTGCCGATAAGCTTTAGGTATCTCCCTTCTGCCAGGGCCTCCGCACCCTGCACATCCTGAACCCTCCCTCGCATTTCCCGCCCCCCCTAATCCCTTGATGTACAAACTCTACAGGAGCCCCCCCTGCTCCGTTGAACCGCCACTTCTCACAAAGCAGGGAAGGCAGCGGACTCTCTCTCTCGCTTCCTCCCTCTCCCACTTAGTAGGGCACTCTCTCCCTTTCCTTACAGCAAACGTAGCCCCATATTCACAGCCCATGCTAATCCGATGCTTCCCTCCCTCCCTGACTCGCTCTCCTCTCCCTTTAAACTTCCATCCTTGAACCTTGTGGTGAACCCTAGCCTTTATAAACCGTCAAACATTTCGTGGTGATGGTCCGTCATCCATCATCCACCATCTATCTCATCACAGATGCCGTGTCGAAGATGCTGTTATCATGTTCCAAACACAACTTTCACAGGTAACACATTTCACATTCCCTTTGCCATTCAGCGGTCCCGTTCTGCCTGCTGTGCCCGTAGCTGCGCCGTCCAATAGGCATGCGCCTTTGTGACTCTCTCAAGAAGCTCTTGGGGGACGGGCTCTCCTCGCCGCTGATGTGGCGCAATCTGAGCCGTATGTACCAAAGTCTTCCACTTATCCTGCGGATGCAGCGACCCCACTTCAGAGATGGCTCTATTTCCGCCACCCGAAAAGGAGAGTCGACCATACGCCTACGCCTCCCTATAAATTGATCAGCTTTCTAGTTATTTTCTCTGATTTTCTTCTGTTAAAAATAAGCCAATCGGGGAAAGTATCGATGCATTTGCATACCTTAAGGTCTACGTACGTTCGGTGTTTCGAATGCGAGAAAGCCCTTAACTTCACTTCACGCCACCTGTCGAATGATCCAACAAGACAGCCCCTCCAACCCCACATGAGTACATTTTTTTAGGGTTTGCTGCTTTAGCTTCTCCTCATGTACGTCCTAAAGCAGCATATCCAGTTTTATCCTACCTCCCAGTTCCAAGCCTCTCCACTGCATCCACCAGCGCCATCACTTCTGCGACGGTAAACGGTCGCCGTATGCGTCTCCGTCCCTCCAAATTCATAAGTGCCATGCTGCTGCCTCTCGGCCTGCCACGTGGCACCATAGCTAGGGATGCAGATCCCACATTGTGATCACTACCTCCCCCCTGCATGCTCGTTGGATGCAAAACCATGGCTCCTGCAGAAGCACTCAGACCCCCATATTGACTCATCCCCCTCCCAACCTCCATCTTCACTCCCAACTGAGTCTGCTCCGACTGAGCTCGAATAGCTGCCAAAGCTTGAGCGGCTGCCACACGTGTGGTGTGGGCTAAGGGAGCAGACATGCTGCGGCCTCTCCCTCGACCCCTCCCTCTCCCTCCTCTGGTGGGTTCCGCATAGAACGTGGGATTTGTTTCGAAATCCGTTTCCTCCACAGTCATTCCTTTGCCGTTGTTTCTATTCCGTGGCCGCCCTCTCATCCCTGTTTGAGGGGCTGTGGGAGGAGGGGGAATGTTGACGACGGGCCTGTGTCATATTTCACACACATCACGATGACGATCACGATGAATTCATCAATATTGTCGACTTCGCATCATCATCAAGGTCAACATCGGCAACATCAACCATGAAGACAAAATCAGTATCATCTGCTCGTTTGTTTCAACTGGTAGAGGATCACAGCCGTAGGCCCCCTCCATTCAATAACGTTTCAAGAAAATAGTTCAACAATTAAGACAAGTGTCCATTTACATTCAGTTGCTCACATACAAACGAACCACCTGCGAACCAATCACACTCCATTACTCATTGTGCTACCACCGTAATCTTAACACTCATCTCGCGTAAACTGTGTAAACACTAAAGAGAACTCTCGTGTGCTTTAGCAGTCATTAACATGCAAGGTTTAAAGGAGGTAGAGAGAGTCTGACTTGGGAGACGAAGCCGGTGCTTCTCCTGCCTGTGAGAGCACCAATAACGGATCGTTGTCGCCAGGTGTTACCGCATATAATGGGCTCGGTTCAAGCATGAAGGCAAGAGCATCCGATATCGTCCCCGATCCGAGAAGATTCTTCGAAATCCCAGCTTGAGTTATGGTGGTGGCCTCATCCTGCAGACGCTTCCCTTGCAGCAATACGCGCATCCGTAAGCCTCCTCCCAGAAGCTTCATGGAAGCATCCATTACCGCCTTCTGCAGAACCCTCACAGCAGAGCCTAGATTGAGGGTTTTGCCGTTTCCAAGCCTCGGAGGTCTGGGGGACATTCTGAGGACTAAGAATTTAGATGTATCTGGTTTCAATAGATTACAAGACTGCATTGAAGACTCTCGACTGTTGAGCAAGCTCAGGAAATAACCGCATAGTGAAACTCTAATCGCCTTCTTTGCATTCAAGAATGCCAGAAAAAGGGAGAGATGGAGTAAGAGAGGGGGGGGGAAGAGGGGGACAGGAACAAGGAAGTGGGCACAAGAGGAGGGAGGTCGGAATCAATGTAACCAATGACATTAAGTTCAAGCGTGCAGTGAAAGTATGGAACCACATATAAAATAAAACAACCGGTTGTGATTTGACGTCTTGAAGACGGATCAGACTCAGTACCTTGAGCTGGCCCACGGTGGAAGATTCTGGTAAAGCGACTACAAGCTCCGGCACATTGAATGACTTTATAGCAAACTTGACTGCACGGAATTCAACAAAAAAGCAAACAATGGCCCTACCATCAGTCTCCAGCCTTGTGGCCAATAGGTCGAATTTAAATGAACCAATTCAAAGTTACAGTGGATCTACACAACAATCTGGCAGAGAAATGAATTTCGAACAAGTGATGACCTTAAAGCTCTACGTCTCTTAGAACCCTAAAAGCTGCAGTTTGCAAGCTAGACCTTAAGACATGACTAAAACTAGATTCCAAGTGAAAGCAATCACCTAGAGGCTCTTCAACCCTCTTTGCTGTTCTGTAGTGTCGAGGATGTGGCGAAGTGCCTGGAGATGTGGCCGCCACGCTTGTCATTTTCGCTGCTGAGTTCCTCCAACAAAAGGTAAAAGGGTTAGGGAGAGTGTGTATGTGTGTGAGAGAGAGAGGGGGGGGAAGGGAGAGAGAGAGAGAGAGAGAAACTCTGTCCTTGGGAATATGCAGGAAATCACATGTTCAACCCCCACAGAAATTTCCTTCATAGAGACTTACCACTCCTCAGCTTTGCTGCAGCTGCCGGAGGCTCGGTAACTTCCCCCACCAATTGGTCCAAGTCCACATCAAATTCGTTCAGCGGCTCATCGTCTATCAGAAGCTGCTGCTCCTCCTCACTTCTCTTCGCCTTCTTCCTAGAGGGGGGGGCACGAGCAGTCCTTTGTCGTGTAGGACGAGACATTTCGATGTCTGTTCAACAAGCACATGAAACACTGAGCAATCAGCAATCAAGTACAATTCTAGTAACGACAATGGCAGTACTAATAGCAAAAGCAGTCGTCGTCATCTACCTAACGAGGTAGGTGGAACCCCAGGAGATGATCTTATCCAATTTCATTACTGTCCCGAGGCAAACTAGGAAGATCATCAGCCCGGATCAACTTCCAGCACAAACCATAGGACTCCAAAAGCCCCAGAATGTTAAGAGTATCTCTTCCTAAATGAGCGTTATCATACAGCAATCACTGAAACCCTACAAGTGGGCAACTCCTCTTCAACCCAAAGCCTTGCAATATGCCCGAGCCTAGACGGCCAAATACCCTAAATTTCAAAAAAACCCAAAAGTATAATCTTTCCCACGGAAACCGGAACACTGACCATTCAGAGAAGGGGCCTCGTGCTCGTCCTCCAATTCCTCCTCACTGTTTAATTTCCGCTTGTTCCTCGAAATGGGCGACCCCATGCCTGTCATTCTCTTCAAAGCAGAATCCATGTCCATTCCTCCAGCTATCTCAACGTCTGCTGCAGCCGCTTCCTCAGCCTCCTCGAGTGCCTGTGCTACTCCCACCTCTCCCTCTATGAAGGTATCCTCATTTTCTGCATATCCCATTTCTCCCTGAGCTGGCTGTGCCTCCATCATACCATCCTCTCCATCTCGCATGTATTCCTCCTCTCCCACCGGCACTCCCTCCCCCACTCCCATTGCCTGCTTCACTTTTGCTTCCTCCTCCTCGTCCACTTCTACGATATCTATGTCCTCTTCCTCCTCATCCACAGCACATGCAGGGTCCGATGTTACATAGCCCATTTGCATGTTCATCCCATACATCACTGGTTGCTCATTCATCAATGTATCTGCCTCCCCGCCCATTCCATGTTCCTGCTCTTCATACGCTTCATCGTGTCTCCCTATGAACGACAAGGCAATTCCTTCTCTCTCAGTTAGCGCATCCGCTCCTTCTCCCACTCGCTCATCTGCCTGCTCACCTGCTCCCTGAGCTACCGCATTGCTTGCCTGTGCTACAATCTCTGCTTGAATGTTAGGAGTCAGCCCCTCAGGGAGTAAAGCATCCTGCATTTCTTCGATAAAGCTTTTTCTTCTGTTCACGTCTCCTTCACCTGGTGATAACGCTAAGTTATCGTCTTCCACGGGTGCGGCAGAGTCTTCTATGAGCGGAGGAGTTCCTGCTTCAATGTCTACATCCACATTCTCTCCAAAGTCATTCCCTGTGGGATCCCCAACATTCGGCTCTGCCCTCTCAGTCTCTCGTGAATCACCATTTTCCGCTTCACCCGTCCCTCCCTCAGCCAAGGAAGCTTCACCAACATTTCCAGCTGGCGGAAGAAACCCCACCTCGACCTGGTGGTGATGGTCTGCGGTCTCTTCTCTTTCTGTGATGGCATTCTCTCTCGCCTCCGGTGGTGCAGAATCATCGGCACCAATAACAGTCCCAGGATGGAAAGATTCCTCCACGACCATAGCATTACAAGGCTCCGGCTTGTCCTTGTGTTCACGGTGCTCCTCCTTAGCCCCTTCTCCAAGCACCTCACCTTCTGACTTCCACTTACTTTCCCCGTCATTTCCTGCCTCTGCAAGTCTCTCAAGACTTTTGCCTAGCTTCTCGCTTCCTTCCTCCAGCACTCTCCCCTCGTCCATACTTTCTCCTTCGTGCTTCTCCTCCTTTTCCACAGCTCCTTCAACACTCTCATCCTTCTTGTCTTCCTCTCCCTCTTCGACATCTTCCACGTCAACTTCCTCGGCCATTTCATCTATTTCTTCCTTTCCCACCATCTCATCCTGCGCATTTTTCTTCTCCGCATCTCCCTCAACCTTGTCATCGCCCATCTCTTCCTCACCGATGCTCTCCACATCCACATCTCCGTCTGCATTCTCCTCTTCCTTCTCCTCCGTTTCCTTCTGATATTCTCCAACCGCAACTCCCTCAAGCACCTTTTCGTCCATGTTCCCCTCTTCCTCCGGCGAAGATCTCCCGTCCGTAACAACTTTAAGTCTTTCTTCCTCAATTTCTCGACTTCCCTCCTGATCATTACCTTCCTTCATAGATTTTCCAGCCGGTTCCTCTTCTCTTTCCTGCTCACTCGACCCCCTTTCCCCTTCAAAATTACCTGTCAACGTCTTTCTTTCTTCGTCCATTCTACAATCCTCCTCCATTCCTCCAGTGAGCTCGTTCTCATCGATACTCACATCAGTAACACCTTTGGGAAGCTTTATTGCCATATCACTCTTCGAAGACTCGACTTCTTCGACAATTTTTTCGGCCACAACAGCTAAAACATCGAATCCCATTGTTTTACCCGCCTCCAATGCTACACCTTTCTCGGCTCCAACCACTTCAACCTCAAGGTTTGCACTTGAGTCATTCGAAGATGGGGAAGCTAGTGCTGCCTCCGCTATTTTGACTTCAATGCTCTTGATTTGGACAACCTGACTGTGAAGGATGCTGGAAACAAGTTCCTCCTTCGCGTCAGTCGAATTCTTACTTTGCCGTTTCTTGTTCGCAGAGTTCTGAGGCACATAGACACAACGATTGTAACGAGAATTATGCCATAGGGCAGAGGGCACTAAATCAGAAATTTCAAATATCGCAACCAAGACGATGAAGAGAAGAGCACAACAATCAAGAAGACTGAAGCGGAAGCCGTACCTCAAGCTGGTCTGGTCGAGGTCTCGCCGAGCGCACACCGCGCAGTATTCGGCCCGGAAACGGTTGAGCTGAGGCAGAGATGGTCTTCTCACTCACGTTCCTTCCCTCTCCTGCCATGACGCATCACTGCCTCCTCTGCACATCCATCCTCGAGGAAACAGTCGGCTTGCTGCAACAAAAGGTTGGCATCTCTCAAGTGCTCGTGCAACATTCTCTATTGGGAACGGCCAGACGTTGCCCGTTAAGGTGAGAGAGAGAGGCTCGTGTACGATTCTAACCTAAACCACAGAGCTTACAGCAACACTAACTTAATGGTTGGGCAGACTAATCATAGAGATTGTAGTAACCCTACTTATAGCCATGACGGTTGCAATGACCCCAATCCCAACAGCAAACTCTGAGCAAGCAGATGCCCTAACCCTAATCACAGGACTAACCTTAACCCTAACCTAAAACTTGCAATAACCCTAACCCTAGCCTCAGAACTTAATATAAGCCTAGCCTTCATGATAGAGATTGCAGTAACCTTAATCCCAACCTACCTCCATCCCTATCCTAATCCACCGATGGCAGCAGCATTAACCTAATATTGAAGCTTGCAGCAACCACTAACTCTAACCATAAAACTTGCCGTAAGCCTAACCTTATGGTAGAGTTGCAGCAACCCTAACCCGAACCCTAACCTTAACCCTAACCCTAACCCTAACCCTGACCCTAACCCTAACCCTAACCTTAACCCTAACCCTAACCCTAACCCTAACCCTAACCCTAACCCTAACCCTAACCCTAACCCTAACCCTAACCCTAACCCTAACCCTTACCCTAACCCTAACCCTAACCCTAACCCTGACCCTAATCCTAACCCTAATCCTAACCCTAATCCTTACCCTTACCCTAACCCTAACCCTAACCCTAACCCTAACCCTAACCCTAACCCTAACCCTAACCCTAACCCTAACCTAACCGTTAACCTTACCCTTACCCTAACCCTAACCCTAACCCTAACCTAACCGTTAACCTTACACTTACACTAACCCTAACCCTAGCCATATCCCTACAGCTGGCAGGAGCTAGCCAAAACCTAGAGCTGGCGCCAACCATAAAGCTGAAGCCGAAGATAAAAAGAAAACACAAACATAAAGATAACTGCGAGCAGAACTCGACCTATATGAAAGTTTAATGTTAAAGACACATCTTTATGTTAATGTTAATAAAGCCATTCATGTGCTCTAACTCTAACATGACTTGAAAAAGGAAGC
Source organism: Zygnema circumcarinatum (assembly GCA_037447605.1). Taxonomy (NCBI): domain Eukaryota; kingdom Viridiplantae; phylum Streptophyta; class Zygnematophyceae; order Zygnematales; family Zygnemataceae; genus Zygnema; species Zygnema circumcarinatum. The sequence goes on along the minus strand of CM074812.1, from coordinate 215,782 downwards.
TTTTTCCTTCCTTGTTTATTTTCATTTTCTTTAAGAAATCAGCAATGTAGTGTGAGCTCTCGATTTCTGCGCGTACCTCACCGGTCCTCAAATCCTCGCTCGCTGGAACAAGGCCCAAAAAACTCCAAAAACTGGAAAAAAAAAATTATATATATATTGAAATTCCTGCAAAGAGAAGTAAGAAACAAGGAGAAAAGATAAACCCTAAAAGCGCTCGAATCCTTTAAACGGCCCCCTCATAGCGGCATCCCCTGGAAGTCTCTCTCTCTCTCTCTCTCTCTCTCTCTCTCTCTCTCTCTCTCTCTCTCTCTCTCTCTCTCTCTCTCTCTCTCTCTCTCTCTCTCTCTCTCTCTCTCTCTCTCTCTCTCTCTCTCTCTCTCTCTCTCTCTCTCTCTCTCTCCTCTCTCTCTCTCTCTCTCTCTCTCTCTCTCTCTCTCTCTCTCTCTCTCTCTCTCTCTCTCTCTCTCTCTCTCTCTCTCTCTCTCTCTCTCTCTCTCTCTCTCTCTCTCTCTCTCTCTCTCTCTCTCTCTCTCTCTCTCTCTCTCTCCTCTCTCTCTCTCTCTCTCTCTCTCTCTCTCTCTCTCTCTCTCTCTCTCTCTCTCTCTCTCTCTCTCTCTCTCTCTCTCTCGCTCTCTCTCTCCCTCTCCCTCTCCCTTTCTCTCTCTCGCCCTCTCCTCTCTCTTTCTCTCTCCCTCTCTCACTCTCTCTCTCTCTTTCCCTATCTCTGTGCAGGGAGGGAGGGGTTCAGGGTTCAGGGTTCAGGGTTCAGGGTTCAGGGCGCGGGTGGTTTCAAGGCGGCCCTGAACCCTCGCGGTTGGCGGAGGCCAAAAAGGCGGCGCTGAACCCTGCCAGCCGGAAAATTCGAACTGCCCAAAAAAAACGGGACACCAAGAAAATTGAAAATTGGAGCGGGAAATTTCAATTTTGACTTTTCACTTTCCAAGGCTCCAAATCCAAGCACTCGCCCTCTTGAAATTCAAATTTTGACTATTTTTTTTTAAATCGGCGGCGGCGATTTGCGAATCGGACGGCTCCAATGAGCTGAGAAATGGGCGGCACCGGTTTTGTCGGCGACCGGCAAACTCCGGCTGTGGCCGGCAGCAAGGGCTAGGGTTACAGATGCCGGTCGTCGCCGGTCGGCAGCTACCAGCCGGCCGGTGAGTTCAATATTGACAGTCCCCAAATGTCGAAATTCGATATTAATGTTCGGAAATTAAATCTGGTTTGTTCAATTCCAAATCATACTGAAGTACATTGTACGGGCCGAGAACTCCAGCATCGTACGGATTCCGTATCTTGGTGACGTTATGTCAGCGTCATCGTCCGGTTTGTGGTTTGTGGTTTGTGGTTTGCAGGGCTAGTAGGAAAGAAAGAACTGCATGGGGCATCCAGGCATGCATGGGACCAGACGAAAACAAGCAATTTATTACGAGAATTTTTTAAGTCTGACACACCCTAATTGCTCGCTACGACTGCAAGTTTCCAACTGCTGACGTCTTTCTGGAACTTCGTTGGGAAGGGGGCGGAGAAAGGAAGGGGGAGGAAAGGGAGGGGGGAGAGGGGGAGGGAGAGGGGGAGGCAGAGGGGGAGGGGAGGGAGAGGGGGAGGGGGGAGAGAGTGAGAGAGAGAGAGAAGGAGAGTGCATTGCGTTTCATAGTAGCAGTTTGCTCGGGGCACTGCCTCACCTGCCATTCAGAGTCCTCATAAAAGGCTGAATGCAGGATCAAAATGCCAACGTAGAATTGAAACGCCTGCCGCAAATTAGCAATTCTATGAGTGAGAAGTAGAAGAATTTCCAGGTGCTGGCGTCATCCTTCTCTTCCTGCAAGTTCAAATTTCCAGTTGCTGACGCCATCTTTCGGTTTTCTGCAACTTCAGGTTTCCATCTGCTAACGCCATCCTTGTGCATTTTAACGTCAGGTTTCCAGTTACTGGCGTCATACTTCTGCTTTCCACAACTTCAGGTCTCCAGCTGCTGACGTCATCCTTCTGGTTTCTCGTTTTTTCTACGGCGAGGACACCTTCCTCAAAAGCAATTCGATTTCATCGTCGCAAGATTCACTGCAAGACGATAAGCTTTAATATTCATTTTTTTTAAAGCTGCTTAGAACCAACATTACGGGCATGTCCGACTTGCAAAAATTGAACAAAAGTTTTCTTAATGACTCCTACATCGATGGATTTCAACGAAATCTCAAAATGTAAGGAAAATCTGTAGCCAAGAAAGCCGAGTCATCGTACAAACCCTAATTCTCATAGGCCTAGTTCAAAGCCTATTTCTGATCTGCAGACTTATCTGACCTTAACTTTGAGCGCTACAAACACATGTACATGCTGTTTAACCACGCGCCGTGCTGCTCAACCACATAGAACATCACCTATAGAAACTGCCTAGTCTGTTTATACACGAAAAACTGTCACGGAGCAAAATCTATTTTGTCAAGGAGGGCCAGAAATGCAGTAACTTTATCTGCCCGAAAAAAACACAGTCTGTCTGTTTGGAGATACACACACGTGTTGCCTCCTTTGTACAGCCATGGCCTTGCAATAAGCTCCTCTCCCAGTGGAACGATAACTCATTTCAGCCATTCTTGACCTTGAATGCATTGGAGGAGGACATATGCTGCAGCATTTTCCGGCCCTGCGCTCTCATCTTTGCCTTAATGCGGTACTTCACAATTACAGTTCCCACCGTATTAGAAAAATTTCCCACTGCCATGATTACCAGGAGAGTTCCACAGGCCACCACCTGGGGGGAGAGGGAGGGGAACATGGGACACAAGTGAGACAGGGAACGGCTTTCCACAACGGGAGGAAGAGGGACGGAATGAAGGGAGGGAATGGGGGGGCTCATGGAGACAGAGAGACAGGTAGGCGGAGGGAAGGGGATGGTTTAGGAGATAGTGATAGCGCTAGGAGGGGAGTGCTGAGGGAAGGGAGGGAAGCAAGGAGATTCGAGGAAGGGGAGGACGAGAGAAGATGAGAAGGGGAAGAGAGCGGGGGACTGGGAGGCGAGGAGGGCTAGGAGGAAAGAAAGGAGGGGGGGAGGATGGGGAGAGTGAAAGGCAACGGGAGGCCCAGGAAAGACACAAATCAAAAAAGAGGGGAAGAAAGGAAGGGGAGGAGAGTCAGGGAATTGACGCGGGAGGGAGAGGGGGGGGAGAGAGAGTGAGAGAGAAGAGGAGAGTGCATTGTGTTTCATACTAGCAGTTTGCTCGGGGCACTGCCTTACCTGCCATTCAGAGTCCTCATAAAAGGCTGAATGCAGGAGCAAAATGCCAATGTAGAATTGAAACGCCTGCCGAAAATTAGCAATTCTGTGAGTGAGAAGTGGAGGACGCATGGGCCATCCAGGCATACATTGGACCAGAGGAAAAAGCGGCAGAGTGGGGGAAAGAGATCTTTGCTTTCTCCTTCTTAAACAAGCCTGCACCTTAGAAGCTTGTTTTTTGGCACCACGCATTGGATAACGGATGATTGCTCAAGAGAAGCCATCTAGCACAACTAGAACAAGAACATAGAACAAATAGATTCACAGATACCCCACAGGAGTAAGTAGTCATAGTTCATTTAAAGTTGCAGGAGGATAAACAAGCAGAAGGAACAGCTCACCTGCAGTACGAAGAGGAGAGGATAGAGAATCCATAGCTGGCCTTTCACTCCCGCAGTCTCCCCCCACACAACATCCATCCTACCTGCCTGCATTCGAGCCAACACCCAAATACAGTGTCAACATAGGACATACTTTAGGTTCATAATCCATGCATTGTCCATTCCATCACTAGGATGTCCACTTCTGCTAACTTAATCGCCAGGGTAAGTTCATAAGTTTCAGAATATTGACCTTGCCGAGAGCTATCCGAGTGTAGAGACGCTGCCTTTGATAGTGATTCTGCAGAAGCATTGCTACTCCCTGCATTATAGCCCAGAGAAGGAATAGGCTGACTCCCCTCTGCTCAAAAAATCCCCATCCAGAATGTTAGTTGTGTGTGAGCAAGATAATGATCATGACTGCGATCAACTGAACAGCAAAAGTTCGTATGAACCCTAAGCATGCTTACCTGCTTAGCAGCACAGTCAGGGCCCTCTATGCCCCACGTAAGACTTATGAGGGCCATGGACATCGCAAAGTAGTGATGTTGAATCCACCTGTGCATAGCAGATTTCTGATTCAGTAAGGTGTGGAAACAAAGGCTGGATGAATATGCCGGCCCTTGCCGAGCTTTAGAGAAAAGGACGGGCATATGAGGCTGTAAAAAATGCCTTTACCAGGGTCGGATATCGCTGCCATTTATGCGAAGTATATTTTCCCGCAGAGCGAGGCTGGTGTAGAAAAAGAGAAGCCACGCCTGGTACATTCAAAGCATACATGACGCGCTTTAGAATCTTGATTCCAGCATAAGCAAGCAAAATGACTTGACTTGACTTGAATGACATGATGTGACTTGACATTACCCAGCCCGACTCGACATATAACTAATAAGTGTGTGACAGGCACCTGATAAGCATGGACAGGGATCCCTGGAAAGCATCCCTGCCATAGTCGCTCCTTCAAGATCAATAGAGCCGCTGGAAAACCGAGGAACAGCAAAGAGGTTCTGTCCTGAAGAAATAAAGGGAAGGTGTGAGAGCGTGATTTTCTTATGTGCCACTGACCGAGTAATGGAAAATGGTTGTTGAAGATGTGCCAAAATTTCTCATCCTTCTCTTATCTTTTATCTTTATCTTTATCTTTATTTTAACCAACCTGGCAATGGCCTGCTTGGGGGAAAAATCTAAAAGACATTTTCTATTTGCTACATACAATGAGAACTGAGTTCGTGTTTCCTCACCCTGTAACTGTTGTATTCCTCTTTCACTTTGAATCGTACATCCTTCCTTGCCGACTTCACGTTCACAGGGCCTAAAAACAAGCTGAGAAACCAACCTGCACGAATGCACGTGGGATAAAAGTTAAAAAAAAAAAATTGGAACAATGGAAAATCCAATATCCGCAGCAAAAAGACAGCAAGTCATCAAGGACCAAGTGGCAAAAAACGAAAAAAGGAGCCCTAAATTCAATAATTCTTCTACTTAACAAAAACTAGTGCCATGCGATTATCTCTTCTCATAAAGAACGAATATACCTCAACTTGTTTCAAGTTGATTAACCGAACAGCTCAGAAGAGCAAAATATGAAAAGCCCTTTCACTAACACCTCAAAAGAGCAAGCAAGCAAGGAGAATACCCTTCAGGAATTATTATTGACATGCTGACATTCTCACAAGCAGGCCATGCTTTAAAGGGTGTTTACCATTGGCCTTATGTGGAAGGGCGGCCGCCACATCGCCTTCATACACCATTCCCCTCGCGCGGTAGAGCTCGACTTCAAACTGCAGCACCGCCCATAGATAGCAGGAGCTGCATCAGGCAAGATGAGCGTTGTTGAAAAAAATAGAAAAAGGGTGGCTCTGCATTGAAGCTACCCTGTTAAGCGGAACGCTGTGCCACGCTTGCATATTTCCTGACGTGACATGCCGTGATTAGTGCCGTCTAGACAATACGCTCAACGGAGAGTCCGACGCAAAGACACCCTAATCTCCGAAAAACCTCATATGCTTACATAAGAGCAGACTGAAGAAATAGGAAGTGTGAAAACAATAGCATGAGCCCACCCTTAATGCAGATAGACACGTAGCAAAAAAAAGAAAAAAAAATTGGAAAAGGGAGAGGGCAGAATCCTGAAACGATCCTCGCCGCTCAATTCTCCCTCTCTATCTCTGTCCCTCTGTCTCTCTCGCTCTCTGCCCGTCTTTCTCTTCTACAACCAAGTTCCCCTTCTTCTTTCGTTTTCTCCGTCTCCCTCGCCCTTTCGCGCTTTTTCCACATTCACAACTACCCTTCCGATACGTCTCCCCCCTCATGACTACCCCATTCAGTAATCATTACCTCTTCCGCAGCCTCTGCGCTGATCTCCTCTCGCTCTGCCGCGCCATTGACTTTCTTCAGAAGCTCCTTAATCTGCTTCTCCAGAGACATGGCCTCCTCTCCCAGAGCATCTCCCTCCGTCTTCAGCTTCCCGCTATAGCGCGCTGCTGTGTCCTGCAGCGCCTTCCCTCTCTCCAGCACCGCGGCCACACTGTCCCCGAGCTCCTTCTGCTTGTCGGCCACGCTTCCCTCTCCCTCCTGATCCGCCATGGCCTCGCCTTCCCTCTCTCCAAACCTCCAGGCTCCCTCCTCTCCCCTTACACCGTGTCTCAAGTCTCTCCTTCCCATAACTTCCAAGCTCTAACAGAACAGGATTTACCGATTTTCCTGTCCTGGCGACATAGAAACAGCCTGTCTAACTGCACATATAACCTGTCGACCGTAATTTCGTACGGGGTAATTCCGCCCCATCCAGCGCTCGGGGAAGTGCTCCCCGCACGAGCGCTCCGAGCACCGCATTGGCTGCGATTGCCAAGCAAGCCGCTGATTGGCCCAAGGCCGACGGGGGTAAAGGAGAGAGGGGGCCCGTCGGAGGCAGGGCGGTGTATTTCGGCCGCCGTGGTCGAAAACCAGTTTGGGACGAGAAACCAGTCGGTCGAAAACCAGTTTGTTCTCTGACGATGGTGTGAAGGCACAGTACATGACATGTCATGATGTCTTTCATGTCATGTCCTGACATGCCATGTACATGCGCTTATATGCTATGCTGCGACTACTTTGTCATGTTCTAGCATTGTGAGGCCAGTCATTCTCATGGCATCGTCTTGAGCTGACACTTTGCGATCACAAGAAACTTGGTCACTTGAACATAGTATCAAGCCAACTTAGAAAAATATAGATGACAAAGGAAAAAAAATTGCCTAGCAAGGGCTCCGTGACCAAGTTAGGGGCATTATTCCTTGATGAGACGGACAAACCATGGCTGCCGAGGATGATTGGAAAACTGCAACATTTTACGGGAAGAAGGAAAATTTTGATAAACCCAAACTTATACAAGGTTGATTTATCCTTGCGCTGGATATGGATCTACAACAAAATTCTGCAGAACATAGAAGATGGAAATACTTATTCATATGATGGTGCAATAGGGATTGTATGGAAAGCAAGGGTGAAATGAGGGAAGAATAAAGCGCCTGTTCCAATGTAATGACAACGTCAAAATTTCATATGAATTAATGCCACACAAATGTACACAAGTAGTACTACTAAGGGACCAATATGCGCCCGCCCGCTCGCTCGCTACTTCCGAGTCTCCCGCTCAGAGCCACTCGACCTCTTCTTGACGTCGCAATCGAACCAGTGATCGCCATCAAACCTTCCTAAGATGCTATTTACACTATGCGCAGCCTCTCCCTTCCTGCTCTCTCTCTCTCTCTCCTTCGGATTGACGCGATTTACAGCACGTAAATCCTTCCGAGTGTGCATCTCTCAGAGGCGCAACCGCCGCAGTGATCCGACAACGAATGGTTGTCGCATCATCGCCAACAACAACAACATGGTGACCTCACGAGTCATGAGGCCCAAGTCCCCAAACAACAACAAGAGGGAGCGTGACAGATGTCACGTCACGCTTTGGTCCTGAAGACGACGCAGCGGCGCGCGGCGGCGAACAAGCGCTCGTCGTCGGGCGGGACGTTGTACGCCAGCGCGGGGCCGTACGGCACACGGAACGCCGTCACGGGCAACAGCACGCACCGGCCCGCATAGAACGCCGCGCCGGGCGCCGCCTGGAAGGTCCGCGCCTGCAGGACCGCGTCCTCGCCGCCGAGGAAGAACTGCTCGCCCGCCATGGCGGCCATGGCGGGCGGCGGCGGGCAGGAGAGGAACGCGCCCGCGCCGGAGCTGTCCACCTCCACGGCGAGCGCGCGGCCCGTCACCGCCGTGCGGAGGCCGGGACTCAGCCGGCTCGCCTCGCCCGTCAGAGAGAAGGTGGGGATCTCCGTGGAGTAGCCGTCGAAGTAGAAGTCGCACAGCTCTAGGGGAGTGGAAGGGCAGGAGGTGTTGCATGGAGGGGGGGGAGGAGGGGGAGAGGGGGGCGGAGGGGAGGGAGGGGGAGGGGATGGAGGAGGAGAGGGGGGGGGAGGGGATGGGGGAGGCGATGGAGGGGGAGGGAATGGGGGGGGAGGAGAGGGAGGGGGAGGGGAAGGAGGAGGAGTGGGAGGGGATGGGGAGGGAGGAGAGGGAGGGGGAGGGGAAGGAGGAGTGGGAGGGGGAGGGGAAGGGATGGAAGTAGCGTTGCACGTGCCGCCAGAGACGCCTTGAGGGCCGGTTGTGAAGACGAGGCAGCGGCGAGCATCGGGGTAGCGCTGTTGGTTGCCGTCACCGCGGTTGAGGTTGAGAGGGACGTCGTCAGCGGTGATGCGCAGGGACTGGAGGGGAAGAACGAAGCACGAATTTTCGAAGTAGGCCTTCGAAGGCTGCATGCGCGCCACCATCGTGTGTCAGATAAAAAGTGTCAAACTTTTCCTTTTAAAGTATTCCTTTACTTCAAATACTCGGACATCTATTCGTGTTACATTAAGACTATCAAGCATGCAATATCTGACTAGCGGAAGTCCGAGCGCGAAACTCTTTCGCATGCTGCATTCCCCGTGCCACCCGATCCTTACAGTGTTGAACGTGCGGAATTTGAGCGTGGCCTCCTCTCCATTGGCATAGAACTGGTTCCCCGCGCTGACCCGCGCCACGCCCGCGCACAGAAACGCTGCGTTGGCCGTACTGTCCACCTCCACGCTCTGCCCGCTCGCGGAGTCCACCACGACAGGGCCCACAGAAGTGTCGGGCGACCCCTCCAGGCTGCGCATGCATGCAGGCAGGCCCCCCCCGCTCCTCTGTCAGTCGGATCCACCCGGCCATCAAAAGCGGCGGCGATGCATCCAAAGCGTCACGAAGCCCGCGTCCGCGTCACGTCACATTGCAGCGCTGCGATGCCGGCCTGCGCGCCTACCTGATGACGGGCAGCGATGCCGCGTAGCCGTCAAAGTAGAAGTCGCAGTACTGCGTGGGGCTGCTTGGACACTCCGTGAACTCTCCCGCCAACGCTGCACCGTCGTCGCTGCTCGCCTTGAGCGTCCTTAACGGCCGCCCAGCTGCCGCGTGGCGGACTGCGAGGAGAAGCATCGCGAGGGTGAAGAAGCGCGCCTGAAGCTTGGCCGCCATGGTGGGCGGTGTGCGCGCTGAGAGGAGGGAGGGAGGGCGCTGCGCCGGAGAGCGAGATAGAGGGCGAGGGCGAGGCGGCGCTGCTCTCGCTCTCTCTCTCTCTCCCTTTTGTGCGCCGCGCCGCCCTGCCGACGGAAGTCAACGCACACGTGCGAGGGAGGGGCAGTCGGCGGACGCGGTGGCACGGCGGCGCGTGCGAATGTCGGTGTGCGCCACGTGGCGCCGCGCCTGACTCCGGGCCTTCGCGGCGGCCGCGGGCGGCCGCGGGTCGGACCGGAGCGGACCGGAAGGCGGCGACGGGCGGCGGCGCTGCGGCCGGGGGGGACTGCGCCCTGCGGCGGAGTCGCTGTGGGGCGGAGCGGGGCGGGGCGGCGCATTATTGGGAGGGAGGGACGGACGGGAGGAGGGAACGCGCGCGGTCGGGCGCGGAGGCGGGGCATTACCAGGCGTCCGTACTGTCCGTGTAGTCTTGTTTTTCTTTTGTTTTTGCTTTACGGCAGTCCTTTTGACTTTTGGGGCTTTGAGATGGACTCTTGGTCGCCAGGTTCAGACTAGGTCTCGGTTATGCAGTCATCTCGAATTCAGCTGACTTCACGAATGACGATAGATGCAACAACGACTGTTGGAAGCTGTACAACAAGCGCAGCACGAACTTTCGGCTATGTTAAAACGTACCGTTTCCGTTCCTTATATAGCAATAAATACCAAAGTTTTGGAGTTCTAAGTTCTAGAATACTAGAAGTCTATAGTATCAAAATGTCTACAAACAGACTTAGGACATTGTACAATCATCTAATGTAAACGGCACACTTTACTTGAGTGCCCTTGTCCTTCCTGCCTCGGCTGTGCTTGGGATGTCCACGTCTTCCATGAGAAGAGGCACAACCAGGCATGAGACGAAGCAGCAAAGAAGCAAAGTTCCCCTCGTGGCCGTTCTTTTGTTCATAGGTCATTTATGACCCTTCACACTAGTTTTTTACATTTTGCTTTCGCACATTTATCATCTCTACTCCCGTTTCCCTTTCTCTTCATTTCATATCCACACGCGCGTTTCCTCGTCCTTTGGTTCAGATACCGCAAGCTCCGCAACCTGCTCCCCCCCTGCCCCTCTCTCCCTTTCTCTCTCTCTCTCTCTCACACACACACACACATAATAGTCACACTCCTGTGCTTGTGAGCAGTAGCACATCTATCTGTTTGGGTCTGAGCAAGGCTCACATGTTAACCTGTTCGCGGCACCATCGTGAGCTCAGCGCAAGTCCGCCGTTCTCCTTCCTCAGAGGCTTTACGTTTGTGAAGGCCCACGATGAGCAGCCCGACAAAAACCTCCCAACATTTGGATCTCATGCCGATACGACACGATACGATATATAAATGAAAGCCCGATATTATGACTGTGAGACAAGTAGACAACCCTTTTTGTCGCGACTGGGCGATACATTCCGTACAGTGTCCGGTAAATGGGTATGGAAATCATCGGACGGTGGAGAGCTTCCGGCGCGATCGGACCGTCGTTCAGAATTTCTGGCCGGGTCACCTGTTCTATGCGGCCCAGTTCACGCGTAGTAGCAATTTGAAGATTTGTGCAACTGTTGGAGCGCATGGAACGCCGACCTTGGGGCTGACCGTACGGTATCCCCTGGACAAACAAACGGTCGGAAATTTTGAAATTTCTGCTCTCCCACTCCCGCTCCCTCTCCCAATCCAGCTCTCCTCTCTCTCTCTCCTCTCTCCTTTCTCTGTGCCATCCCCTTCTCCTCACCTCTCTTCCAAGGAAGGTATTCAGATTCGAGAGGAAAATTCTGTTTAGGATATGTAGCCTTGTGGATGTAACCTACATGTAGCGAGGTTTGTCGCTTTGGTTGCAGATAAAAGCAGAGAGGACAGCTTGGTGACCTAGTCGGGATGGCAGAACCAGGTGAAAGTCAGTCCGTGAAGGTTGCAGTGAATATTAGGCCGTTGATTGAACAGGAGCTCCAAGAGTCCTGTCAGCAATGCGTCTCAGTTGCTCCTGGTGAACCTCAGGTGAGAAAATCCATTGAAAAAACAGCAGCATTAAATTCCTCCAATTTGGTAATTCATTTAGGTTTCCTCTAGTTTGAGGTTGCTCAAATTGAAGGTGACACTTGATTCGTTGATATCTTTTGCCTGGAAGGATTACCTCACTGGCCGGAGGAAAGCTTGCAGGTTCAAATATATCCGGATAAAGCGTACACATTTGATCACGTGTATGGGAGCACTGGAGCGCCTCAAACCAACCTATTTGAAGATTGCGTCTTGCCGTTGGTAGAAGGATTATTCCAAGGGTACAACGCGACAGTCTTGGCGTAAGTACACTATCTTAAAACTGAAAGTGGTGCGCTAGAAGCATCTTTGATATAGTTGTCAAGTCAGGCATCTATTGGGAAATAGATTCAATTCATCTTCTGTGACTATTTGGATCATCTGTACGTGATCCTTGTTCATGACTTCTTCTCGACTTAGACCAGTATTATTTCTCTGAAACTTAGATGTAGCAATACTTGAAGAAATATAAATTTGGAATTTCAGGGAAAACTGGCCTATGCACCTGCTTCAGAAAACAGACTGAATGTATAGTTGCGTGTGATATCTATCTAGTTGAAAATGTTTGCAGTTGCATTTTAACTTTTGGAAAACCAATGATTCATCAGTAGTAAAACTTTTTTTTTCCATGTTTTTTGTCCTGATGAATGAATCAATCTGATTTTAAGCGAAACCAGGTGACAACCTGCCTTTTATAACTCTCCTACATATTTTTGATTGGCAAACCTCTCCTTTCTTGACTATTTCAGGTATGGCCAAACCGGATCAGGCAAGACCTGGACAATGGGCACAGCGTATACAACTGGCGGAAATACTAAGGGAGTGATTCCAAAAACAATGCAAACGATTTTCGGAAAAATTGAAGAAATGAAGAAGACTGCCAAGTTCGATGTTCGCGTATCCTTCATTGAGGTCAGTGCTGCTTAGAATGACTTGTTCTCGTCTGAAATGCATCTCTTCGCCATCCGCACAGCAAAGAATGACAGATGTTTGTGTCACATCCCTGTTTGCATCTGTAGCAGTTGCCTGATGTTCCTGATGTTCTACAACAGTACCTGGTGCCCTGTAAGTTTGCTTCGATGCCGCTGTTCTCAACTTTCAATATTTTTTTGGGAAAGACAAAACACAAGTAAAAAATAATTTCCTTCGTGCAGTTTATGATGCTACTTCGTTTATTTTTTTTTCCAGATCCACATGGAGGAAATTAAGGACCTCTTAGATGGACTACGCTTAAACGGTTCTAGTGGTGTCAGCGGGCAAGGAGCAGCTCAAGCGAAGCAGCAGCCTGCCATCAGAGAAACGCAAAATGGTGGAGTTGCTCTGACCGGCGTTACAGAAATTGATGTCATTTCTCTTGAAGAAATGGCCGAATGCTTGGAGCATGGTTCCCAGTGTCGAGCAACTGGGAGCACCAACATGAACTCCAAATCAAGGTATACTTCCATGCTAGCACTTGGCCTTGAAACTGGTCCTCGTCCGTCTCTTAGAGAGGTCTACCTTCCTTTAGAGAATGCTTCCTTTAAAGCTGAGGTTTGATTTGCGTTAACATGACGCTGAACATATTTGCATGTTTACATACCCACTACAGCAGCATATGAGGGCCTTCTTATGATGCGATGCTTAGAATCAATGTACACCCAATGTTGGATTGCTTGAACATGTTGGGTAAAGGCATTGCTATGCAAGCTTCATTTGGTAATTGGCATCTTTCGTATCTGCAGCCGAAGCCACGCCATCTTCACCATTGTTTTGGAGAGAAGACGTCGATGGGATGCTGGTATTGACGGTGCAATGGCGGGTGGAGATGAGGGGGATTTTCTCTGCGCTAAGCTTCACCTTGTAGATCTCGCTGGATCTGAAAGGGCTAAGAAAACGAAAGCAGATGGACAAAGACTGCAAGAAGGTAAGGTTCCTGGCAATCGAGGAGATTTTATTCGTCCGTTCGCCTTTGGCTTTATTGCAGAACTCGCGTTCATGTGACCTCAAATGATAGTAACTTGCCAACCGCATTAAGGGTGGAGGGGGGGGGGGGGGGGAAGAGGA
>CM074812.1:167113-202539 GCA_037447605.1 Zygnema circumcarinatum | reverse complement strand
GGGGGGGGGGGGGGGGGGGGGGGGGAAGAGGATAAACCAATGTGAGAGGAAACGAATACATAAGCCTGTGCATTTGTGACAATTGTAGAAGCTGCACTACAGGAGCATAATGATGCTCTATATTTTACGCAAAAGATAGCACTGGTATTATGTAGTATAATTGTGCAATGCAGGCAATACACAGTATTCAATACAGGCGACTATTCAATCTATTCAATGCAGGTATACACATAAACAAAGGCTTACTGGCCCTCGGCAATGTCATCAGTGCGCTTGGTGATGAGAAGATGAAGAAAGAAGGGGGTTTTGTGACATACCGGGACAGCAAGCTAACTCGGCTGCTCAAGGTAATGAGTCTGTGCTCCCCGATATCATACATCAACTTTAAAATGGAATGTCTTCATGAAAAATAATGCTAAAGATGGAGACATAACTAGTTCAGGCCGACTGCTCACGGTGTTTGCTTTTCAAACTGAACTGTCTTTGTTGGCCTTTGAATCCATTGCAGGACTCCTTGGGAGGCAACAGCAGAACTGTGATGATAGGTGAGGCAGTTTCTCTAGCCGCCTAAGCAGTTATTTTTTGTAGCTCATATACCTACAAAGAGATAAATTCTAACAAACATCCTTTTTGTTTTCCACAGCGTGTATCAGCCCTGCGGACATCAACATGGACGAGACGATTAGTACGCTGAAATATGCAAATAGGGCCAGGAACATTCAGAATAAACCCATTGTAAGATATTTTCTTTTTTTAACTCCGATGAAATGAGTTATTTTTTCCTCCTGCGTATGTGGCCGATCCTGACTGATCTGCCACCATGCAGGTGAATCGAGATCCGGTCGCCGCCGAGCTGCAAGGTTTGCGACATCAAGTTCAAATGCTGCAAGCTGAACTTGCCTACTCACAAGCAGGCAGGGAAAGTCTTGATATTCAGCAGGTATGCAGCTGGAACTTGGTTTCTACTACAATTTTTCACTTCATATTGTTTGATTACGAGCAAGCAATGGACGTATTGTCAACTGAAGCTATTTTTATTTAAACACGGCATCAAGATCTTTCCAAGTCTGACATATGATTGACCCTTGGCAGCATCTTGACGATATAGAGGCTGAGAAGGAGAAACTCAAAGCAGACTATCATCGAGCCGCGACTGTTATCTTGGTGTGTTCGCTGGCTGATCTCCGTTTCAGAAGTCATTTCTGTTTTAGGTCAATCTCAGAGTTTCCAGCTTTTTTAGTTTGCAGCTTGACTAAGCGTTTGGCATGGAGCTTGGCAGGCTGAGCAAGACAATTTAAGGACGAAGTTACTTTCTGCAAAGGAATCCGCAAGCCTCACGGACGAGGCACGCAAGGTTTGTTTTCTGAAACTTCTACTCCTTTACATCTTATCTCTCAAAACACTCTCTTATCTGCCTAGCAAAGAGAATCCGAAGCCACTGTATAGAAACACATATCCAATTTCATCGACTTGTCCATTTGAGGAAGTCATTTTGCGGTTGGCACAGACACCCTTATAGTGCACTATCATTGTAAGCATGAACCTGCTTTTCATTTACTCTTCTGCCACTCTTTGGTATGCTATCATATTGCTGCTTCAGTTCGCCAAACGTATGCTCGAACAACACTCATGTTTAGCTCTGCTACATATGCAGGAGTTGTTGACATCAATGCAGAATCATCTTGAATGTGCGTGCAAACACGCTGAATATATGCTGCACGGCTCAAGCTGGACAGCGCTAGACAACTGTATGGAAGAAACGGAAAGTCTATCTTTTAACGAGGAACAAATCCTAAGCGGCAGCAATTTGCCGACTTCATATCAAAGCTTTTCTCCGGATATTTTTTCTGCTGAAGTCGTGGAAACAGGTATTCTCATATTTCCTTCAAGTGGTGCGTTCTAACTTTGTTCCGGTCACATGCTAATAGATGCCGAAGTTCAAATTGGCAGAGTACGCTTTCAAAGAAAAGTGAAAATTGCACGTGAAGCACTTGTAGGCTTTCCCATGTAGTCTTCCTATTCTTCCACGGGATTGATATCATGATCTTATCTCCTGTCCGCGATTCCCACACCATTTTGTAGGTGATTCTGAAGATGCAGCAATCGCAGAGGCAGAGGAGTGGGACCACAAGGGCAAATATCTCGCTTTTCAAATGCAGCATGACGAGTCCCAAAGGCAACTCCAAGGCCTTAATAAGAGGCTTGTGGAGAAAGAGGTATGCAGTAGAATAAAACCAGGACGAATGTCTGGATGCACTGTTTCGCTATTCGAATTTCGAGACTGACTTTAACAGCTCAGCTCACAGATATCTGTGTATCTATTTAGTTTGAATACTTGTATGTTTCTTTTCTAAGAAAATCAAGTGAATCTCTCAAATGTTGAGCTCTTCAACACAGCAGAAAGATTAATTGACAGTTTAACACAATCTTCGGATTTGCAGGCGAGATTACGTGATGACACTCACTCTCGGACAAGCCTCGAGCGGAAGTTGAGAGAGATGATGGCGGAGAGAGAGGCTTTGATGGTGAGTCCTTTCCTAGTGTTTTGCGAGCGTGTTTTACTGTCTGGGATATATCAAGAAACTTTAAAACCTGGGGATTGGGAAAGGAGTTATTGGCTATTAGTTCAGTTTGCTCCGAATATGATACTAATGTTGTTCAATGTACTTGCAGAAAGATCGGGAGAAACTGATGCAGGATGTGGATTATCTTGTCCACCGACCCGATGAAAAGTCGAAAGTACTCAAGGAGAAGTTCCGAACTGAGCTGGAAGCACTAAATCATCAGGTGTAGTAGACCCCTCATAATATCCTCTGACCTGGATATTATATTTTGCCTGATAAACTATTCATAGGGGGGAAAGAGTGTCTTCCCTATCCTTGTCGGTCTAAGAAGTGATTCATTGCTGCGCATAACGCTTGCATTGGCAAAGGGCAGAACAATTTTATGGAAATGCTTAAAAGAAATGGCATCAAGAGTTATCTTTGTGTAATTGGCTAGAAGCTTAAACTTCTACAACTCAGGTTTGTTCCATTTTCTGTGGATTTTATGGAGTCAAGTCACATGGAAGCATTAACGCTGCTTCAGTTCCGTGTCACTGAAAATTGCAGCTGGAGCAGCACAAGAAGAAGGAGGCAGAACAGCGGAACCTATTGAAAAATAAGCAGAAAGTTGAGGAGAAGTCAAAGAAGCTGGAGGAGGAGATTCTGCGCATCAAGCAAACAAAGGTATGTCCGGAAAAGGTTTGGACAATGATAAATGTTACATGCTGCTAATCATTTTTTATGAACTCAAAATAAGAGCAATTTGTGAAGAGTGGGGAATTTTACTGAGCTTCTTCTGGCTTCATGGCTTCTATCGCAGGCTCAACTTCAGCGGAAAATGAAGCATGACTTTGAGCAGTTCAATGCATGGAAGAACGCTCGTGAGAAAGAGATGATGCAGGTGAGTAGTCATATCTGACTTGAGCATTTTACAAATCTGACGTTTCCTTCTATGTCCCAGAGTTGAGTTGAGACCTGAGAGAAGCTCAGATAAACGACGGCTTGCATTGAAAGCATCAACTATGCAATGATACCCATGCTTTCATGCATGTTTTTATGGCCTAATATATGTTTACATGGTACAAAATGTCTCGTATGCTGGAGAGCAGCTCCGTAAAGTGGGACGACGAACAGAGTACGACTTGCACAAGCTGCGAACATTACACGAGCGTCAGACACTGGTGAGGTTTGAAGTCGCCAATACCGTGAATACGGAAACAATTAAAATGGAAATTTCCTAAAACTTGGCCGGTATGAGTATGGGAAATTTCAGCTGGATTGCTATGCAGGAGAAGGTAATAAGGAAATCGCGACTTTCTAATCCGTGAGTCTTTCAATTGCTGCAGGTCTTGCAACGGAAAACGGAAGAAAGTGCTCAGGTTCAAAAACGGCTGAAGGCCGCGTTGGAACAAGGGAGGAGTAACGGTGGGTTTTCACTATGTGGCAAAATGCATTTCTTTTTTGGCTAAAACAATTCAAAAAGATAAGATTTTTTTTTTGTGAATTGTTTATCTCGAGAAGTAGAGTGGAGCTTGGATAGACCGGGGCCAGTGACTTGCAATTTTTTTCATCGGAAATGAATTTGCCTTCTCATCTCGCTATTTAGTATAACGAGCTGTAATTCTTTTCTTTGCAGGAGGCAATGCAGCAGCTGCCCCCGCTCAGAGCATAAGCAATCCGAGCAGGTGGCTGGAGGAGGAGCTGGCACTCGTGGTTGGAATACGTGAAGCGCGCCGAGCAATTCAGCACGAAACAGACAGGTGAATCGCATAGATATCCCTCTCATCAACTGCCCTTTCTGTTTCAAAAACAGTGCAAGCATGTTTGCTGGGCAATACTGCAAGCATGCAAGTCTGCTCCACATGTTCTGAATGAAATCTTGCCTTTCAAGAACGTGTCCCATCGATTATTGTCGTGGGTTCTTCAGACAAAGCTAGTTTCAGCTGTTTGTCAAGAATTAAGTTTTCCAGTGTCCAAGTTAAAGCAGGGAAACATAGTCGATCACCTACGTTAAATGCCAACATCAAATCTTAAGACGATTCTTCATCCAGCATCTCTTGGGAAACACAAAACTTGACCATTTTTAATTTCAATTCACAAGTTTCGAGCTTACTGTTAAGTGCAGTCTCGTTTTGGTTTCAAATATACACTTCATGCCTTCATATCTATAGCTTTGCCAAACTCTGGCCTGAACCGCGCCTAAATCTCTTGCTTCTGAAATGAGCTCGTGCTTGTGTGATGTTAAGGCGAGCTGCATTGGGGAAGGAGAAAGACGCACTCCAACACGAGGCTGGAAGCCCAAACATCTCATCACCAAGGTTTGCATACGTTACTTCTTCCTGATGAACCCCTTTTGCATTGAGAACAAAATATTACGAGAAAATTTTGATCCGGTTCACAACGAGTAAGCTGTGTCTCAATCCGTTCATCCTCCTCCATCAATCTGCTTTTCGTTCCTTTTTTATACTATGGAACAAACATGCAGCTCAGCATGCTTTTGTGATGTTGTCGTCTGCCTTTTTACAGGACTGCCTTTATGTCCCCTTCTGGTTTGAAGGCCAAAGAAACCTCCTTGAAGGCTGCAATGACAGAGTGCACCCACAACATCCAAACGCTGCATAGCCAGCTGGCGGAAGCTGAAGAAAGAGAGCATACTATGGAAAGTTACCAGGGCTTCAAGTCAATTCGAGGTCTCAAGGAGGCCCGAAATCTTCTGCAGCTTGTTTTTTCAGCAGCCGCTGCTGCAAGGTATGCAGTCTATTGTGCCTATGGGTCTGAGGATGAAGAGTTGTCTGCATGCCCACCCCTCTCGTCTAATGCTTATCACTCAGGTGTCTGAGCTTGGCCCTTCTGGTTACTGAGTTCGCTAACAGTGGAAGGTCTGGTTTGGCTAAATCAGGATCGAGTCAAACTGCCGGCAGCAGCAAATAAACGATTTGATGGAGCAGAACCAGTTGTTACAGATCAAACTGTCACGTTTGCGGCTGAAAGAAGCAACATCGGCTGATTGGAGCACACCTATTGCCAGCATTGTGAAACGAGGCCAAACTCCTCTTCAATGGTCAATGGACACTGCTGTTGCCTCTCCGCGGGCACTGACTGACGTCAGCATTCCATGCCCGCTCCCTCTCCCTCCACGTCCATCAGATGCATTGCAAAACGAGGTATGATCCCATGTTCAGCTCCGTTAATTTTTCGATGCTTTGTAATCGGCATATGATGTGAATGAGGGCATTGATAACTGCCCTAAAATGTATGCTTAGTATGTAGTGCTGTTCCGTTTGGTCGTTAGGATGTGCTGTTAAGCGGGAATTGAATTGTCTTTAATCTACAGGAAGCTTCAAACGCCTCAGATGTATTTGAGAAAGTCTCCTTCGTGAAAATGGATGAGGACCATGATACATGCCAAGAGGATCCTGACTACACCCCTGGACAAGAGGATGACTACCCCCGTAAACAGAGAGATAATTGGGTGCGACCAAGAAGGAACAGCAGGCTGTCAAGGATAAGTTCGGGCAAGCAGGCCGGAGAGAAAGCGAACATAGATAGTGGGCAGCTGAGTTGTTCTTGCAAAGGTAAATGCAGCCGCAGCTGTCGTTGCAAAGACGAGTCCGCCTATTGCGGAACTCATTGTCTATGCAAGGCCAAGTCCTGTGTGAATCGGGAATCCCCCGATGTGGACCCGTCTGCTGCAGCAACAGCGGCTACCATGGAGTTGGAACAAGCTGCTCTGCTGATAGGGGTGGGCGGAATAGCCTCGGGGAGCGAAATGCCACACATGGCAATGCTCTCAGAGGAAGAAAGGAAGCAGATCGCCTCGAAGGCGTTTGCTATTCATGGGGCGCACATGGAACTTGCTTTGAAAAATGGCCTTGGACTGCCACGCATTGAGGGTCTTCAAATTGATGAAGGAAACTCTGCAAATGGGGAGGAGAACAGTGTTGCAAAGCTTTCTCGACGGCCACTGAATGATATTCAAAACAAGGTATGCTCCACTCCCCCAATAAACTCCGATGTCCAACTTCCAACTTATTCACAATGCTGGTGTGTAGAAGTTTTCCTTCCTTGTAGTATGCTCGTAGTAGGTTCAGAGCGTCCGTTTCAAATTTATCTTCTATTCCAGTCCGTTCATTACTTCCCACCCCCATGCAATCAAGTCTGAGAGACAATATGTGGACTTGCCCAGGATTCATTTACATCTGGAACATCCAAAAAGTCTGCTCGGACTCGACGCACATCTTCTGCGTCTGCTCTACCCACCACTCATAATGCAGAGGCCCCGGTGCCCCTATCAATCCCTACACCTAAAATTGCAGCCACGGCATCGGGCCCTGCTCATGAGGGTGGACGCTTTTCAACTGGTCTACCACCTCCCCTTGAAGGAGCCATGGCTGTCGCTGATAGAAAGCCCACTGCGACTGCTAATACAGAAGTGAGGGCCACACCTTCACACGTGCCACGAAGAAGATTTAGTGCCAGCCATGCTCCTCTGAATTCCTCTACAAGGGTCTCGGAAGGTCCCACCAATAGGGAAAGGGGGATGTCAGGGAAGTCTCGAGGCGCTCCCTCCCAGGGACCCTCTGCAGACAAAGAGAACATCAGACACGGAGGTTAAGGGCCGTCGGTCGGTCAGTCGGTCGGTCGGTCGGTCGGTCAGTCGGTCGGTCGGTCGGTCGGTCGGTCGGTCGATTGGTCGGTTTCGAATGGCAAGGGATGGTACATGCAGCAGTGATAGCGTACATAAATGCATGCATGCATAGATCTGCTCCCAGCCTCCCATACAAGCATTCATAAGTTTGGCAGATTGCTCATTTTGCAATTCCTGCTGCCCTTCGCAATGACTCGTCTCCTTTTCTGGAACGCTCTTAAGGTTTAGTGTTTAAGGTTCAGAATTTTGAGTTTTTAAAGTTACGGGGTTAGGGACAGCGCCGCATTAAAGGGTCACGCAGTTGCAATGCATCTTTCTCTGACTGTGGTTTTAGCTCTTACAGATTAACTCTCGCAATTTAGCTCTTGCAATTACTGCAGGCTGATTGACTGAGGAACAGGCGGGGCGAGAGGGGGGGAGGAGAGAGAGTTAGAGAACGGCTGCTTCCATTTCTGGCTTTGCAATAGCACAGCTGCTCTCCCTCGACTGCCTTAGTTTCCTCAGCACCAGCTTATTCCTCTCACTGTACCGGTCTGCAATAAACTTAACGGCAATGGAATCTACATGTGAATTTGACACCATTTGTTTTGCTACTTTTGTCTATAAATATTCAAGTTCTCTGTCAAGAATCGTTATCCACATGTCGATAGGACCTATTGGGCTTAGGGGAGAGGGTGAGGGAGAGTGACAGAAAGGGGGGATATGCGTGGGAGAGGCTGTAGTTAGGCATGAATATGAGTGGAACATCGGGCATGCATTAGACATTGCGGATTTTTTAGTTTTTAGGCAGTGGTCGTAAGAATTTGGCGGGGGAGAAGTCAGGCGTGAGAGATATGACTGAGCATCGTGCATGCATAAAAAATTGCGGTTTTGTTTGGCTGTGGTTATTAGAGGGCCTATTTAAGATGGGGAATCTGGCTGTAACTGAAATAATGCGTTTTTCTTGGCTGCAGGACCTTCACGACTGACGAGTTTTAGTAAAGACTGTAGACCCCGCTATTGTTTCTTTATTGTGGGTTTGAGACCTGGTCAATTTCCGGATCTTCATTGACTGATATTGGACTCTCGTGATTTAATTGGAGGATGCGACCAATGCAGTTTGGCGGTTATGATGGATGGTGAATTATTCCTTCTGTCTCTCGTTCTCTTTAGTTGAATGTGCTTCTTCCAGTCATGAATAATACTAGAGAGCATACCACAATTGGCTCTCGCAACTCATATAGTCAGTCATAATCCCATTCTCGGAGAGTAATACGTAGCGGGGTCGGATCCAGAAAGAACAAGATTTTTTACTGCATTTTGATCTGGCGGACTTCTGACTACTTCGAACTCTGTCTGTTCTTCTCACTTCAACTGGCATTACATACTCTCTGCACTATATGGAACCAGTTGTTTGCGTGCTTTTGAGCACTGTCCCTAGAACAATGCATCTACCTGCTTGCTAAACTTTTACTTAAACTAGGAGGTATTCAACGAATATACATCCTTGCCACAGATCTACCACTTAGAAAGAGGCAATAATACAAATGAACCCACAACAAACTGACACTTGGAACTATACAAAGACGTATGAACGGAAACGTACGTTAATTCCTATCTGGAGAGGAGCCACGCTTTCCCTCAGAGCATGTGGGGGAGCGAAGGAGTGGCCTTCTAGAAAGTCACTATCCTATGAGTTCCATGTTCACGCGGCGACGCCCGAATTGCCACACGACGGCATGTTTTCCGACACAAACGGATGCGCCCTGATGGCGGGATTCAGCTCGAAGAAGTTAGCAGGCTTGATGTCAAACCCTCCCACTGTTGAGGGCATGACTGGGAAGTCCTCCTGCACAGGCACGTGATGGTACACCACCGAATACCACACCACGATATCCGTGTCCACGATAGGCCGCTCTCTGAATATTCAACACAAAGTTAGGGTTAGGTGCAGGACAGTTAGCCAATAGTGTGTTCAGAATTGCCATAGATGAAGCATGAAGGTAGACAGCTACTCTTGCATGAGCCATATTATTCTGATGCATAATTAGGGAGAATTGAGAGGCGACGGGAGGAAAGGATTAGGAGAAACGGCTGGGGAGGGTGAAAAAGAAATGCATGTGAGGAAGGGAGACCAGGAGGGTGCTCCAATGAAGCCTATTCTATGGGCACTGGAAGTTCGAAGCACAAGGTTTGGCTGTGGAAAGCACAAAATTTTGGCTTACTTGAGAGTCCAAGTGGCCAAAGTGTCTTCGCCATGCTGCTGATTTGGGTACATTCCTCCAGCCCACCTCTCCTCCGGGTCATAAGGGGTCACCCATATCTGTACCATCCCCTTAAAAATAAGTTGCAAGAGAAGAAAGTTCTTCTTGATGAAACCAGTTTTTTATGCCACGCTGTAAAACCTACTACAAGATATTCTCAGGACAGAAAATGCTATTGTTCTGGAGAAAGACGTGAAACTAAAGGCTACCAGATGGTCTCACTACCTCACCCACTTTCTCCCCTCACATCCCTCCCTATCCCTCTCACTCTCTACCTCAGTGCAGCTATCCCCCTAGCTCTCTCTTCTGCCGCTCCCATCTCTATTCCCTCGCTTTCTCCCTACTCGAATTGGTAAAAAAGGATGCAAATTGGAAAAAGGAAGGAAGGAAAACTTGATGCAACACACTTGTGCAGAATGACAGGTATGATGTGGTAGACTTACAGAATTCTTGCACCAAGCTGCCCGAATTTGTGGATAGTCATCTCCACGAAGCAGGGGAACGCCACTCGTTCGTGGAACAAGTTTGTAGCTGCGGTGGTTTCCAAGGCGGGTTTTTGAGCCCTTGTTGACAATGAAGTACTCTGCAGGGGAGAGGGAGGAGACGTTGTACTGTCCTTCCAGCTCCGTCTGTGGCACCGACTTCTCCACCTGCAAGTGCAAATTTCAATTGTAATTTAACACCGCTCAATCAGAGAAATTACTTGGTGGCACATTTCTGATGAATCCCACTATCCACCTTTCACATAAGCAGTGTCGAGAGGATCAAAAAGTTCGCGTTTGATGACTACTCTTTCGTTTGAAGTGAGGGTTCACAGGCTGTCCTTACATCCCAAACGCTCTTTCGCCACGAAGTGCCTTCGGGAACATCGACTGTGACCAGCTTTGCCTTCTCAAACGAGTTATGTGGTCCGTCCACGTCCATGTCAAGGCGGAAGTTGATGAAGTGGTCGTGTATGACTGCACGGTGCATGCCACTATTACACTCTTGCAAATACATATATTGCACATTCTGAGTTATACAGAAATTAAGGCTTGTTTTGCCAATGCAAGCTAACTGAATGCATAGTCAGAATTGAGAGTAGGAAAATTGGGGTCCAATTTAGCTATGCGGCTCAGCAAACGGCGAGAGTGGGAAAGAGAGGGAGAGGAGATGGAGAAGGAGAGGGAGAAACACACCTGCAACAGTGTGGTCATTAACCATGGTGCCATGAAGGCTCTCCCCAATCTCCAAATCATCCATAGTCGGCGCTTTAATATTTTTTACAGTCACCATTCCCGACATGATGACCTGCATCCATTGACATACACAATACGCTGATCAAAACCTTGAGGCACGTCAAACAAAGTTCAGCACCGTAAAACATAGAGCAGAATCATCAACGACCTACCGACCTTGCCCCCAAATTTTAATTCAGCGAGGAAAGGGAGGAAACCGAAACAGATATATTTTTTGTAATCACATGCGTCACTGAGGGACTGAGCTATTGGAAGCAATGTTCTGGATGTGGCTGCCAAGAACCCCTGTAACTAGACTCCCCTGTAACCCCCTGCAGTTTACGGCGTCCCATGCAGCACTCACCGACACTTTGATGAGTCCGTCTGTCTGAAACTCCCAGTCAACAGTGTAGTCATAGTTCCCCACAGTGGCCGCCTGCCGCACCACCAGGGTCACCTTTGGACGGACCTCTCGACCTTCCTGTGGAGCCGAAAACGTTGCGTTTCTTTAAAAAAAACAGGCGAAGGAAGTTCATAGCCTCGCCTTCCCCCCCCGCCCCTCTTCCCTCTTCTTTTGCTCCCTCACTCGCTACGTCCCACTTTCATTCTCTCGCGTTCATTGTTTACATTCTACAATCTCGTGATTTGGTTGAATATGTCGCTGACAGTAATGTCCATTTCATGATCATGTTCCTGAGTGCCAAAAGGTAATGATCACTGATGCTGTTCCTGTTGCTCATTTTACTGTCAAGTTTTAAACTTTAAGAATCTAAAAACTTGAAGCCTTTAAAAAAACTTTAAACTTGAAGCCTTTAAAACATTAAACTTGAATACTTGAATACTTTAAAACTTTGAACTTTAAGGCTTTTAAAAATTTAAACTTTTCAGGCTTTAGAACTTTAAACTTGAATACTTTAAAACTTTAAACTTTATGGCTTTTAAAAATTTAAACTTTAAGGCTTTTAAACTTTAAGATATGCTGCTTTGCCTTTGCTTTTGCCTTTGCCTTTGCTTTGCCTTTGCCTGTGCGCTTAAGTCCTTTGCTAACACTTATAGAATGGCCCCTTGTTACTGTTCTCTCGAGCGCGGCCCTCGCCCCCACCTGGAGGAAGGGATCCGTGTGCCGCCAAACGGCGTCCCCCGCGTACTTCTCGAACACGCACATCATGTTGGGGAGGACGTACGGCCGCCCCTCGGGGTCCGCCAGAACGGCGTCCATGTAGCGCGCGTTCCGCGGGCAGTCGTTCAACGGAATTAGACCCATGGAGAGCAGCCCGAAGCCGTACTCGCCCACGTCCATGTACGTGCGGAAGAACCAGTTCGGGGAGGGGTCCTGGTACGGCACGAACATCTCCGAGAGGTGACCCTGGATGGCGGCACGTGGCAGGATCGACGGCTCAGAAAGAAGGGAGAAAAACAAAAGAAAGACGGAATTTTTTGGAGTGGGAGGGGACTCAGGGGAGTGAAAAGGGGAGAAAGAAATAATGGGGCTTTTTAGACGGTGCACGGAAAGTGAAACCAGATTTGGTATTGTTAGGAAAGTGGGCTTTCATTTTGTGGAGTACTTTTTGATATAAGATATTCATAAAAAACCGAACAGGTTGAGAAATTGAGAAATGAGTTTACTTAATTTCTCAATTAAAGGTTGAATTGAGTTTTTGCCTTAATTGAAAAACTCGAAAAAGTATCGCAGACGACATCTTATGAGCACTAAATCGTTCAGTGATGTTCTTAAGCCGTACAATGGTGTCAAATAACCGTACAGTGATGTTCCCAAAAAGTACAGTGATGTTGAGACCGACCTGGTACATCACATCTCGCACGGTGTCGGTGACCGTGTCGTTGAAAGTGACCCGCGAAATTATGAGGCCTGCCCGCGGGTCCGGGCGGGCGTGAAATTTCCACTTGGCCCACGATACGATATACCCCTTGATATCGAAATTGACCCCCCCCGGCTGCTCGATCGATATCGGCCTGAAGGGCGCGTCCAGAGGGCCGGCCATGGCCGCCAGGGTGTACTCCGTGGAGGAGGGGGACCCGCCGGGGAGGGGCCCCTGGTCGAGGAAATGGTACACTTCCTGCACATAGAATATGACATAATATAATACAATGAAATCAAAGTATTTTTGTGTTCAAGTTATTTTTAGGGTTTGGAAGAAACAGAGCCTCAAAAGGGAGCCATCTTGAATGTCTGATTGAAGAAATCGACTCATAGGAGATACTGGGTTTGGTTTAGGGAAGAAAACCCAACATAGGGCGGGTCGATTGAATAACAAAAGGCAAAAATAAATAAAAATAAACAGAATTAGACAGAATTTGAACAGAATTTTTCACCTTCGCGTCAAGGTCGACGTAGAGAGTGATGCCCTCCACGGGCAGCATGTGGTAGTTGAGATGCTTCTTACTGTAGCAGGTGGCGCGCACAATGCGCAGCCCCGCCTCCTCCGATCTGTTGAACCACCCGCCTGAGAGGGGCACGCATATCACATCTTCGATAGGAATGTTGCGCTTCTTGACAGCCTCTACGAATGGGAGATAGTTTGTCGGGACAGCAGTCGCGATCTGCACGAGTAAATGAGAAATTAGACAAGAGGATACGCATGAAGATTTCAACGCAATGTAAACCAGATATGATATAAGATGCACTGACGAAGCAAGGCTGAGATTAATCAGGAAAAAAAATGACCTCGAAATCTGCGTTTGTGAGGATTGGCATCCCCGTTCCTGTGTAGACCTCCTCCTTGAGCACCTTCTTGTTGGTGATGTCCACAGCGATTTGATTGATCTTTTTTTCCCTCCAAATGATTACAAACGCCTCGCGCGCAGGGAAGGCGTTTCCTTTCTCCCATTCCAAGACTACCGCTTTGGGAGGCTCGTGCAGCTCAACTGCACCAACAAGTGACGATGAACTGGCACAATTTTGGTGCGGATGCTCATAATTATGTCCAATTCCGACATAATTTGCATGCAGTGAAACGTCCAGCGAGTGCTGCAGTGCAGGAAGGAACCGGCTGAAGGTGAATTATCATCATGGACTGTGACTGAAAGTGCAAAAGGCAATCTCAGAATTAACACTGTCAGGATCAAGATAGCTTGTCGGAAAAGAAGAGTGGGGGAGAATGAGAAGCAGAGAAGTGCTGCAATGCTGACCTCCATGGACTTGCGATTGTCCATCTATGAGGAGGCCTGCTTCAATGAGAATCTCTCTCGCAGTTGTCATCTCAACGACTGAAAGAGGATCGAGCGGATGCTTGCTCGCGCCGCCATGAAGCGCTCGCTCCTCCTTCTCCTTCTGCGAGGACGAGAGGGAGGGGGGGAGGGGGGCAGGCAGAGGGGGGATGATAGGGCGGGGGAGGGAGATGAGATGGCGAATCAAACCGATATGACAGTGAGAGGCGAGGGGAAAGGAGGCGAGAAGTAATTAAGGGAGATGGGAGAGATCGGAAAAAAATGTGTATGTGTGTGAGAGAGAGAGGGGGGGGGGCGCTGACAAGATGTTATCATCACAGGACAGTGCAAACGCCATGGAGGGACTGGAAGACGAGGTAATAGAAGAATCACATCAGTTCTGCCAAAGAAAAGAACTCATAAATTTTTCATAAGCAATCCAGCTGACCGACACAACCTGCAGGAGAAAGGAAGCGGATACGATGCTCGTGCTCAGAACTTCAAAGCTGAAACCACGCGATGCTGACCTTGCAGGGGAGTCATTATACATTGCAAGCCATCAACTTCTTGAAAAAGACAGCGTTCATTCATAATGAGAAATTATTCCATTGACCGCGTCCTGTACGGACCAGAAGCGCCGCCTCCTTTGTGCTCCAGAGCCCGTCCAATGTCTCCGCCTTCCCCCCTCCCCCGCCCCCTCCCCCTCCCCGCGCCGCGCCAAGAAAGCGGAGCGCGTGCTGCCCCCCTCCTGTGCTGCACGAAGTGAACGCGATGAGGAGCGCGCAGGCCACAGCGAGGGAGACCAACAAAGAGGAGGAGGGGGGAGCCATGGCTGCCTACAGAACCTGCTCTCTTGTCCCTCTCTCCCTCCCTCCCTCCCTCTCCCTCTCCCTCTCTCTCTCCCCCTCCCTCCCTCTCTCCCTCGCCCCCCCTCTGTCCTCCAGGTCCCCCTCTCTCTCTCTCCCTCCCTCGCACTCCCTCTGTCCTCTCTCCCTCTCTCTCCCTCTCCCCCCCCCCCTCACAAACGTGATGGGGTCTGGGCATAACGTCGAACTCGCCGACACAGTAGAAAGCCTTGCTGCTGCGACAGTCCAAATGTCGGTGCGGAATGAAACAACGCGCTCTTACTGGCCAGCGTCCTCGCCAGGTGAAGATTTCTCGTTCTGATTGGCTCCCATACCCACGTGAGAGACCCGCCCCGAGGCGACCCATTCGCTGACCGAGTGCGATGAAGTGATATCCACCGTCGTATTCAGACCCTCCACGTGGCAGCCTGCGGACCATTCCTACGTGGGCAGCCTGTATGACGTTTCTGGCAGACTGGAGAATCATGGTGGCGTCAGCACTAGGCAAGGATTTTTACCAAACGACAAACTGCCGCCCAGCCGCAGTGCTGTCGTACGGTTAGACCCTACGGCCGTGCGAGGATGCCAACGAACGTGACGCGGGGACGCTGGGCTTTGGTTGGTTGTCGGTTGCTGGTTAGTTGGTCGGTTTGTCGGTTGTAGGTTAATTGGTTACTGTACTTGGTTCGTTCGTTAAGTGGTCGGTTGGTCGGTTGGTCGGCTGTTTGGCTTGTTTATTTGTTTTTTATTTTCTGCAGAGGGGGCGGCCGTTCTCAAGTCTTGTGAACTTCAGTCAAACGTCATGCAGAAAAGGGCACGCCACGGCCCATGTGTTGGGTACGCGGCGAACAATGGCGTGTGAACCACAATGTGAGCAACACCGAGCGTGAGCGACTACAGCAAGAACCACACAAAATGAAGGACCAGAGGTAAAGGAGAAGAACAATTCAACAACACCATTGGTTACTCCAACAAGTATCACGAACACGAATGAGTGGACACAAATCTGACCGACCACACGGCCACGCTCGAACCAATGACGAAGAAAACTTTTTTGTTCTTGCATACAATACATTGTTGTATCACACAATAAAGAAAAACGCAGGTGGCACCAATGCGGTGAGACCAAAAGCAACAAGGTGAGTGGCCTACGGCTTCAGGAGTTCCCTCGCTTTCTACTTCTCTGCACTTGGGAGCAGTGCGAGCAGAAGAGGCAGATCCTGTAGCCGTTGGGCCACTTCTCCGGATCAATCTGTGGCCGAACACCACCAACGATGAACTGTTTTATAAGGACGCGAATTCAAAGAGTTGCTGCAGCTACTCTTCCTTCTGCACTGCACATAGCTGGGTACGGATAGCTGCTGGAAGAGGAATAGGGAGCGGGAGAACAGTGGAGGGTGGGAAGGAGGGAAGTGGAAGAAGGGAGAGAACGAGGGAGAGGGGTTGGGAGACAATGGGCAAAGGGAATTGGAGGGGGAGAGGAAAAGGAACAAGAGAGAGGAGGCGGTCAAGTTCCTCACCTCGTTCACCATAAAGTTCATCTGCTCCCTATACAGCGCCTTCACGTCCGCCAGGTCGGCCTCCAGCTCTTCTGCCTGGCAGTTTCCCACACATACCGAATATTTACCAAGGCTTATTTGAATAT
Source organism: Zygnema circumcarinatum (assembly GCA_037447605.1). Taxonomy (NCBI): domain Eukaryota; kingdom Viridiplantae; phylum Streptophyta; class Zygnematophyceae; order Zygnematales; family Zygnemataceae; genus Zygnema; species Zygnema circumcarinatum. The sequence continues at coordinate 186,230 of CM074812.1, read as the reverse complement.
GCGCCAAATGCATTAATTGTGGACACTTTTGCCGGAGATATGAATTTTTTCTTGCGGCTACTACTGGCAAGTTACAAAATGATCTGAAGCGTGTAATTGAGGGAGGGAAGGAGGGAGGGAGGGTAGGAAGGGAAGGAAGAAGGCAGGCAGGCTTGCAACCAGAGACACTACACAGAGTAAGACATCCTGAATTTGAATTAGAGCGTCACCTTTTCATTCCGTTCTCCTATTATGACCAGCGCCATGTCATGTCGCTTCTTTAGCTCTTCCAGTTCCTTAGCAATTTGTGGCGCTCGAGAGCTTTCCTGCACAACAGAAAAAATTATACTGCCGTGGTTATCCAGGTATGCACATCTGAATGTAACTCAATTGAAGAGATAACAGCAGTCAACCCAAATGCATTTACGAAGCTGACAGAAACAATACACCATTACGACTGTATCAAGAAAACAGATAAAATCGAAGTAAGAATATGGCTTTCCACCCTCAAGAACCCAGAGGGAAATCTTGCCTGCCGCAGAGAATGCAGTTGTTCTGAAACCTTCAGGAGCTCATCTGCTGCATGTTCCCTTGCAGATTTTGCAGCCATCAGCTCCTTCTGCAAATGAGCTATCTCTCCACCTTGCTGCCTGCACAGCGGTCCGAGGTCTTTCAGTTTCGAAGCTCTAACATTACTGTATACCATCAACGAATGTGCGATACATTCAACAACTACAATGTGACAAAAAAAACATCGACTCGAGATGTTTCGAGTTTCTATTTCAAGACCATAGACATACTCACTTCACTTTTGCAAGGAGCCTCTCCATAGCCACCGCTCCTCCGCCACCTTTAGAGGAGGCAGAAAGCCCCTCAGCTTCTCTGCCACTTCCAGATAGACTCATCGCTTTCCAGCTGGCAGCAGCCGATTCGTCCCACAAAGTGGCTCGGCTTCGGCTCTCACTCAAATCCTCCTCTTGCCATCCGTTACTTTCTTTCCCACTGTTCTGCCTGCTTGAATGAAGGCTGCCCGGGCTACTGCTCAACTTCACCAACTCCCTCTCTCTTCTTTCAAGTCCAGCCTGCATGGATTCAGTTTTAAGACTTGAGCAGTCTTACAAACATTTGAGCGGCACAATGATTGGAACCCTGGATGCTTGCTAAATTTGCATATGCTTTGGACTGTTAATTGATTGCAATATAGTAAGAATTGTTTTCTATTCCGCTGTGTCTTGAATTACAGGGTTTTCCAGGCTTTCGAGTATTGGGGATTTTGAGTTTTAGCGATTATTCAGATTTCAAAATTTTCCAACCAAGCTTACCCTGTCTTGTTCTATTCTTCGCTTCTCCTCCTCCAGTTCCGCCTTCAGCTCCAATTTCTTCACTTCTAAAGCTCGCTCGGCTGCCTGCTCCCAATTTTTCTCTTGATCAATAAAAGACCTTTAAAGACTCGAGTCTCAAGGGTTTAATGAACGAGATGCTGATTATCCAAACATTGTTGAATACCCCTGGCTGAATGAAAAAGTTGACGAGATAAAGCTGAAGTTGTGCAAATAAAGTCAAATAAAGTTGCATTGAGCCAGAATAATAATAGCTGATGAATAGGCAGTTACTAGTAGCTAGAGAATTGTCCCCACCTCCTTTTGTTCTCGAGCGGAAGCGAGTGCCAACATGGCCTCCCTTTGTCCCTCTTCCGCCACTGTGGCCTGCTCCAAGGCTGCTCGGAACTGCTCCCTCAGAGCCTGCATTCACCCAAACATGTGTGCACATACTTTCATCATACCTTAAGTCGTCAAATGTGTCACAAATCGATCTGACAAGCAGTGAATGGGGCGAGGTTGATAGGGTCTCGGAGTAAAGGATCACGAGTAAACACTTTCTAAAAATTTCTGAAACTTTCTGAAGTTTCCACCTTTCAGAATCTTCTATTCTCCAAGCAAAATGGACAAGGTTTCGGTCTTGACATGCCATGAATCTGACTTTGGCATAACTCTGACTAAACGCGGAATTACGGGGACCCCAAACACACATGCCAAACTTTTACCTCAACCATTCAGTCTACAACTTTCAACAGACATGGAACAAAGGGCTCACCTTCCTCTCTCCCTCATCCTCCTTAAGGCGGTGCTGGGCAGCCATGGCTTCAGCACGCGCATCTGCTGCCACTTTCTCTGCCATCTCTGCCCGCCTTTCTGCAGAAGCAGAGCTGCTGTCTGCTCGCTTTTGCACTTCCGAAGCCATCTTTTGGGCTCTTTCGAGCTCTCCAAGCTGCTGCTGAAGCTGCCTTTCTCTTTCTTGAACAGCAGCTTCCAGCCGAGAGATGTGGGCACTCATGCCTTCCATCTGATAAGGGGAGAACGTAATCGTGATCAAATCAAAGAGAGTTGTTAAGTCAAAAGCAATGCCAGGATAACGAAGAACTAGGAAACAACGAGGAAGTGAAAAAACTTTGGGATTTAACATTTGTTTTTTAGTCTTTAGGATTTTAGGCATTCAATACCTGTCGGATAAGGGGGCGGGTCGCTTCTGTGACACGTCCAGCTGCCTCCTCTTGCGCCATTTCTGTTGCTCGATTTCGAGCCTCCAATTGTGATATCTGCAATTGTAAAGATTCAACAAGTTTCAGAACCTCCTTCGGCACAGAATATTTGATGCTCTGCTGCCCAATTATAGGTCTTTCTCCCTAAGTTACAGATGCAATTTGCCTTTTTTACCTAATTTGCCTATTTTCCTTTGGATTTCTTCCGATAAAATGTGCTTGTCAATAACTGAAAGAACTTAGCAGGTTCTCATTTTCATAGCTACACAGGACAGGGTAGAGAATAGATACGAACACGCACCTCCTCCCGCAGCTTATCCTCTCTTTCGGATGCTTCTTGATTCACTTTCGCCAGACTCTGTGGGCGCATCATCGTAAGTATTCCAGTTAAGTATTGACAGCAGTTTGGGATCTATTCTTATACTGCATACGTCTCCTAACATCCTCTTGGAGAACACGCCACCAGAAACTACATTGCAAAGAAGAAACGCACAAAGAGAGGGACAGACAGCGGAAGGCCGGGAGAGTGAGAGGGAGAGAGCGCGAGAGAGGGACCTGTCGTAAGGCATCCAAGCTGGCTGAAAGCAGCTCCTCTTTCTGCTGTGTCTCCTTAGCAGAACGACTTGTTTGTTGCAACGATTCCTCCCGTGCTTTTGCGAGTTCCTCCTCCCTCTGTTTCTGCGCTTCTTGCAGCAACTGCACAGCACATGGACGAGCTTCTTTCAGCAAATCTTGTGATGATCAGATGAAAATATACTGCCGCGTCCATGCTGAAGACTTTTTGAATGCAGCATCCACGGTCAAGAGTACAAGCTGCTCTCACTCACGAACTTACACCTCATGAAACTTCAGAAACAAAAAAGTTGCTCCTCCCCGAGAACTGGGTACAAAAAATAGGACGGTTTCGCGTTTAACAACTCGTGGTACCTTTGAAAAATGTTCCTTTTGCTCCGCCATGGCCAGTCGTGTAGCTGCTAGTGTTTGGTTGGCCTCCTCAAGTGATGCTGATCTGGAGGTGCAGGACACTTTAAAAAGGCTGAAGATTCTGAGGTAGCAAGATTCGAGCGTTCCTTTAACCAATAATAATACTTGCACTATAGACAGCATCCATCTACATTCATCCTCTCACAACATTCTAACTACATGAACCAACTTGAAATACACAATTTTCCCTGATGACTTTGTGACGGTATAAGAACCATTACACCTCAGTTTGCTTTCTCACCTACTGGCCTCCACACTCTTTGTAGCAGCTTCCAATATCTGCACGCCAAGCTCCACAGCCAGATTATTCAAACTACCTGGCAATACGTTCAGACTACCAAACAAGCTTAAAGGCCAAAGACATACCCTATAGAATTACATTCCTTGGTTGAATCTTGACAAGATTCGCCAGGACAATATCGATGATCTTTCTCCGAGTTGAACTAACTTTTGCTTAAACTCATGAATTAGTTTAGCGTTCGTTTATTGGCTTCTTGAGGAGATACTCACCTGCACTCGAGCCTGCGACTTTTCCTTTTCTTGCTCCAATCTGGCAACATCCGACCTAAGCTTTTTGACAACACTCTCAAGCTCCCCCATCTTTCGAGCGAGATTATCTCCCTCTCCTTTGTACTGCAGCCCCCCCCAATCCGCAGGATGATATCACTATGACACTCGCAGGAATGGGTGCTACATTGCAGGATTTTTTTAAAAAGATACAGAGTGCTTGGAATCCACCATAAGAACTGGTTCCTTTGTCCCACCGTACCTGTTCGATGGCCTTAACCTTCTCAGTTAGTTGATTGTTGAGGTTCACCTTCGTCTTCTTAAGCTCGTCCACCTCCTTACGCAGTCCAAAGCACTCTTCTTTCATCACTGATGCCTGTCCTCAAAACCCTAAATCATTGCTACTTTGATTTGCATGTGTGACGGCAATCATCGCAAAAACCTCTAGTCTCAACATTAGCCGAATGAACTCTCCAGTTATTCCTGCATAGTATGATAATATTCATTGTGTCACATGTTCAACGATGTTTCCTAGAATTCTCCAGCGCTATATACCGACCAAACATCTTACACTTGTCGTACTACATCAACATTTTCAGTCAGGACTCATACTAGAACAGGAGAGGATGGACTGTATAGGGTATGCGGAACATTTTAGATTGACCTGGGTTTTAGAACAAAGGCATAGTAGGTATCAAAGGGAGTAAAAAGAAACAAGTCCATACTGTCTTTTCAGCAACTCCGAGGCGTTTTGTGAACTCCTCCTGCAATTCCTTCAGCTCCTGATCTGCATTTGATGGCAAACTTGATTCCTGAACCGCCTCTTTCAGCTTGTCATTCTCGCTCTATACCACCGAAAGACCCATCCAACATCGCCGTTAGGTAACCAACCAGTCAAATATACGGATGCCCTGTTACTATCATTATCACCTGTAAAAACATACTACCATGATGACAAGTCCCAAAACATCTAACAACGAGATAACTCATTAAGAGTTGTTGACCACTTACTCGCTCAGGATTTCAAATTCAGGAACGTTCTCACCTGCAGAGCACTGTTAATCACAGTCATTGTAACAAGTTTCGCCTCATAGTGCTTCACTCTGCCCAGACGTGCCATAAAACACCCATGTGAGTTTCCACAGAAAGTAAGGGTTTCTTCGTCCTTTGTTCCTTTTTGTCTTTTTGTGTTCCCGCAGCAATGGACTCGGGATCTACCCACTGTTACAAATCTGGAAATTTTGAAAGTCTGAGTGATAGTCTCGTACCTCATTGCTAGTTCCTTTTTGGTCTCAGCCAAAGAAGCCTCGAGCTCTCTCACGGTTGCTTCCAGTGCACCTATAAAAAACCAAACTTTACATGACATTCAACTTTTAAAATCGATTTCTTAAAAGGAAAAAAGGAAAGAAAGGGGGATTCAATAACCAAAGGGTCTGTAAGAACTCTTCCTGAAGTCAACTTTCAGCTTTTGCATACTCTCTCGGTCATCCATTCACAGTAAAGGGTAGAGAGATCATGGCGTCAACGAACTAGGATGCATCACTAACCTGCATTGCCAACACTTTGTGCCGGCCCGGTAGCGGCTTCTGGATGGCCGTCGTCCCCCATTCTAACCTCGCTTAAAAAAAGGAAAGGTTACCTTCAAAATCCTGAGCAGGTAGGGAAGAGGGGCGAGGTCAGCCCGAAGAAACTGGCTGCATTTTGTGTCCTCCCTAAACAACGACATTTCTAGAAAAAAAAAAAAAAAAATCGTTTCAATCAATTTGCTCCGATTTTGATCGCATTTGACTGCAGCTGTCGTTCATATAGAAGGAAAGCGTACCTTGAAGTGGAAACTGCTCACGAAGAGACCAAGTGGTTTACTGTATTCACCAATAAAACAAAGGGAACGTGTTTGAATTTAAAAATAGCCCCAAAAAAGAGGGAGACGACGATGCTACCGGAAATGGAATTCTATAAAGCTGCTCCGCAACCTCCTCTAAAGCTCTGAATGAGGCTTTCATTTGACAACAGTCAGCTGACGACCGGCAGAAACAGGCGTAATGCCAGTAGCTCCAAAAATCTTCATCGACGGCTTCATGGTATTAGCCCACATTTATCACCTTCTGAGCAGTGAAAATGTAAGATTAATGTCCTAAGCCAGGATCTATGCACTCCTGGTGCTTTCTTTTTGCCAAACTATACTTAGAGGTGAAACAGCGCAATGACGCAAGCGGCGGCTTGTTATATGCATACAGATCAAGCATAAATGTCTGATAAAGTAAGCAATGCTTCAAGATCCATCATCACCATCATCTCCACCTTCAGGCAGGGGGGAGCCACAGCAGCAGTCATTTGCTGCCTGTTGTTGGAAAAAATTTAAGTAGCAGGTGCACTCAACAGGGTGCCAAATACTGTACGGATGGCCGTACATTCCAACCTACTGTACAACAATGTACTGTACGAATTCGTACAGCGTCGTACCAGATTTCGTACGGTCCATCCGTTTGAAATGGCGTGGTAACTGAGATTTTTAAAATTTAACCAACACGGAAACCTCTTTAAATTTTGAGGATTTCAAAACAGCTCTCCATAGAGAAACCTTTCCAAGCACAGGAAGAATCGTCGTACTCTACTAGGCACTCGCCTTTGTACACATGCTTGCTTTAGGAGGCGGCCCTCTAACGAGGATGTCTTAATTACAGCGCAGAAGGCCATGGATTTCAGTCTCACTGGGCCATGGCGGGATTGGGGCATTCAAGGATTCAGCAGGTATGCGTCTCTGAGAGACTGAGAGTCCCTTTGGGTCCCCAGTTGCAGCCATGCGCCCTTTCCCTGTGCGCCACGTGGCGCCTTCTGCTCCCTCCTCTGCCCCAGCATTCTCCATCTCCTCTGCCGCTCTGCGCCGCGGGCTATGGCGCTTCGGCCCTCTCTCGCGCCACCTGGCTCTGCAGGCCGCGGGAAAGAGGGGAGCTGTACAGCTGGCGGCTTCTGGCTCCGCCTCCTGGCAGCACTTGGGGAGTGGAGCGGGAGCGGGGGAAGGCGGAGAGGAAGCTGACAGTGGAGAGGAACGTGTGGCGGCCATGGCTGCTGGCAGAACTCTCCGTCGACAGCTGCAACCTCTGCGGTAGTGGTTCCTGAAATCCTTCAAGCTACTGCATTAGTTTATGCATATTGCATTCTATCATATTAATGTGTTACAAAACGTACTGCTTAATTGTAATTTTATTTTTTTATCCCATTGTATCGCTAGCTTAATGATCGAAATCTGTCAGGACCTTTATTCTTTTTTTAAAAGTTTCTTAGGGTTTCCTCAACCCGAACATAAACTTTTCAAACTCTAAATGCTTAAAAGTTCTGAATTTCCGAATTTGCTGCCTAAACTTCTGTTATTTCACGCTTGGAATCCTGATCTTAAACCCGTCACATAGCACTCGGATTGAAGAGAATCCTCGAAGCTCTTTCGATAACTGTGCAGGCTGTAGGGCTCTAACGGCAGAAAGACACACTAATATACAAAGAATTGAAAGCTGAACGACTGATTGGTAACAGTGCCTTGTGCAGACTTGTTGATAAAGCCGGGCATCACGTGAACCCTGCTTCAAGATCACGCTTGGATAACAAAGATGCAGCAATCTTTGATGGAGGCACACTTTACGCTCGCCTTGGAAGAGTTGTATGCGCAGCAAATTGTCTTCCTCGGAAGGAATTTTTTGAAGCATGGGAGGTGAGTGTTTTTTAATCCGCAATCTACTTGTATCTATGTTTTCATGTTTGAATTCATGGTAAGCGTAGTTGCACATATCCTGGTACTCTCAGTTGCTTCCTAGCTCTCTGTTCGTTTTAGCTAGACACTGGTTTCAAATCGTTAGTAAACAAAATGGGGTGAAAAAGTGAACGATGCTCCTTCAAGTTGGCAATGCAGGGCAGGTGGGACGGAGGGTTCAAAAGCGCTTTCACCGCCTATTCAAAGAGTATGAAATGACAGTGGTCGACCTGGCGGCAGGTCATGGCTTCTTGGCCTGGGTACGACCATTTCTTGGTTCCTCTGTTATCGGGCTCTCTGTATTTGTTGGCGTTCCTGTTTATGCGGTCTTATCTGGTTTCAAAACGTTCTGAAGTTTTTAAGTGACATTGTTCAATTGATTGGCTCGGGAGCACTGCAGGTGCTGCTTCTCTCAGAGCCTCGGATCCGCACCGCAATATGCGTTGACATGCGTAAACCTGGTGAGTTTGTCCTAGGATCTTGGACATAAGGAAGCGGCCAGCTCTACTGCAAACTATTTCAAGGGAAAATAAGGACCAAAATATCGAGAAAGAGTTACTCTTCCTTTCATAACCTAAGATTTGTCTGATAACGGCCATTGGAATTGAACGAGTGAGAATTTTTCTTCATTTTTCTTCTTTTCCCATGGGAGGGTTCAGCAAGTGCCCTGAGGCTGGAGGCAGCCATATTGGAAACGTGGCCACATCTGGCTGGCCGCCTCCGCTATGTAGAAGGAGACATGCGGCAGGTGTCACCTGATAGTCAAACGCTGCTAGTCTCTGTACACGCATGCGGGAAGCTGACGGACATAGTGCTTGACTTAGCTCTGCGGGCTCATGCACCTGTCGCGGTGATGCCTTGCTGTAAGTTCCTCCGCCTCTCACTTTCTGCATAAACATTTAATCAGTAGTTTCCAGATCATGTGCAATTGTTGATGAGCATTAGGTCTATACTTATGGAGGACGATGATTGAGGTCTGCTACTTGTTATCAGCTTCATGTGTTCTCGACGGGGGGTTTCAGTTGGTCAAATTTCTGCGACTTTAGGAAAGTAAGTGGTTTTGAGATGCAAGCTTGCTCTGCCATGGTCCCCAACAGGCCATGTGGTGAAAAGGAGCCTACCTGGCGCCTTTGATGGGTGGCTGGAGGGCCCTATTGCGATTGATGTTCAGCGTGCATCGCGGCTTCAAGCAGCTGGGTAGGTTTCTTATCAAGAACTTATAAGGAGCATTTTTTAAAAATGAAGCAGGGAGCATACGTCTTTGTCACTTTTGTTTAGTGCTGGATATGGTTGAGGTGAATCCATCAATGCTTATTGGGGCAGAGGGAGGATGGAGGCATTTACAGTCATGTTTGAAACTAACTGTGTCTGTGGAAACTCATTTTGTTGATGTGTAGATTTGAGGTGTTCACACAGCTCATTCCAGCGGAGATCACTGCAGAAAACCGTCTGTTGATGGGCATGCCAAAGGGACAAGTTTCTGCAACGACAGGGAGCAATTTGTCTCCAGACGGAAGTTTAGATACGGAGGGAGAACCTATTTTAGAAGGGGATGACGTTAGTGTGAGTAGGCACAAACAGGAAGACCACACACAAACTGTGTGGCCGAAGCGAGTGCTGCCAGCCAGCCCGTGGCACAGATTTGGAACGCGTGGCATTTGAGGGCTTCTCCTGCAAGGCTTCAGTCGCTTGTCTTTGCCATGTCCTTGCCATGGTTTGTGATGTGTGTAGTTTTTTTTGGAATCTATGATGATAGCAGATCATTGTAGTCAATGATGTTTTTAGATTTGCTTGTGCTCTGAATCTCGTGATGTCTGCTATATGATGTATGGTGTGATGTGATGTGATAGCGTACGAGTGAACAGAAGGTATTTCGCAATTATCGTGACAGATGAATCTCTAGATGCTGAACAAAAGGGTGCCTCTGAAATCACCAGAATTTTAAGAAGCCTTTTTGGCATGAAGAAGCATTTCCTTATGACTCTTGTCATGTATGCCAATGCCCTCGTATCCTGGTTAGGGATGGCTTAATTACGACTATATAATATATATTATATTATATAACTGTGTCGACTAGATAACGGCTGTTATATATTACTTTACAACGCCTTTACAACATGTACGGTCGGACGGTCGGACGGTCGTATGGTCGTACGACTGTACGGTATTATGCGGTACGGTTGCACGAGCAGACAGAGAGTGAACCAGACGGACGCATTTCGCAACGCCAACGCCAAAACGACCTAATTTTGGTATGGTACGACCGTACGATCGTACGACTACGGTCGTTACTTGTTCAAAACGAGTGGGTATAATATATGTAATAAAGTGTTTTACTTTGTACTATATTACTACTTTTAAACCCGTTGTAAAGTATGTAATGTAATCGGACTTTATAACGCGGGCCATCCCTAATCCTGGTACAGTTCGCCCAGAGGAGGAAGACCCTAGGCCTGTACGGCCGACTCCTACAACCGTGATCGTACGACGCAGTACGGTACAAGAAATGCAAAGGGCTGTACGATATTATTCGATACAGTACGATATTTTCCATATAATATAAAGAGGCACGATACGATACAGCCTGCCTTCCCGCCAATTCCCAAGCTCAAAAGCAGCTTCGTTTAGAGCCTGTTCGGAGGCTGTCGGAACTCTCGGAAGGCTGCGGAGCTGGCGCCAGATAACGGGCAAGGAGGAAATCTATACCCTAAAAGGAGGTCTTGAATGTGAAGTTACAAGCAAAATACACTAAGTGTACTTGACTCCTAGATTTCCTTTTTTACATTTTTTCGTCTTCATGAAGTTGAGTGATGCATTAGAGGGTGAACACCCTCAGAAGACCGCTTCTGAGGTTGGGATAATCAGCCTTGGAAATTCTACCGCGTCGTGATTCACAATCATATAATGAATTCATAACGTTAGTTTCATAATCGTTTTATTGAAGAGCCAAACTTGATTGCAGCATTCCTGCTTTGCATAAGGAGCAGCCATGGCGGTGGAAATGCCGTCTCGGTTACCTTTTTCTGTCGACACGTGGACTCCAGCGTCGCGGAGAAAGCCTTTTCATTTTCTCTCTCACGCGCACAAAGATCACACACAGGGCTTGGAGAGCAATGCAAGATTTCCCATCTACTGCTCGCAGTTGTCATTGGATATCATACGTCACAGGCACCCCAAGGTGAATTTTAGGCCTTCTGCTGTAAATTTAGGGTTTGAATGGTAGAACATCAATGGAAATTGACGAAGAAATTGGCTGAATGTGTACCTGCGGTATTTCTGGTTTGTTTGTGTTTTAAGAAAGTAAGTATTGATCTACTCCTTACAGGAACAGCTCCAACTTATTTAGAACTCAAATCGTTTGCGGGAAAACGCGACATTTCTTTTCCGTTTTCTGATACCTTGGGGGTTACTTGTACAGCTGGAGCCCTCTCTGTTTGTACCTATCAGCGTAAATAGGCCGATTTCTCTTGGAATGCACACAGACAATGCCTTCACTGTCACGGCCTTCGATGCGAATCACTGTACAGGTCGGAAATTGAATCACAAGGTGGAAGCAAGGTTCTCCCTGTTCATTCAGCTGAGCGGTGAAATGCATGTGTCTTGCACTTGAAATTTAGAATAGTTTAAAAGACTGTTCCTGTTTATAAGAAATTGAACATCAATCGTTAAACATATTTGGGGAGTGTGTTGGGAATACTTTAACACTTCATTCTGGTTCTCGTCTGGCTGTATCCGTTGCTTCAGGCGCCCTTATGTTTCTCTTTGAAGGCAGTTGGGGCAATGTCCTCCACACCGGAGACTGTCGATTAAGTCCCGACTGCTTGGCACGCATTCCTCGGGCATGGAGGACTGGTCGCAAAAAAATAGACTGCCTGTATCTTGACTGCACCTTCGCCGGTGAGCTGCAGGAACTGCCCTCCAAGCTGGCGGCAGCACAGCAGGTATTCTCTCCTAGTTGAGTTTCAAGTTTTATCAGGCTTGTCAAGATGCTTTGCAAGATTTTCCTTTGGGAGTGCGGATCATAATTCTGTAACCGGTGTTCTAAGGAAATCCAAGTTCTGGACCTTTGTGATTCTGGCTGTGATTGTGATATGGGTTCTTTGTGATTTTTTCTTAGGTACTGCGTCTGATTTGGGACAGCCCGTTAGGAACACTGTTCTACTTTGCTGTCGACATGCTCGGGGCCGAATATCTGCTACAAGTGGTGCATGATCAAACAGGTCTCAAGTTCTATGTAGACTCTGCCACAATGCCCGCGTACTATAAAGAATTTATGATTTGTCAACCGGGGCTGATTACAGATGATCCCAGCAGCACGCGATTACATGTGAGCCTTTTCATCCTCTGTGCATGTTTAATGAGGTTTACTGCTAATTTTGAGAAGGATAATGGATGAGCACGATGGGAACCAATATGAAGGGAACAGACGGGTCAGGAGGTGTGAGAATGGGAAGAGAGAACAGGGGTCTCTAATGCCGTCGAATTTGAACCTTCGCAGGTATGCGAAGGATTCCCTCGACTCTCTGACCGAGCCAAGCAGAAGTTTGCTGAGGCAGATCAGATGGGAAAGGACCGTCCTGTATTCATTCGTCCATCGACTCAGTGGTACACCTTCCAGGATCGGAACAAGGGAACTGGTTCCGGGTTGCTAATGAATGAAGACCTTCAAACCAGTGTGAGAAGAGTTTCAAGAGAAGACAATATGCAGGGAGATGGTGCAAGGACGAAGCAGCGAATGAAGCGGTCGGCTCCTGTACGAGCTGAAAAGGACGAGTTTGGAATCTGGCACGTCTGCTATTCCATGCATTCATCCTTCAGTGAACTGAAGATGGCCATAGAGACGTTGAACCCAAAACATGTGATTCCAAACAGCAAGGAATGTCGTAGCTCAGATGTAGAGCTGTCCCTTGCAGAGGTTGGAGCTGCAAGTACCTGGAAACCTAGCAGAATATTGTGGACTCCTCTCGATTCTGAAGGATGCTTGCAACGGATGTATGAAGGGAAGGGAGATGAAGGGAGTGGTGAATTCCGCCGTGAAAACAATGGCAACAGTCAGAAGAGTGGTGAGTCTCCAAATCTGGAAAAAGAGAAGTTTGAGGCGAGACGAGATGAGGAGAATGGGGAGCTTTTATGTTTGGCTGGAACGAAAGGAGAAGCACCTGAGAGCTTCACTAGCGCAGACATATTTGTCATGTCGCCGGGAAACGATGGGCGGTGTTTCCGAGCATTGAGACCTCCTCCTCCTCCGACTCCGATGTTGATGCTATTCGGATCGCTCTCAAGTTCTTTATGTCATAGCTCTTGTTTAGGTTCTGGACGCGAGGGTCGTTGTACGCGAGAGTCGCAGAGAGAAGCAGAGATGGGAGAAGCGGGAGGATGCCGAGCTGCATGCCTGGTCGAAAAGGATGGGAGAGAGCAGGAGGATGGTTCTACTGCAGAGAGTGAGGATCACGATTTGCAAGTCAGCAAGAAATCAATTTCTGAATCTGGAAACGCTGAGGAAGCCATGGATGCAGAGCTGGCTCATGGGACCCAAGAAGGTGAGGGTGTCGATGTTGGCGGGCCGCCCAAGACGACTAATGCGAAACGGTCTTTAGAGTTTGAGGAATTAGAGGAGATGCAAGATAGTAGTCAGAAGATCAGCAATGGGCTGAAGATCTTGCCGGAGAGCAGTGGGAATGTGGAGGTAGTGGCGGAACAGAAGAAACACAAGGGGGCATGTGGAGCTCCCGTTGAGCCTTCGTTTTCATCAAGGTGGTCGAAGTCATGTGCTGTAATGCCATGTTTATCCGATCGACAAGGAACCAGTGGAGGTTGCGGTGATGGTTTAAATGGAGCTGAGACGCAAGAGGAACACGGCAAGAAATGTTCGGTGAACGAAGGGAGTAGGGTGAGAGAGTCGGTGGATGAGATGAAGGAAACAGTGAATGAAATGGGTGAGAGAAGCCCATGTAAGGTTGGCCCTCAAGGTGACTATGGGGATGTCGCTGTGATGTACCGCTACTTCCACGTTGCAGCTCCCCCGCCCCTTAGAGTGTCCTTAATGGATCTCTTGTATGCGCCACACATGAACTGATGGCTGAAAAATTCCAGTGCCTCCTCTTCACCGATTTTCAAGTCTTTGTGCTTTCAGGTGCTATGAGGCTTATGTTCTCAGAGAAGTGGGGCAGAACATCAACCTTTCCTTTGTTGGTTAGAAAGTCCGTCAGCTATTGGGTAAACAGCACAAGCATGAACATGCCTTGGAGAAGACCCCATTTGTTGCAGTACATCTGGTAGGAGCTTTCTGTATAGGAGCGCTGCCATTATTCACTTAGTCTTATTTCTATTCAAGTCCAATTATGTTGGGATCCTAAACCATTTGTACATGTTGAACAACAAGTTAGCATTGAATGAGGAGGGGAGTGGCATTTATCTCACGATGGCGAGGCCATCAAATGTACATGGACAAAATCGGCCTGGGGAACCACGAGGAACTGGTCACAGTTAACATTGAACCGTTTTCTTATCATTGCTAACTTTCATGTAACTGTATTGGCATCGATCTCATGTCCTTTCTAGTCCCTAGCTCGAGACAAGATGTAACGCTTCCGTGTGATAGTTAAAAAAACGTTCTCAGCATTCTTTACAAGGCTGTACGGCCGCAGAACTGCAACAGCGACACAGAACGAACTCCTCAGTTTGGACGCTACTGGAACTGTGCGGCTACACGTGCGAGACCGTGCCGTTGACTTTGACCCTTTCTCCCCTAAAGCGCGCAAGGGTTGCCACGTGGCCTCGTGGCCGCCTCCTTATACAGCGGGTCGCCTCTCTCTCTCTCTCCCCTCTCTCTCCCTCTCTCATCTCCCTCTCCCTTGCTCCCATAGGAGCAGCAAAGGGGGGGGGAGCCATGGTTTCCTTCAGCATTTCATTAACGGGGAAGCGCTACGTACCAAAGCTGCAGGCGCCGGTAAAAGCGGCCGCCATGGACGGCGCTGCACACAGAGCAGGAGAACTGACGAAGGCGTTTGCAGGAATGGAGAGAGGAGAGAAGAGGGAGAGGGCAGAGGACGATAAAAAAACAGTGAAGGTCCGGAGAGTTGCTGGTGAATGTGGAGGACGAGAGTGGGAGTCAGGCGTTGTTGCAGAAGTAGGGTTTGGAGCCGGTGGAGGTCTGCGGGGAAGAAAGCGGAGCTGGGAGGGATACGATGATCTGTTCGGAGAAACGGGAGAAGATGAGGTGAGGAATTAGGGCTAGGACAGGAAACGCTCGTCAGTGAAGGATTTGCGCTTATATGGATTGTCACATTATCTGCCCTATTGTTACCTATTGTTTCGCGCATTGCCTACCCTAATAGTTCTACGTTAATGCGCATTATTTCCTCACTCATGGTCAACCTTGCGGCTAGGACACCGGAATGGCAGCAAGACTAATTGGAATTCCGTGTGATTGCGTATAGACGGTGAAGCTAAGCACTTGACGTCCTGCTATAGGCATTTTCGAATTCAATTTGCCGTTTTCCCCTCCCGCCCTCCTATCCTTTCGCTTGGGGATCTTGCTCTACTACGTGTTATCACATTTCTCCCTGCTCATCTCTTCCTTTTCATATCTATACAATCCAGCATTTGTCGTAGTTCTAGGGGCCAACAAGCTTTTGAATGATTTGAAAAACACGTACACAAGCAAGTCATGATCCTTTAGAAGTGGAAAGGCGTTCGTTTCATCTGAACATGTTAAAATGCTTCCCGCCAAAGCTGCTGAATTCATTGTACTTTGCATATGTGCTGCTTCGGATTTTCTCGTCCAGAGAATCATTCCTCTGTGTAAGGAACTGGATCTTATTTCTTGTGATGAGGCTTTCCATTTTGAGGTATGCAGGCTTTGTCTGAGTCAGCCCTGCAGTCACATGGGTACCTCACGGCGATTCTGAGCCAGGAAAGAGCAAAAAGGCGGTGCAAGGATCCACGGTTTCGAAATGGTGCGTCGCTCATTCACGTTCTCATTCAAGCATTCTAATTTCACTCTCAGCGTCTCTGTTGAAGTTAAATCTCGCTGGGGGAAATGAGTGAAGTATTGTAATCATTCTGTTCAAGTAAAGTATGACTTTTTTTTTGCTGAATGGACTTCAAACCTCCCTCGCAGGTACCTTTGCTGTTGATACCTGCGAAGCTCTGCAGGTCTCTCTGGCAGTGAACTTGATGTCAAACGGCTTTTCAATCGGCCTTCCCTCTGAGGTGCGCGATAATTTCAAATGCTACCTTGTTCAGGTCATGTCTTATAACATAGAAAATGGAGAAGATGCAGGTCTGCCAAGCTGATGACCCGGTGGTTGATTGGTGGTTGGCTGGCTCGTTCATCAGGGCAAGAGCCTTCCTCCAATGCGGGAAGTGGAGGCAGCAACCACATATCCGTATGACCGGAGCAGCGAAAGGTTTCTAAAGGTGAGTCAAGGAGAAATGTAGGACAGTTCCTGGAAGATGTGCACATAAGTCTGGAAGCCTGAATGTAAGCGCACAAAATGTGTTTAGCTTTTTGTAGAGAGCATATATGTGGAGCTTTCTGTTCCTTCTTGTAAAGTGGCTGAGTGAGAGATGATTCGACTCACAGGGCGACGATTTGTGCAGGGAATTGATGAGGGCTGGCTCATGTCCGACATGCTGGAGGATGTGCCATGCATATACATTGACGGCTGTGTGCTCTGTGAGGTACAAATCCCCATTGCACTAACTTGAGTTATTGTTGTTTTGGAGCCAATCTGGAGTTATAGTCGCATTCTAGCCCAACTTTGTTTTCCCTCCCTCTAAGTCCCTATGTGTCTGGTGAGGTCTGGTTCAGGTTAGAGACTACAGAGACAGCTTCCTTGGAGCTTCAGGGGGCAGCTCAGAAACTTCCGTTGGAAGTACCCTGGAGGCTGGTCAGGCAGCTCCGAAAGTCCATCGAGTGCTCCTTCGACCAATAATGGAGTCTCTATTGAAGGACGTGGAGGCCATGGCTGGGGAAGACTGGTCATATGAAGACCTTCTGGTATGATGTATTCTAAAACGTTACTGAGCAGCACTTCTCCTTCGGTTTAAAGCAATGCATTAAGTATGTCATGATAGTGGACCTGATTTCAGGAATCTGAGGCTGAAATTTTGTGTTTTTTGAGTCCAGGAAGCAGAGGCGCTCCTTCTACGAACAGTACAACGCCCAATCTGCCTCGATCCTTCACCAAAAGTGGCAGCCATGGCTTCTGCCCTCAACTACAATCGAGTAAGTGCCCTGCTTTCTCTTTCGTTACACCTTCCTCTTTAAGTTTTCTCGAAGTTTAACTGCACATCCTTTATTCTTACGTACTTTTCACCCTATTTTCATATCAGAATAAATGGAATATTGGGCGTAAACCCCACCACCGATACAGCACGCGAGGACCTCTCCTCCGTCGCCGGAAACTTATCCAATCGCCAAGTGGCAAATCACAGACAACCCAGCAGTCAAATCAGTCAGAAACTCTATACGGAATTGCCATTGTGCCGCCTGCTGGAGAAGGAGGTGTTGCTATGGACGCTTCCATAGGAACGGGCGCATTGACACCTAGCCCCTCCACTAAGGCCCAAGTGGAAATGAGTGGCCAGGGAGAGCAGGCTGGGGGGGTTAAAGGTTCTCTAGGAGTAGGCTCTCCAGGGGCTTCTTCCATTCCGGCTATGCCAGGTGGCGGAACAGCATCCATTTTTGGGCTCGTGCGTGGTCAGGGATCGATTTCGCATGCGGGATATGCTTCTGGGGTGGGGGGAGGGAGAGGCTTCCCTGTAGGAAGTCCCCCTATAGTCGGGCAGCCCTCTCCAATCTCTCCAGCTTCTCAGAGTGGGGGCATGTCCAGGTCCATGTCGGGCGTGTCGCTGTCGGGTATAGGCAGCTCTCCTCCTCCTGGAGGCTCCTATGTTGAAGCCATGTCGCCAAAGGGAGAGCTTTTGAGGAGTGGGAGTGTGGGAGGAGAGAAGGTAGGAGTAGGCAGCGAGATGAAGGGGCCGGCAGGGGGCAACGCAATGCTGAATTCCGTGTTAGGAAAGAGGGAGACTGCTGCTATCATGAAGGCGGAGCAGAAGAGACTGAAGGAGGCAGAAAAGCAGGAGAAGGCACGGCAGAAGCAGGAGGCAAAGGAGGCGAAAGAGAGGCAGAGGAAGGAGAAGGCAGAGCAGTTAGCGCTGGCGAAGCAGGAAAGGCTCGCAAAGGCAAGTTTGACAAAGCAGGGAAGCCATGTAAGTGCTGCAGCTGTGGCTGCGGCATCTGCGGCAATCTCTACTCCTCAAACTCCGGGAGGATCTCTGAACAACGACTCATTTTCTGGGGATGATTCGAAGACTTTGGGACTTTCCACATCTGTGAAACAGCAGCAGGTGCAGAAGGTGGGTGGGGGAGAAAAGGATGGAGTGGGGGCAGGCAGGGAGCTTGACGACTGGGACAATAGAAAGGTGAAGGTAGAGCTGGATGATGCCAGTAGGATGGAGGCGGAGGATGCGAGCCATGCAGCCCCTCCCATGCCCCTGCTGCTTCAGCAGAGGCAGGAGCAGGAGAGGCTGAGGCAGATGCAGAATCAGCTCAAACCTGGAGTGCAGCAGCAGCAGCAGCAACAACAACAACAACAGCAACAGCTATTACAAAATCATTCTTCAGGAGGAGAGGAAGCCCCCCCTCTGCCTTCAATAATAGTAGCTCAGAATGAGATCAGTGTTCCACAGACCGTGCACCAATCTCCTCCTCCCCCTTCCCCTCTTGTCGCGGCTCCTGATAATTCTCTGCTTCAGCAGCAGCAGCAGCTTGTCGGAGGTCTTCAAGTGAAGGTAGAGCTCA
This sequence comes from Zygnema circumcarinatum, assembly GCA_037447605.1. Classification (NCBI taxonomy): domain Eukaryota; kingdom Viridiplantae; phylum Streptophyta; class Zygnematophyceae; order Zygnematales; family Zygnemataceae; genus Zygnema; species Zygnema circumcarinatum. The sequence continues at coordinate 167,666 of CM074812.1, read as the reverse complement.
AACAAGATGTGAAGCAGGACCCCAAAAATGATAAGGACCGAAAAAAGGAAGAAGCAGCTCGCAAAAAGACGGCCCGTCCAAGAAGTCTGCCTGGAAAGGCAGCAGTCCCGGCGAGTCCTGCGCTGCCCAGCGTTCCTTCAAAATCCGGAAGTCAGATGTCGCCTTCCGCTGCAGCATCAACTCCTGCAGCCAATGGGGAGCTTCCTACAGCCATGAGAGCCTCTCCCGCTGTCAGTGAGGATGCCGGCAAGGGGGGAGGTGCAGTATCTTCCGCTATGCCTCCACCTGTCGCAAGAGCAGTGGTGCCCGCTGTTCCAGGAGTTGCGACAGTTACGAAGATGGAAGTGGGAGCAGACGGAAAGCTTGGATTATTGTTAAAGCTAATCGATAAGTAAGTAGCTGAATCCTAGCCTCTGCCACAATTTTTCTCCTCTGTCTATACACATGCATGTGACTGCATGCTACCCTTTCATTTTTTGGGCTTCTCATCCTGTAGGACTCTGCATGCAGACATGGAGTTCACGACCGACAGTTCAGAGAGGACAAGCCTTTG
>CM074812.1:124613-162113 GCA_037447605.1 Zygnema circumcarinatum | reverse complement strand
GTTGCCTTCCATTTGAGCACCTTTGTCCCTCGCTCAACTATTCTCTCCGCCCTCTCTATTCCTCATCCCTCTCCTATTTTCACATTTCTTCTGCCTCAGAGTGGAAGCCGAGCAGGATCCGACCGCCCACGCGGAGATGATCTGCATTCGCCATGCAGCAGCACAAGCTAACGCTTGGCGACTATCGGTGAATCCTAAACTAGAAAACCTCAAACACTCTTAATATGAATGCTCCACAACGCAGACCTTCCAACAAATTCTTGGGGAAACACGTTTATTCCTCGTTCTCATTCATCTTCACCCATCAAGTCGACTTTTTCTTCTACTTTGTTGACTCTTTTCCTTTTTTCTATGTCTTTCATTCCTGCAGTCTGCCACTCTGTATGTAACCTTGGAGCCATGCGTGATGTGCGCTGGAGCTCTGCTTCAAGCTCGAGTGGGCCGTCTCGTCTGGGGAGCAAAAAATACTCTTTTGGGAGCGGATGGAAGTTGGATACGGTAAGGATTCGACATGTTCTATCTTATTCTTATCTTTTTCTTTGGATCTCAAATTCTAAAACCTAAAAGAAGTTAAATTTGAACGCTTTCATATTCAAAATTTTCAATGATTCACACCCACTAAGCTTGCTTTTTACACGTCTTTCCTGAAGACTCAAAGCGGTCCTACATTTGAATCCTTTTGTTTCTGCAGGGTGTTTCCTAAACTTGAAAATATTTCTGATTCGAGTCTTGGCACTTCCCAAATTGTTGGTCCAATTCACCCGTTTCATCCGAATGTGAAGATCACGAGAGGTGTTTTAGAAGCAGAATGCTCCAAAGTAATGCGCGACTTTTTTCGATCGAGAAGAAAGGAAGTTCGTTCCAATGCGGAGGAGGAGACTAGGTCAGAAACAGTTCGATATGCGGGAGGCCGAAAGGGAAGAGAAAGTATACTCCATTACTTTTTGAAGAAATGGAGAAGTCTTTTTTACAACGTGTGATGGCATATTTTCTTGGTATTGATCGCCTTTTTCCTTACTGCAAAACTAAGGTTGAATTACGTTTTAAGGTACGGTGCTCCTTCTACATTCAAACCAAATTTTCGTATTAAGACAGTATACCCAAAAAAGGGCCAAGGTTGGATTTGGTACATTGCGCTCTCTCCATATACATTTTCTGCCTAACGGAAGCGCTGCTCTATGACTGCTATTTCAACTCAAAACCGTTCATATTGGCAGGCCTTGGCAGCCTGCTCTTCTCGTCACTCGAAAGCTATACATTTACAAAAGTAAGGAGTGCATTAGCTGAATTTTGACCACAAATAGACCAAAAGGAAGCATCCCAGAGCAAACAAAATGACGTGAATGAGATAAGCATTCCCGCTAGACGCTATAGCCTGGTTGAGTTTCCGCATGCCATTCTTCAAAGCCGCTCGTGCTGATATCAAAGCTTGCTCCTGCCAGACATAGACACAGGAGGGGAGGAGGTTCATTTGATAAGAAAAAGGTTGGACAAGCTTTCAGGTACGGGTTCGGAGGAGCCTTCCTTATCCTATCATTCGTCCATAATTCCGTAAACCTTCAGTTTATAGTCCTCCAAAGGCTCTTGAATCTTAAACATTGAACGTCACATAACGTCGATGCTTCCTTGAAGTATTTTCCTTTGCAGTATGACTTCACGCATAATGCTTCTGCAATGATAAACATTGAAAATCGACCAACACCAGCAGCAATTTCACCTCGTGGTTTCAATTGTGGCCCTATGTCGAGCTTCCTTAAGTCGTAAAATACTTTCGTGACCCCTCGAGAATGTGCTCAAGTATTCCGGGGAAAGTCAGATTCTGGCGTTACGCCATGAAGGGGCAACAGGCAGAGAACATACCAATTGTTGGTGAAGCTCCTGTTGCTGCTTCACTTCATCACCAATTTCACTGGCAACCTGCAGAGAAGCGCCCTTGTGCTGGTTTGTGTCAAGTAGCAGCCTGTCAACATACCAACTTAAGGCTTCACGACAGACCAAGACGGCAAACACTAGCCGATTGAAGCTGGAATTCTCCCGAGTATTGCAATGATGCGAAGCAACAAATGAAATACTTCAGTCCGAAAAATCTGAGTGCTTTCACTTATGCAGATTAAATTAAGAGAAGCAAAGAAAACAGCCCAAATAGCAAACCGCACGTGTTTCAAGCGGTTCACTTGCGCGCGAAGTCCCGAAACATGACTGTCTATCTCATCTCTTGCGTCGATTTTCACTTGAAGCTGTGCGCTCTGCTCTCCCAGTAATGAGGAACGCTGCGTGAAGCCTCTCCTGCAAACAGCCAGCATTCGTCCGTCAGGAACGATTCAAATACCAACGCTGCCGCACGGATAAATACATAGTTTATCACACCTTTTCTCTCCCGCTGACTCTCTCTCCCCTCCTCATAGCTCCTCCGCTCTCCCACCCTCTCTATTCCTCCATCTCTCCCCTCTCTATCCCAACTGCCGCAGTTTCTGCTTCTACATCTACTACCTTCTCTACCTACTTTCGTCGTCCTCCTCCTCCTCCTCCCAACCTGCCAGAAAAAAAATCAAATCATGTAAAATCAACCCCGCAACAAACTTACTCGCTCCGATAGCTTTTATAAGCCATGCGTGTGCTGGGAAATTAAGCAAATTAGGGTTCCAAGCTCAGAGCAGAGACGATGGCCTGCAAGGATTAGGGTTAGGGTTAGGGTACGCGCTGGCACACGCGGGCACCGTTCCTGCCGGCCGGCCATTTGTTGCCCGGTGGCCGGCCGGCGCCGGCCACGTCTGTCCTCACCAGCCGATGCGCCGGTGATATTGCGATGTATCGCCCTAGCGCCCGAAACTCAGGCGCCCTCCCCTACCGGTACCGTACCCGAAATTTTCGTCGCACGAGCAGTCGTACGGACCCTACGGCTGACCCGAAGTCGCCCTTAGTCGCTGTCGGACGCGGCGGGGCCGGGGGAGGGGCCCACATGTGGGGGGATGTGGGCGCTAGGCCATGGAGCTCATGACATGTTGCAAGTGTTGTTATGGCTATCCCTTTCTCTCTCTCCCCACATTCTCCCTCCCACTCTGTCGTGTCTCCCCCCCCCCTCTCTCGCTCCCTCTCCCTCTCTCGCTCTCTTTTCCCCCCCCCACTCTCTCTGTCTCTCTCCCTCCCTCTCTCCTCTCTTCCCCCCGCTCTCTCTCTCTCTCCTCTCCCCCCTGTCTCTCTCTCTTCTCTCCCTTCACTCTCTCGCTCTCCCTCTCTCTCTCCACGCTCCCCCCCACACTCTCTCTCGCCCTCCCTCTCTCGCTCTCCCACTCCCCCGCACTCTCTCTGTCCTCTCTCCAACCCCTCTCTCTCTCCCCACCCGCGTTGGCACACCCTCCTCTCTCTCCTTACACCCATCGTCCTCATGTGTCGCTGTCCTTGCCACTGCCTCCCTCGCGACTCCTACTCGCTGTCCACTATCTTCCTCCCTCCATTCCCTTCCTGTCTCTGCTTTTTTCCCATCTACGAATCATAGACAATGTCTTAGGATGGGCGTCAGAGGGCTGTGTACGAGTGGGATGCGGTTGTGGTTTTCTTCAGCCTGCTTGTTTTCCCCCTTCACCGTTCTAGTGGCCACCATGTACTCAAGGCTACTGCACCTTATTGATTTGCAGCTATACAGTAGTTGCGAGATGGCTCAAAAATAGAACTGTTGTTGCGGGTCATAACAACTGACTGACTTTGAATCGAACTTTCAAACATCAGTTTTGAGCAGTGAGGGTTATGGTCGACAGTCTGTGGCTCTAAGTCATTGTTCTCAAACAATGCGAATGTTAGTCTAGTTCAAGCCATAAGCAGACCAAAAGTAAAAGTTCAGTGCGTTCTCACATAAACACACCCATGTTTACTGATGGCGATGATGTTTCAGGCCCTTCTCTTTTAATTGGAAATATCTGACTTTATGTCCAAAAGTGGTGTTTTCCTTTTGGAAGCTTTGACGCTGTCAATATGGAAGAAAATGCAGTAATATGAAGCATTCTCTTTGAAACTATTCCGACATACATCACATGTCCTCACATGAGATGCAAAACACAACATTTGGGAGATGTCACTTCATCCTGCAGAACGGTTTCACATACCCCTCAGAAGTTCACTATTCCTGTTTAAAGGTCTACAAGCGATTTAGCTTCTATTCAGGAAGACATTTCCTGCATCCTTAATCAGCGAGCGTGTTCCTCCATCTTCTGAATGACAGCAACCCTTCCCCTTCATTCTCTGCCATGCCCAGCGCGCGCTTCCCATCGTTTCCAACTCCAACATAATAGAGTCGCCACTTCCCATTTCCCATATCCACTACGCAGGGAGAGCCCACAGACCAGCAGTCCCACGCTCCCTCCTGTGCAGAGGGACTAAGCACAGGACCACCTTCTAGCCTCTCCCACTCCCATAATCCAGTCTTTGATTTTGCAATCCCAATACTTTTCGATCCGTCAGATGCAACTCCTTCGTAGAACATTAGATAGCATCCGTTCTCGTTCGGATCTGGGATAACCTGGCGAGCGGCTATCCCTAGAGCCTCAAATGGCTTCTGCTCTCCTGTGAATATACATTGCCCTAATTTCACCCACTTCAGCCCATCCCTCGAGCGTGCTAACCCCACTGTGAAGCGGCCTACTCCTTCATGGAAGCTGTGATAATACATTCGAATGTCACCAGGCTCGTGGAATATAACTTGAGGGGCGTCAATATAAAGGGAATCCCATTCACCCTCCTTTCCAACATCAAACAAAGCTCCACTGTGATGATCCCCTTCTATTCTCGCCCAATTCCATCCGTCATTGCTCATTGCAAGGCCAGGCCTCCTTCTCAACCCTTCCACCAATTCTCCAGCTTGCGGCTTCGATCCTAGCTCTAACCCTGACCCAGCTCCTAAGCCTAAACCTAACCCTAACCCCTCGTCTGCCAGGTCCTTCGGCAAGGGAACCTCTTCCCTTGTGCCTCCTGCATAGAACATCCAATACACTCCCGCTCGAGCTCTCACTCTCTGGCTTGACATAATAAGAACATCAGATACGTTACAATGATGTGTATCCAAAGTCCACCAATCTGGGGACGGCTGCATCACCATACCCTCAGCTCCCTTCATAACATCACTTTTGCCGTCCAGAATTTCATCGATCCGACGCCAATGCAGCCCATTTGAAGAAAGAGCTAAGCCGACCGAAGCAGAAGGCAAACTTTTCACAAATTTTCCATCGCTGTTCTGCTCACTAATGCTGCTACCTCCAGAAGCTTCAGGAAGAGAAACAGACCCCTCTGCTACTTTTTCGTCTGGTCCCAATTCATGCCATCCCTGATACCACATGTACCACCGTTCCTCGTTATCGCTCTCATATCTCTTCACAACTGCCCCCCCTATACCCCCCGAGTCCCAGAATTCTTCACCAATAGTAGAGAAAACTAACCCTTCTTTAAGGGAGTGATCAAGCTGAGGGGGAGAAAGCTTGAGATTCCCACCACTCTCGATCTCAGCGCGACAGGACAGCGAATTCAACCTTTTATGTCTGCCTCGCAGAGTTACAGGCATAAAAGGGCTGCATATGTGGCTACTTGGCAACCTTTTGACGCTTGAATTGGTCGAGTTCGCAAGTCTAATCGGTAAAAGGAGAGGAGATTTGACTCCTGTGAGCGACAATAATGCTGCTGCCATGACTGGTATCTTTCTACAGGTCAACAAGCATAGAAGGAGCGGTTTCTTAGAAAACAAAAAAAAAGGACAACAAAAGAAGAAAGGAATTCTCAAGATTCTTCAAGCTTAACCTTAAGTTATTGATATTCTAAAATATCCGAGGGATACAATACAAATTCATTGTTGCTGAATATGTACGTGCATAAAATAATATGCAGGACTGCCTTAAAACTTGTGACGAACAAAGAAAGCTGACGTTGACAGGACACCAAAGTAGCTGCGCGAAGCGCAGAGACGTTGACACGAGGAGCGTCTTCCCGCTCGCAGCAATTTCAAACCCTAATCCTGAAGCTTGAGGGTGTCAAGCGCTGGCAAGCTCCCAGCTGCTCCCCTTACACACCGCTCGTCTCTGGAGCAGACACGTGGCAGTCCCGACCTACCATAAACAGGATGGCTGCTTGTGGGTTTGCCAGCCGGCAAGTCACATGGCAGCCCTACTCGTCTGCTGGCGGAGAGAGTTCAAAGGGGAGTGCTTGCAGGCAGCCGCCATGGCTGGGGAGGTCAACGAGCTGCAAGCTTGGTGGAGAAGGCGGGAGGACGCGACTGAGGGAGAGGAGAGAGCAGGGATGGAGGGAGCAGAGTCGTTGTCTGAAGAGTGGGAAAGAGAAAGGACCTCTGAAGGTTTGCAGGGCTTTGCGGGTATTGCGGGGGCTCGAAGGAGAGGCAATCTGCATCAGCGGAGTTGTTGAACATCAACCAGCAGGTTCAAGAATCCTCTCTTTTTTCCTCTACATACGTTTTACGATTTTTTTGGAAGAAAATTTATCAGGTTGATGTCTGCAACGTGGTACTTCCATCGAGTTTAGCTATGCTGGTGTCTGCATATGAGGGCGTGTTTGGTTTCCAGTTTTACTCTTCCTAGATGCATTACTTAATTGTAAAACATTCAAATACAATAGGTTGTCTCTTGCTATGAATTCATTTTCACGTTTATCCAGTCCTACCCTTCTATTTTATTTTTTTCAAAGCGCATAGGTTCGAAACTTATCTCTTCCACAAATACTCTGTCTTTTAACCAAAAAGAAGTCGTTGTCCGTTCCCTACTGCCCAGAGACATGAAACAACATCAGCTGATGCATATAAATCTGCTAAGCTGCTTTCCTGAAAGTGACTTATAAAACTGTTTCGATTGATTTATGCAGGGCCGCAGGTAGTTCAGGTGGGAGACATGGTCAGCACTCATTTTCGTTGTAAAACCGAGTCTGGAGAGGTGAGCATTAACTTCTCCTTTCATAATAGCTTCCTTGAAACTAATGATTATCTTTGCGTGCAATTTGAAGCAGTCCATTGTTGCATGGATTTGTGCTATGTTCTGTCTTGTCAAGTTCGACCACTAAAATATGCGGCAGCCATGCATCCTCTGACAGGTGTTGCAATCATCGGAGGGGAAAGAACCGTTAACTTTTGAAGTGGGTGCCGGGAACGTGATGGGAAACCCACTTTTTCAAGTATGAATTTCCGGCTCAAATGTCCCACCATTTCGTACAATTGTGCTTTTTAAATTTCTGCATTGTATTTACAGTTTCTTTTGGAGTTAAGTCTTCTAATATGTCTCTTCCATGTTCAGTTTCTTGTGCTTGTTATATGATGTTGCCGCTCCATATAACTGTATTTCACTGGGCCTAAATTCTTGTTCCTTTATTATTTACAGCATCTTGTTTGTCCTGTAGTTCTTAATGTCTGTACTTTCATCTCTCAGGACATATGATGATGCACCTTCTCTCTTACTGTGGATTGAATTGATTCAAAGGTGAATCTGAATTCATCGACCATGTAAATGCTGCCTATTTGAGGTCGTTTGATAGCTGAGGCCACCCCCTTGACGCAGGGCTTTGACGCGGCAGTGCGGGGCTTGACCATCGGTGAAACACGAGTCTTTCAGGTACCTTTGTAACTTCGTGGAAGCAATTTTCATTGGTTGGTTTCCTTTCCAGTTCTTTCCTTTGCTCGCATGTGCTTCAGGGCTCAGAGATTGCTTTGCGAATGGCCAGTGCACCTCAAACCCAGAAAGATACTCCTTCACCTTTATATTTTGATTGACGGTGGTAGTTCGGAGTGATTTGTTTAGGCGACAGCCGGCGAGAGGAGAGAGGACTTCGTGTTCGATGTTCCGAGAAACCACGAGGAGATTGAGCGATTAATGAGGGAGGCAGAGGCTCAAAACGAGTCACCTTTACAGCCAGGCTCCCTGGTGCTGCTTGCAAACGGAGAACCAGCAGTCATAGTAGATGTGAGTGTGAAAGAACCTGAAACATTCCTTTACTCTTGATGCATAAAGCACTGTTTTAGGAAAAGCAGTCACTGAGTGACTTAGTATACTGCCCATTTGTTGAAATGCAGTTTATTTCTAATCAATGGCTGCATGTGCAAAGCAGATGGATGAAACCACGGTACGCATCGACGCCAACCACCCGTTGGCGGGGACTCCCCTCGTCTTCGAGGTCGACGTGGTAGCCATCAACGGCGTGCAAGAGGTGGTCCTGTTAGACCAATCCTAAAGGGGACGTGAACCCTCTCCATGCGCAGGCTCTGCTTGTAACGAACGATTCGTGTCAGTCTGGGTTTAGGGTTAAGGTTTTAGGATTGATACAGCTAGAGTTTTTAGAGTTTTTAGACCACTGCAATGCCAAGCCTGAGAACACATGTAACTTTAGACCATGTCTTGCTCTTCCTAATGCCATGTTGTTGTTCAGAAGAGACTGGATTGGCAACCATCTTCTTGTTGTTGTTGTTGTTGTTGTTGTTGTTGTCTAGTGCTTGCGATTGCCATGAGCCGCGGTCAAGTCTCATGTAGCACAACAACGCTCTCCGCTTTGCGTGACAAACCGGTTTCCAGGGCCTTCCTATGAGAATTCGCCACGTGTGCAGTCCTATACACGTGGCAACTTCTGATTGGGATGCTCCACTCGACAATGAAAAAAGGGTTTCGAGTCGGAGATTCGGGGCGCGCTGGCTACCGTACGGTATGGTCTAACATATTCGTACAGTGCCAGACATATTCGTACAATGTCGAACATATTCGTACAATACAGTACATGTCCGTACATGTCCGCCTTCGCCTCGGGCGTCCGCGGGAGCCATGGCGGTGGCCCCCTCCGAGAAATGGCTGCCGCGGCCCTCCCACCATGGCGGGCACCCCGCCATGGTTGCCGCCTCCGCGGAGAGGCCTCGCGCGTCTCGCGGAGGGACGCGGCGTTGCCCCTCTCTTCCTCCTTCACTGCGCACTGCATCGTCCTGCTGCGGCGAAGCGGGCTGCAGTCTGAGCCACGCGCCGTCGTCCACACGTCTCTGCTTCGAATAAGTCCTGTGCCTTGGGCTGCTCATCAGACTGATCGTGCTGCGCTTGCGGAGTGTCGGCAGCAATATGTTGCTGGTAGCTCGCAATGGCTGGTCCTCTCTGGCCATGGCTCTCGTAGAGTGGTCGTATGCTCCGCTGCAAATGATGACTCGAAGGCAAAGCAAACGTCTCTGGACCTCGAAATGGAGGTTTTCGAGTTCATGAAGAGGTCTGGTAAACCGGATGTCTTTCCTTCAAAAGATGAGCTGCTGCGTGCAGGGCGAACTGAGCTGGTGGAAGGAATTCTCAAGCAGGGGGGTTGGCTGGCTATTGGCTGGGAGAAGGAATCCCCGGCACAGCGCAAGCAGAGCAGCTCCTTTGAGAGGGCGCCTGACTACAGAGATGACAATGTAGATGACAGTTGGTTTGGATGGAAAGCGTCCAGCTCAGAAAAACTGCGGAGGAGCGGCGACGAAGGAAAAAGCAGAACATTCTCTTTGGCCAATGTTTTAGGATTTGACCCCTGGAAGGCTTTGCAGAGTACTATCTCACCAAGTCAGGATGCTGTTGTGGAGGAGAAGAGCGGCAGTTCCTTATCTGATTCAGTAGGGCGAACAGACAGGAGCATCGACACCTGGAAGGCTCGGCAGGATTCTACCTCACCAAGTAATGATCCTGTTGTGGAGGAGAAGAGCGGCAGTTCCTTATCTGATTCAGCTTGGCAAACGGACAGGAGCAAACGAGCAGAACGGAGGGCAGAGATTTTGGAACAGATTCGACGTAGGAGGGAAGGGGGTAGAGCTGAGGGAAGCTCGGCTTCTGAAGGAGCGGCTGACGCTGATGATGCCACATCGCCGAGGTATGGAATCTCATTACATCTAGATCCTGCGCGTCGTGAACTGGTCACTTGGTCACTGGGGAGAAAGACTTCTTTAGACTTGAGACTTGTTTTAAGATACTCAATCGACTGTCGATTTTCAGCTCTTTTCCTCCCCATAATGCTGGGAGGGATGCAGACAGTGGAGGGAGGAAGGGAGGGAGGGTGTTTCCGTGTATCAGAATGTGTTTTCCTGAGTGGCCCTTTGTGTGCCTTAGATTCTCATGTAGCTACTGGAATGATCAAGTTGAAAGCATATGCTTGCGCATTTTATGTAGGTTGCAAAGTATGCACAAGTGCTGCGATCATCAATTTATTTTTTCATTTGCCAGCTGCAATTTATTGATGCTGTCCTCATTTACAAAATCCGTTTCCGAAATGGCAGCTGGTTAAGAACTTAGAAATGATAGCAGAATTGGAAAAGGAAGGATGAAACCCAAAGTGGTGTCACAATGTTCGAGTTACAATATTAAGAAGGTATCTTTATGAGACCAGTCAAAGGTTGGTCGAAGTAGTGCTGGCCGATGAGTGACAGATGCAAAAGAAACAATCCCCTCCGCAGTCAAAAACGTGTCTAATGGTCTAATTCATACAATCCTGACATGCAGCTCTAGTTGCCTTTGATAAAAGACAAACCCTTTCCGAAACACATCCCATTCTGCGCATTACTTTCAATCCGTGCTCTGTTTTCCCCTGTATTCAAGGCACTCGGGTTCATTTGTTTGTCATATAATCACATGCATGCAGAAAAAGGTATAAGCCAAAGGGGTATTGGGCCAATGATGAGAATCTGAAACGCGAGTTGGAGGAGTTCAATACGATAGCTGGCCACCCAAGTATGCTTCCGACTTCGCAGGAACTCCGAGAAGCACGGAGAATTGACTTGGATGCAGCTGTCAAGCGAAGGGGAGGCTGGAAAATTGTGGCTCAGTTGTTTGGGATCAGCGACCAACAAGTACAGGTGGGCAAACTGTAAGTCTGTGCCTTAGCTTTTAAAATACTGCAGAAGAAGGGTGCTGGCATGCAGGTGGCGCTAATGTTGCCGTTATGGTTTATTGATTTGTACCTATCTAGGGCAGACTTGTCGTAGCACAAAGAGATGAAACCTCACAGCGAGTAAGAAGTCAGGAATAAGGGATTCAACTTGAACTCCTTGAAAAACTATTCCCTTGCACCGTCGATTTGGAGGTGGCGACATCTCACAGTCATAAAAAGCTGGCCTTATTGCAGCTACATGAGGTTTACGTATGTCTTGTAGTGTCTCAAGTGCATGTCTCATCTCGCTCGTCATCGTGTGATTATACTCTTTCTGACTGTTCTCTCTTTCTGGCTGTGCTAGTCCAGGGTTCACCTCGTCAAGAAAGGGAATATCGTTTTCAACGGAGCGTTCCGACACAAGAAACTGAACCAAACGTCCAAAGTGTGCCTCCTATGTTTGACTGGACGGGCGTCACTGGACCTTCACTGCCCTCTGGCAGACGGCAAGATGCGGCCCCATCTGCAAGGACCGACGACTTCAGCCAAAACCTGGGCGGGCAGACACTTGGCATAAAGCCACGTCAAGACCTTTCAGGTTCACGCAGACTTTATTCTTATGTAGCAGACTTGGAGTGATAGATTTACGAGGAGCACAAGGTCTTAATGAAATCTGTAGTGTTATGTCATCTGATTAGTTGATTTTTTAATAGAAATGCATCGGTTGTGCTTTTCCCACAATCCTTTTCGGCGTCATTAAGGACACATTTGCGTACTCGAATGGCTCAGGTTTTTGGGAGACATGTTTTGGTGACAAGCATCCCGCGCCTCTCTGTTGAAAATGGTAATTTTTTGAATTCCATCTCGGTCTCCCATGAGAAGCCCGACATGATGTCGACGGTCGCAACTCCCAGCAGGTCGGCTCCATTTTCCGCAGCGTAATTTCTCTTGCCTCACTGCTCTCTTCAAACTTCTGTCTGTCCAGCTGTCGATGGAGACGACATGGGCAAACCTCGGTCGAGGAGGAGGAGGAGAAGGAGGAAGCAGAACCGACCAGTTACGGAGGACGAATTGGCTTCGCAAAGTGCACCATTGGCCCAAGAAGCTCTGGGCTCTTCCAGGGAGGAATATTCATCAGGAATTCCCAACAGGGCAGCTGATGAAAAGCCGGCGTTAGGGGGCTTGTCAATGCTCAAACGCATACGAGCTTTGGAGATGTCTTTATCTGCCACTCGCGCTGCTCTGCAGTCCGGTCGGGAGGCTCTCATCAACAGCGAAGAGGATGCACGGCAGGTGGGATTGGCAAGGCACGGAATCTCATGCATGCTCAGAAACGCCTTTTCTCTGCTGCTGACAAAAAGTTTTGAACTCAGGTCTATTTTCGTTCAGAACGAGATGCGAATGCGCACATGTATGCCTTGTTCTAAATTGATTTGCTCTTCCCTTCAGTGTTTTCTGTCCTTTGTATGCTTGTTTCCCTTTTCTACTCTCATGTCTAAGTGACTAAGTTCACGGCGCCTCCAACCTGTAATTGGGTCCTCCGTCCGCAGGTTCGCGTAGACACTGTGAAGGAGCTTATCGAGGTTACAGATTCTTTAGAGTTTCGAGAAAGTGAAATTATGCGAACACGCCAAGAACTTCGCAATACAAGGGCGGAGGTTATGGCTCTGGAGGGAAAGCTGGCGGCTGGGATTCGGTGAGATTTACAGGAAGAGACTTCTCCATTTCTCAGCTTTAAGACGGATTGACCTTCTGTTCACTTGAAGATGGTGGGGAAAACTGCAATTCCTGTATCATGGGGCAACTCGCGGGGAAGTTTTCTCTACATCCAAACTAACGGTGAAGTCCCGTCGTTCTGGCGTATGAGATCCTGACACCTGTCCCTGCCATGCTTGCTCGAGGTGCAGGGAAACTGAGGTTGAGGAAGAGTCCGGCATGGAGATGCGTCCATATCTGTCCGTCCGTCCTGTGCGGGTGGTATGGCCAAATCCTGGAACAGACGTTTTGCTGACGGGATCGTTTGACAACTGGACCAATCAGGTGGAGCCAATTTGCTTACAACCAGTTCGTCCGTCAGGCTGATTGGCTTCAGGATTGCATTTCCTATTGATTTGTTGACTTGAGTGCAGACTTTTCTCGCCACATGTTTATGGCTGAAAATGTTGCTTCTAATGAGCCCCCTTATGTAATGCAGATAAAAATGGAAAAGTCAAATGCGGGAGTTTTTGTGACAACGTTACAACTTCAACCAGGAAATTATGAGGTACGCTTCCAAGAAGACATTAGAGTGGCCCAGGTTTCGTTTACCTATTTGTGGTCACAAGGGCCGTTTTCACTTCACTTCTAACGTTTCCCAGCCCAGCCTTCGCAAGAGCACCTTTCAAACCAATTCCGAACATGCCAGCACTTTCAGCCACAGTCTTCGCTGCATTTCCATGTCGAAGGTTCATTTTTGCTCACTTGTTCATGCCTCCTTCCAGCTACGCTCATCTAGATGATTTTTTGTTTGCAGTGGAGGAACTCTCATGTAAAATGTGTTTTGAATGTGTGAATGACATGCGACCTTGGATGGTTTTGCAGATTAAGTTCATCGTAGATGGGACTTGGCAGATTGATCCCCACCGGCGCATTGTCTACTCCCACGGGAATGAAAATAACCTCCTTACGGTTTTTTAGGGCTTGCGAGAGTGTTTCTTAGAAATAGGTTCCAACTGCGACCTGCAGATGGCTAAAATTTTACTGCAACTTGCCATAGAAAGGCTTTAATAGGCGCGGCACCTGCAGTCCATCGTGTCGGTTCTGCAGTTCCATGTGGAATCAGCAGTTCCGCGTTAGTTGTGTACAGTTGTAGAAATGTTGAACTGAATGTAAGCATGTTTACATTCGTCAAACAGACTCACCGGTCCTCGGTGTGGTTGAATCAGACGCTCAAGCTGTCTTTATACTAACGACGAATTTTCACAATACAAACAATTGCGATAATCTTTGGCGTGTCAGTGTGACTTTTGGCAATCATCTGCATAAAGTGTTGCAACAATTTGTGACAACCTCATCATCTCATCTTTCACATAATTGGGGGAAGGAAGAGGGAAGAGCGAGAGGGAGAGGGAAAGGGTGAGGGGGGAAGAGGGTGGGAGGGAGAAAGTGAGCTGGAGAGAAAGAGAGGTAGAGATGCCACTAGTTAAGGCTTGCGCCAAAAAATATTCATTTGCAAGCTTAAGCACCTCTTGGAAGGCGGAGCTCAGACTTGGAAGGATCAAATACTCTCATTCCAGAAAACAGTTGTCAAGTCAAGTTGACCTCATGTAGTGTTTGTTTGACAATAGAGGAACTTGAATCAATTCTGCGAAAGCCCTTCCGGAGAGGCAAGGTACTCTACTCTCTTTCAGCAGCACCACGACTCTTGCAAGGTGTGTCCATACGCAAAAAAAAAATAAAGAGCATTGGCTACAGAAAAAGGACCAAGTTAGGAGCGACTACTGACATAGTACTGCTATGTACAAAATTGCGTCGGTAAAAACTTCTATACGGCAGGCTCAGAATGAAAAAATAAAGGGGACTCTTCGCTGCTCAATCTGCAGAATATCTGTCCCTAAAATTGGGAGCTCCCCCCTCCCCGTGTCGTGCAGGTAATGAATTCCCGGAAAAAAGTGAATGATCTTCTTCGGAATGAGCAGAGCGGCCCAACCGATGTCCAATATACAGAGCAAGAAAAAACCCTCCAAGTTGCAAAACACGGCCAACGACATCAAGTAGACTGTTGCGTCGCACTCCTATCAAGGCTCCATCGCGAGGGATAGCTTCCGCATCGGAGTGCTCCCCGGTAGGAAGTCGTCCATCTGAGTCTGTCGAGCTGAGTTCCTCTGTCATCTGTTCGGAAAAATGTTCCTGAACTTGATTATCATCCACAAAAAAATGTTCCTGAACTTGATTATCATCCACAACAGTGTGGGACACAGTTAAGACATTTACGTCACGGTTGCGATGACTTTCGTTTCCTGTATTAGCTGGGACACGTGATGAAAAAGTTGTGCTTGAATCATTTTCACCCTCTATCTCATTTTCGCTTCTGCCCGCCTCTCCAGGCGCTCCGTCACCTGGAAGGTGTCGATCACGATTCCCTGCAGTTACGTCACCTCTTCGCCGACTTTCTCTTGACCGACGCTGCTCTTCATAATCCTGGTCATCAGTTGGTAGTTCAAACCGGCACACCGGGCACGAATTTCTGGTTGATAACCACTGCTTAATACAATCACCATGGTAGAGATGTGAGCATGGCATCTCCACTAGCAGTGCTCCGACTTCTGCTGTATCTTTGCAAATAGCACACAGCGACACTCCACTGCTCACGTGTGCTTCATTAACAAGAACTGTTACCAATTCATCGATGGCGGCCTTCGACGCAGGTGGTGGGCCCCTCCAAGAATTGTCATTAGCAGCCATATGTTGAACAAAGGTCTCAAACCCCTGGGCATCAAGGTAATCTCCTGGATTTCCGATGTACATGCCGCCCGCGTTCCCTACCATGACAATTTCTCGTACCCTATCAACCCTAACTTCCAAATTCTGGAGTAACTGCTGCAAAGTTGCTGCAAAATCAATTCCTCCATCTCTTTCACGGGCACCCTGAGAAATTCCACGAGTTCGTTGTCTGTCTTCCACTTCCAACTGTCGGCTCTCGACGTCCACCTCCACTTCAACCTCGACCTCATAGTCCTGGTCATTTTCATCATCTCCAAGGGCCGGACCGTCACTGTCTTCATCCTCGCCTTCATTTACCGAGCCGCTTTCTGCTCTGTCCTGCTCCTCCTCCTCCTCCTCATCCTGTTCCCCTTCAACCCACTCCTCCCACTCGTCTTCTTCATCGTCTTCATCGCCAGAAGTTAGTTCCCAACTGTCAGCAGCAAAAGCCTGCTCCATCATTTCCAGACGGTTCTCGAGGTCTTCCGAAAGAGCAGGCAGCGCCTGTGCAGCTTCTTCCTCCTCGTTCCGTATTTCTCTTCCCTGATTACCGTCGACCGATAATGAAACATTCGTTCCTTCGGAGCTCTCCCCTTCTCCTGAAACATTCCCGTTTGCCTCATTCAAAGCACTGACAGGCTCGCTGTTCTCAGAAAGAGCATGTTGCCCATCCACTCCACCCGTGCTCTCAGACTCATTACGAGAAGACGACTGCACTTGCTGAATTCTCTGTCCCACGCCCCCGCCACCAGCATCACCGTTGCCTTCTGAAGAAAAAGGTTCCATCAAGCCCAGTCTTTGCAGGACTTCCGCGCTAACAACCCGCTCTCCTCTGGCCAGTTGACGAAGCTCCTCGGGCTGCATCTGCCCTAGCGACTGCAGAATGGCTCGAAGGTCCTCCGTCGCGCGGCCGAAATTCCCTTGCACCTCCCTCGCTCTTTCCCGCCGTCTCGCAACCGTCGGCTGCAGCTCTGCGGTCCGCAGGTCCTCAATAAAGCCGCTTCCGCAGACAGCGCACACCGCCGAGTCCCCTTCCCTTTCAGCCCCGCTGGTAACCTCCCTCCGGCAGTTGTAGCACCAGTAGGGGGCGCTGCCTCCCCCTCCCGCCATGGCCGCCATGGCTCCTACTCTCCGCTGCGGTGCAGAAACAGCTCCCTTCAGGAACGGCCGTCGCCCAAAGTGATGTTGACACTGCCCTGCGTGATGTAGTGCACGCCTACATTTTCACAGATGTAATTTAAGCAGACATCATTCAAAAAGTGATGTAATTCATGCAGACATCATTCGTACAATGATGTAGGCGTCGCCTAAACTTTGTCGCAGTGGATGTCGCTGAAACGTCACCGAGCCTCAGTTTTGAAATAACGGTAGCTGTGACAGAGAACTCTGACACACGGAAAGGGGGCGCAGGTGCAGGGGCGGCGCCATGGGTGGAAGGCGGAGGGAGGGCAGCCATGAGGGAGCTGTGAGCGAGCGCGGGGAGGGGAGCTCTCAGCGGCATCCCACCATGGCTCCCGTTTCGCCCACCGCGCCCGTGCAGCCGCTGCCCGCCCGACCCGCCCTCGCTATGGCGGCGTTAGGGCTGAACCTGCGTGCCCGCCCGCCGGGCTGCACTGCTGGCGAGGGCGTGGAGTGTATCGTCTGCTGGGTACGCTTTCCCTTTCAACCCCTAGACGACGTGTGCGAAGGGGGATCTCTTCAGACATCTTGTTTTTCAGTTTTATGGTAGGGACCGGCGGGGTCCGGATTCATGAGGATAGCGCGACAGGACAGTGGTTGTGCAGGAGACAGGGAATTCTCTGTCGTAGCTCGGCATGTTTCTGTTAGTTATTTCCGCAGGCAGAAACGATGGGTAGTGGGAAATTTCTCATGGCGTGCGTTAGGGAAGTGGCTGTCAGGAAGGCATGGTTTTTAGAAACGTGCTTCTTGTGTTGAATGCAGGAAAGCTTCAATAATTCAGCGAATTCGCCGCATTCGTTGTGGTGTGGCCATAGTTTATGTCGAGAGTGTGTGAATGGACTTCCTTCAGCCACCTGCACGTGGATTCCAACTTGGTCTTTCCACGTTCCATTTCTCATTCCCTGTCCGTGGTGTCAATGGGTCACCCCGCGCTTCACATGGAAGGGTTCTTTGGCGTATCCGTGCAAGAATTACTCTTTGGTACGATTATTTCATTCCAGACTCTCCTTCCTTGCAGCTCAATGTTGGCTTGTTTCAATACTCATCTTGATGCATTGCCAGCTGCGAAGATGCGAGTAACTCCCTGTTCACTTGAGCTGATTTTTTGCGAGAAAGGATTCCCCTTCCTCTTTTCCTCTGCCCCAGAGGAGCGGGAAATGCAAAAGGAGAAGGAGAGAAGGACCTGGCATTGATGGTCTTGGCGCTCTCTTATTCTAATGGCACTTATGAGTACTTGCTACAAAACCTTTTCTAGATTGGCTTGTGGGACTCACGATATTCTGGACGTGCACTGCTGTTTTTGCTAGATGTGGGTTCTCGATACCATCAGACCATCCCCACCAGCGCCGCTTCCGGAAAAGGAAAAGCAGAAGTCGCCAATGGGAAAGACAAAACGTGCGAAGCCTTCTGATCGGCCTGCTACTATTCAACGGAGAGGGGGAAGCTCCGCTTCACAGCAAGCAGGGGACGCGGAGGGAGGGATGGAAGGTGCTTTATCCGGAGAATCACGGCGATTGCGGATTTCTCATGCAGGCCATTCCGGCCAGATGCAGATAATTCGAAGGGGAGGAGCTGGCCAGCCCCAGAGCATAAGTTCAATCTTTCTAATTTTCCTTGACGGTGCTCTGCTAGGAATTGGCTTTGGTCTGCGCCTACTGAGGAAACTGCCACTTATCTGTATCCTGGCGTTCCTTATCATTTTCATTCTCCCAATTAGTGGGTTCGCCCTTGCTTTGTATTTCCTGACGTCAGTTTTTTTCGCAATACCGTCATCTGCCGTTGCTTTCGCGACAATCTCTTTCTCGAACTTTCTGGTGCAGGAGATTTTGAGGTAATTTGACGACGAAGTGGTGCTCAGCACAATAGGAGCGTAGAGAAAGAGGGTTTCGTCATGTACAGGAAAGGTGTTGATAGAAGCAGTGGTAGTCTGTTTGGGTGTCCAGTCTGATTTATACTTTTCCAGGTTCTGTCTGTTTGGTTCAATATTCGGTTGTAACTCTATTCTTCATCTGACAATCAAATGGCTCTGCAAGAATGCCTCCATCACTGTCTCCGCTGTTTTACATGGACGACAGGGAGCATTCATCTATCAAAATGTTGCCTCGACTTTAATGATGGAAAAGTGTGCTCTTGTCCCGCTTGCTCTGCTTTCTTATTCATGCTCTCAACACTTAGCAGCGGCTGACTTCTGGCCGACTGCGGGCACTCTGTAGTCATTTGTAAGGTCCTAAGCGGGTAAACCAAACCATCGCCCCCTGCTAAACGATCCTCCATAACTTGAGAACCAATGCATCCATATCGCCACTGCCCCTCAAATTCTAGAAGAACGCCTGCCCCTCCTAAAGCAGACCGCCATACCCTGTACTCACTCCTGCAGCACTCTTCTACTTGCCATACAGCACAGCACAGGTGCCGTTGTGAGGGAACGCCCATGCCATGCCATACCATACTATACCATACATGGGCGGGTATACTGTACGGCAGGCAGGCAGTGGTCGTTGGCAAAGGCGAGGCCGATCGACCGACCGACCGGCCCCTGGCGGGCTCTGGCCGGGCCTGGCGGGCGACTTTTGCCGTGTGGTAGGTACGGGCGCGCCCTCGGTAGGGCCGGGCCCGAGAGAGAGAGGGAGAGCGCGTCTGCAGTAGTACCGGCAGGCAGGCAGCACTCACAGACACAACACTTGCTGCTGCTGCTGCCGCCGGAAGAATACGGTTCCGCCGATCATCCAGCCCCTCGGGTAGTCAGATAGACAGATCAGATCGGACATTTCGTAGATCGTGCATTCTCGGACACGAACGGACAACGCGGTGACGAGGAAGGGGAAGGAAAGAAGGAAGGAAGCAGCTGGCTGGCACCGTTTGGCAGACTTTTTTTTTTTCTGCCTTGTTTTCCTTTCGTTTTTTGAGTCGGAAGATTTGAATTGAAACGTTCCTGGTTACGACAGCAGTTGTCCGCGCGCAGTTGATCGTGCTGAAATGGCATCCGGTCAGCTGTTCTCGTCATCCACTCAAGCTCTCTTCTACAACTTTAAGCAGAGTCCAGTACAGCGCATGCTGGACTTCGATTTCCTCTGCGGTCAGCTGCCACTCAGCTTCATCGAGTCTCGGCCTCTTAATTTAAGCAGGGTGCTGGCTGAATTGTAATGCGGCGAGCAGTACTACAGAAGCTTGGTCACATTAACATTGGTTAAAATGCAGGCCTTGAGACATTGTTTCATTAGCTTATCCTTCTGTCGGAACTCGTCTGTATCAGAAAGGGAACCTTTGACCTGAAACGTTCACAGCAATCACAGCATTGATTTAGGAATGAGTTTTGACGATTCCTGCTGGTCGATCTGAGCTCCGTGTAAAGAGATATCGTAGAAGGGAAACGTTGATTGCAGGCTATAGTAGTTCCCTGGCATCCAAGCATGCTCAATGGCTGACGTCAATTCATGTCAACTGTGTCGTCTGACAGGAAGAACGACTCCATCAGTGGCAGGAATAGTTAACCCAGGCTCAGACGGTTTCCAGAAATTGTTCTTTGGCCAAGAGGAGATCGCTATTCCTGTCCATGGCGGGTGAGACAGAGTTCCTTAAAGGGTGCTGCAATGTGAAGAAAAAGGAAATGAGGATGTCAGCAAGTCGACAGCGTGCTGCAGCTCTGCACGATTGATCGTTTTCGTCCTTTTGTGCATGATTTTCTCCAGATTGTGTTTTGCACATCAGAATTAGATATTGCATCAAGGTTTTTTCGATTTTCTTATGCATTAAGTATTTAAATCTCTTACTGCTGATGATAACGAAGCTGCAATTTAGCAAGTTTCGTCGAAGGCAATCATTAAAGGTACATTTCGAACATCGTTGGGAGTGGGATGCAGCATTTCTGCAGCTTGCAAAGCCCATCCAACAGCGGATGTGTTCATCAACTTTGCTTCTTTCCGAAGGTGTTTATCTCCATTTTCCATCCATTCTTAATAGCTGGTATAATTAGGCTCTACACAGTCTTGTTTTCCCTTTCAACTGGGAACTTTTATTGGATCCAAACTTTGAAGTACATGTCAATATCTAATCAAATCAAAGTCAATACTCCTTCATCACTGCATCGTTACTCCTGCCAGCTGTCATTGACATGTTTACGATGAAGGAAAATAACGTGGCATTTGAACCATAAATTAATGGTAGTTTAGGAGTCCTGTGCAAGTTTAAAGCCTATATCAAAAGCATTCACCATTTTCCATTCACCTCTTTGTCACTTTCCTCCTGCGGTTCTTCACGTGTACTCTATCCAATGTCGAATCCCTTCCTGGCAGTGCCTTTGCTGCTTCTTACGAAGCGTTACAGCAGCCCACAATCCGTGTGGTGGCAATTATTGCTGAAGGAGTCCCAGAAGCAGACACGAAGAAGCTCATTGCTTATGCCCTGGCAAACAACAAGGTAACAGGGTCTGACATAGATAGTCCCTCTGATTTGAAGATATGCAAATCTGATATGCATAGGGCTATTTCCACTCTTATAAGCTGGCCTGTTCTTGTAAGATTTGGCACGTCCAGTGTTCGAGGAGCTGAGTGTTGGATGTGCGTTTCTGCCGTTTATGTCCAAGCAAATAAATAGAGATGAGGAGAGTCTTTTTTAGCTGTAAAAATCACTTATTTCCTCTAGTATTGCTCGATCAGAAATAAGTAGTCTTGCCAAGACTCTTCCAACTTGATGTAACAGCTGCGATCATATGTCACACAAACTAAAGGATCAAGAAGCATGAGTGCTTGGAGCACGTGGGCAGAATTGTCCACTATGAACAAGAATTAAGCCGTAGTCCAGCCCGTGATAAGTTCAAAGTTCAAGCATATATCACGACTTTGGGCAGGAATTCATTTCCATTCGGTAAAAAACCTCCATGGAACTTGAAACCTCACATTTGAAATGACATTGGATGAGCAATGTATGTGCGAACTGCTTAAGAATGTCAATACATATCCTAAAAGTTCTAACCTGCTCCTCCTTTCATTCTGTACTCCAGGTCGTTATTGGGCCGGCCACAGTAGGAGGCATTCAAGCTGGTGCTTTCAAGATTGGTGACACTGCTGGGACCTTGGACAACATCATTCATTGCAAACTCTACCGGCCCGGCTCTGTCGGTTTCGTCTCAAAGTCGGTGAGGAGCTATCCAAGGATAAGATACAGTTTTGGTTTTGGTTTTTGTTATGTTCTGTATTCTATTTTCAATTATTTAGGATTTTAATTTCGAAGGCAACAGTCTTAGCTGTCCTTGTGCAACCATGGGGCATCTTCTGCAATTGACACAGGAAGGATGAACTTATTTCGTTCTTTACTTCTGGATCTCTATCACGATGAAATTTAGGCGCTTTTATGAATTTCTATTAGGATGAAATCCATTCATCCGAAGTATGCTGTACAGGACAGACTGATACAAGGAATGCTCCATAACCTTTCTCACAAACTGTAGAGTCTCAGAATGGCTTGAAAGATGTCTAGGGAGCTCATGGGCTTCAGATGACATCTTGAAATGCTGGCGATCTTTTGCTGTCTTTAAGATGAAGGATAGTATCCGTTTGGCGTCATTCCTTTAGTGAGGATTGAACGCGTGTTTGTTTTCTGTGGGATCTTGACTGGCTTCGAAACTGTTTTGTGCCTTCGTGGATTACCTGCCAAAGATATGGCTGCCTTCATGAGTAAAGGGCAGGGAAATCTACATCTGACAAAAGGAAACGATTGCAAAGTGCAGGGAGGAATGTCGAATGAGTTGTATAACGTGCTGGCTCGTGTCACGGACGGTCTTTACGAAGGTACACACCCTTTGCGCAGGACACGTAATTTGAAACACTGATATTTGTTGGCTCCTGGTGGTGTGGTTGTATGGCATACAAAGTAAATCGAGCTAGGGTTTTCCTTGGTGTGTGGGTTGGGGCTGAGGGGGTTGTGTGAGGATGATGACAGGAATCGCCATCGGTGGAGATGTCTTTCCAGGCTCAACTCTTTCAGACCATGTGCTACGCTTCAATAACATCCCGCAGGTGCTTAAATGGAGCATGTTTTGCATCGATTGTTGTCGCGTGTCCATTTTTTGTCCTTCTTGTTTGCACCCCAATCGGTCTGCATATGCTGTAAATTGCTTAAGTGAGAGTCTGCCTTGCATGCTAATATCTCCTCGTAAGCGTCAATCCTCAATACGTAGGGTGACGATAGAGTGTGGCCATTGAATGTTTTCGCAAGGTTTTGTTGAATGTGTAGGTAAAAATGATAGTGGTGCTTGGAGAATTGGGCGGTCGCGATGAGTATTCCCTCGTGGAGGCCCTTAAGGAAGGCCGAGTCCAAAAGCCAGTGGTGGCTTGGGTGAGCGGGACGTGTGCCACACTTTTTAAATCAGAAGTGCAGTTCGGCCATGCGGTGAGTGTGCTTTTGGCCCTTATTGGGGGTTGCGGGTTTGAAGTCTTTTGGTATCCGCTGCCAACCTAAGGAGCGGAACAATTTTTTTCTTGCCAGCTACCTTTTTATCGTAAGGGTAGGAACGAAACAAAAAGATAATAAAACAACCACATCACAGGTATGACATTGGGTGAATATAGTGTGATTGAATCCAAAAAAGCACAAGTCCCCTAATATTATTAATAATTTGAGGGAGGATTTCAGGGTGCCAAGAGTGGAGGAGAAATGGAGTCTGCACAAGCAAAAAACAGGGCCTTGCAGGAGGCAGGAGCTATTGTGCCCACGTCGTTTGAAGATTTGGAGGCAGTCATCAAAACCACATTTGGCCGTTTGGTGAGTGTGGCACTGATATTTTCAAAGGCCATCAAGCTTTTTCTAAGTGCTGTTTCTTCATCTGCGCCATCCTCTGAAGAGTCATTCGCCTAAAAGTATCAACGAACATCCTTGCTCACAGCTGGTCTGTTTTATTAAAGAGTGTTTCCTTCCTTTGCAGTCATTTCATGCACAACTTGCCTTCCCCCATTTTTTTCGACAAGGAGTTCATTCTGAAACGAATTCCATAAAATGCGGTGCCCTAGATTGGAATAGTAATGATGAGATTTTTTATTTCTGATTAGCGGACCAATTAATATGATGGGTTTATTGCAGGTGGAAGAGGGCGTGGCACAGCCTGTGAAAGAAGTAGTACCGCCGAAAGTACCCGAAGACCTCAGTGTTGCAATCAAGTCAGGACGGGTTCGAGCACCCACACACATTGTCTCCACAATATGTGATGATCGAGGTACAGTAGGAAGCTGGAGCTTAACGTATTACTTTTGTAAAAATGGTCATGTTACATAATACTGCGTACTCACAAAAGTTTTCATTATCCTTGTGTTTCGAACTCTACAATTAGTTTTCAGGTTCGTTTGGAACCGACTAGGAAAAAAATCCATGGAGTATTTCTCTTGCTCCTGGTAATGGATGAGTGCAGTGGCTTTGTCTGTGGTGCTTTGAGTGTGATCTCAATGGTTTCAGGGTTTTCGGCTGCTGGATACAGGAGAGGAGCCAACATATGCGGGGGTGCCCATGTCTACAATTATTGAAAAAGACTATGGAGTGGGAGATGTGATTTCTCTCTTGTGGTTCAAACGCAGCCTTCCCAAATATTGTACCAAGTTCATAGAAGTGAGTGGTGGAACTCTGCCTGTGGAGTTTTTGGAGCACATTTTTATGTTCTTTCATTTCTGGAATGAAAGTACATAGCTTAGTTTCGTTGAAGAATGTAAGTCAATGTGAAAGATCAGTTTTCTGCAAGACTGCCGCTCTATTGTGTGGTTGCACTTGGTCTTAAGTTGTTACTTGGGCTGGCGGAAGACATCCAGATGTGTGTGGTTCTCTGTGCGGACCACGGGCCCTGTGTGTCGGGAGCCCACAACACCATTGTCACTGCGCGGGCTGGCAAGGATGTGATCTCATGCCTGGTGTCAGGTATCATCATCCTTGGCTTCACCATCATCCACACTATGCTTATTCTCTAGTGGCAGATGAGCAGAGCCTGTAAGGCTAATGACTAATCGTGTAGTTGAAACTGAATAATGGCATGGCTATTTCCAGGTTTGCTCACGATTGGTCCACGTTTTGGTGGAGCTGTTGATGATGCTGCGCGCTACTTCAAAGAGGCTTGTGACAAGGTGAGGAGCCTTGCCCCTTGCAGTGGCAGTTGGGGTCATACTGGAGACGTGCTTAAGGTATAGACACCTCTAGTGGCTTGCCTTCGTTTCTAGGGACAATCTACAGCTGCCCTTGAGGTTCATAATGTGAATGCGCTTGCTTTTTTGTGGTCAACTCTGGTCTAATAAGCAGAGCTACTGCTATCCTGTTTGAGCAGAGTCTTAGTGTTTTCGTCTGGTCCATTCCCGGGTTGAAACGTTGGTGGCGAAATTTGTTACAGGGCTGGACTCCATATGAGTTTGTGGAGGGCATGAAGAAGAAAGGCATTCGTGTACCGGGTATTGGCCATCGGTAAGTCATCTGTTTGAACTTGGCAGCTGGCAATCTTCCATTCTCGCAAAGTTTGCTCCCCTTCTCCTCAATTGCTGACAAGTATCCCAATTTAAGACAAATTCGTATTTGCTTTCGTGGAGATGCTGTCTGTTGGCTGGAAAGACAACCACGTGCTGAAGTAAAGGCTTCCAATGGTCTTATGCCAGCTTTTTCCATCCGGTTTTAAAGCCCTGGTGCTATGCACAGTTGGCCTCATTTCACATCATTTTCTCTCTCACTAATCTGCAGAATCAAGAGTCGTGATAATCGCGACAAGCGTGTGGAGTTGTTGCAAAAATACGCATGGACACATTTCCCATCAGTGAAGTACATGGAGTATGCAGTGACAGTGGAGACCTATACTCTTCGGAAAGCCAACAACCTGGTACTCAATGTAGACGGCTGCATCGGTGCCCTATTTCTTGATCTGCTCAACAGCTGCGCCATGTTTTCCAAAGAGGAAGTGGACGACATTGTTGAGATTGGCTACCTCAATGGCCTCTTTGTGTTGGCCCGGAGCATTGGTCTCATCGGGTGAGCAAACACTCTCTCGTTTTCCTACATCCTCGTATCTCTAAAGCCAATGCTTGGACTCTGCACGAGGTCTGCATTCGGCTGAGGCTCTTTCGTATCCATGGTTGCTGAGGGTTGGCCCAAAAATGGTCATCTAAACAGGCTGTGGCTTCAGAAAGCTTGTCGCCGGAGCCATTTCTGGCCCTATTGATTGTCGAAGCTCTAGCCTTGCTCTTTACCATGTCAGGGATCCTGCAGACACTCTTGTGAACCTTGCCCTTTTGTGATGCCATGGAGGAAGGGGTTGTGGCTGGGTTCTTGGGCTTCTGCAGGCACACGTTTGATCAGAAGAGGCTCAAGCAGCCGCTGTACCGCCACCCCTGGGAGGATGTATTGTACACTAAGTACTGACATTTGAAGCAGCTCCCTTATTTGTTTCCGGTCTATCCTCCCGTTTGGGCTACGACCTAAAAAGACAGAAACCTCAGTTATCTAGTTGACGCTTCGCAAGAAGTTAGTCTTGCAGAGTAAGGGTGAATCGTTTAGGGACGGGAGCTCCACCAGAGGGTTGTCTGATTTTTTCTTTTTTATTCATTTTTAAATCGGTAGAGTCTTTAGGGTCCTAGGACTTATTCTCAAACTCCTCGTCAGCCCCTGAAGTGGTTATTCTTGTTTGCACACAAACCCAAATGCACAAACACCACCTCTCAATGGTTGGCTTTGTAGGGCTTAGCCCACTATCGACAGCGTCTATTCCAAACCGTACTGTGCTTGCGCTCACCGTGCACGTGTCGGCCTCTCATTGGAAAGCGAATTCCAGCATGCCTCCGTGGACTAATCTGTGCCTGTCACGTCACTACTTGTCGGGATGATACGGCGAGACCTGATTGGTCGTCATCCTGTTACGGTCCGTATTGTCCGTACGTCTCGGCGGAGGCCCATGCAGAGGGCAGCGCGTGGCTGCGCGCCGGCGGGCCGCGCGGCGGAGGGAGCCGCCATGGCGGGCGGGGGGGAGGGTGGGGGGAGGAGGGGTCAAGCAGGAAGAGGCGGAGCCCTCCAACCCCCCTCCGCCCCGCTCGCTCTCCCGCACACTGCGCTGTGCGCGCAACACCGGTGTGGAGGGAAGTGGAGGGAGACGACTGAACGGGTGTGGAGTGGAGTGGTGTGGAGGGGAGTGGAGGGCAGTAGCGAGGGGAGGGGAGGGGAGGAGGGGAGGAGAGTGGAGGTCATGGCCATGAGGGCGGGGGCCTTCGCCACGGCGCTTCTGCAGGCTGGGCGGGCGTCCAAGCGCGCCGCGCACAGGGGTGGTGGCCGGGCTCTCTCCCCGTTGCTTGCGCCACCTGATTGCTGGAGGGTGAGAACGAATGTGGGGCGGTGGAAGTGTCCTGCTCGCTGTGTTGCAGCAACCGCCGCTGGTCGAAATTTTTTGTGTCTCGGCTCACTTTATTGTCTAATGCTTTGGAAATTTGCTTACTTCTTCCCTTGTGACGCTGAAAGAAAAAAATTCCTTGCAGTGTTCAATAACCTGTGTTAACCTGTTGTCTCTTCAACAAGTATTGAAGGCTACGCCACAACGTGCCTGGGTTGATTGATGTAATTTTCGTTGTAAATTTTATAAAAATAAAATAACACACGAGAAGCAACACCCAGATTCCTTTGAGGACTCATTTGTGCTCCGAAACAGAAAATTGACTGTCTTGGTTGTTTCAAAACCCAGGTTGCATTTTTCCACTCGGCGAGAGTTTTCTTCCAGGACTCCTCGACTGCAGGTTCTTCAAGCGAAGGGGTCGGAAGTCATCTTGTCAAAGAAAAAGGCGGCGAGGCATTGTGGGCCCTTGGAATGCGCGTGACGGTGAAGACAAAGGCGGAGCACACAAACGGAGCGTACTCCACCATGGAGTACCACCTCTCCCCCGGAGACGGTACGGACGAGCACCAACACAACAACGAGGACGAGACGTGGTTCATGCTCGACGGAGATCTCGAATGGAGGTTCGAGGACCAGTGAGTGCTGCAATTCCTTGCGGGTTTCAAGGAGAAGTTACCCGCCCCTTCGTTTTGGCTGATAGGGTAAAAACAATCCATCTGATGAGAGCGATGCACGGCTTGATGTTGGCGGCAGAGTGCATCAGGCAAAGACGGGAGACTTCATTCACATGCCACGCGGGAGACGCCATTCCTTCCACAACAAGGGCAGCAAAGACGCTCACATGCTCGTCCACTGCATTCCTGCGGGGCTTGAAAACTACTTTCTTGAAATTGGAAACCCTGTGAATCCTGAAGCGGCCTCTACGAAGCCATCCACGACGCAAGAGGTGGCGAAAAAGGCAAGCGAGGTTGCAAAGAAGTACGGCTTGACGTACTTCCAAGCCGTGGAAAGTTTGAAAGGGGAGCAGGGCGGAAGTGGTGATGAAAACGGTGGAAAGACTGACTCGGCGCCCTCCCCTGAGCAGATTGCGCAGAAGAGCAAAATGGAGAAAGGATATCAATAAAGCATGTTTGCATTGTGGATATTTTTTCGAGCTGGCAATGAAGATAGGGCAGCGGCTGGTTCTGGAAACAACTTGTAAGATATCGAGATAAGAGTATTATTGTGAAACCCAGACAGGCAGAAATGGAGTCCGCAATCATATTCGGGAAGAAAATTCTGTTTGTAAGTCTGACATTTTTTCAGTTTTGAAAAGGCGAAGGCGGTGTGGTGTGTGGCATATGTCATAGACAGGCTCGTGTGCTTCTTGACGCCTTAAGAACGCATCTCAGTGACGGCCTTAATGCGCTAATGCTCTACAGCCCTCCCCCGAGGGAGCTCAGCCTCAAAGTTCAGCGTACCTTTGAACCGGATAGCTTTCAAGTTTTCAATATTGGTTTTTTAGCAGACCCTGTTGCCACCTTCTCTGAGAATTGACCAATGCAAGCGGGCGCCTCGATCTTATTTTCTGAGCCAGAGTGAGTTCGCACATTGGGTTAGCAGCACCCCGCAGAAATGCATGCGAAGGCTGAGGGGAAAAAGAGCCCATCGTGAATTCCTCCCCCCTCCTCCCTCTCCCCTCACACAAAGGGCGGGACCCCTTCCCCGATATCAAGCGATAATCGTTAAGGGGCATGCCATACTGAATCGATATCGTATCGCAATATATCCCCAAACAATATCGGATCCATAGTGTATCGCAATATATCGCATAACCAGATTACACCGCTAGCATCATTGGCCGGCCTCCCGCGGGCTGCACTTTTGTCCATATCTTGTGAATGTAGACCAACCAAAAGCTGCCACGCTAAACCACGTGGGTATCTCCGCCAATCGTGGGCCTTTTCAGCCACTAGGCCCCTAGCACATAGGTCCCTAGGACCTCCTAAGCAGGGTATCTGCCGGCAGAGAGAGAGCGAGAGAGGGATTGAGGCAGGCGCCCGCCATGGCGGTCGGGGAGTGGGCGGCGGAGGAGGAGGAGAAGGGAGAGGGCGGGCCGGCGGCCCGCGAGCCGCAGCGGAGCACGCTGTACGTGTGGGGGCTGAACGCGCAGGGGCAGACCTCGCACGCGTGCGGGCCCAGCGGGGACCCGCGCTCGTGGCGCTGCCAGCGGCAGCCGCAGGCCGTGCCCTCCGACCGCTTCCGGGGGGCAGGGGGGCAGCCCCTCCTGCTGGCTGATGTGGCCTGTGGGCTTGAGCACACGGCGGCCGTGGCTGCTGACGGCAGCCTCTTTACATGGGGGAGCAACGGCTACGGCCAGCTCGGCGATGGCTCCGAGGTGGATCGCAGGTAGAGGGGGCCCGTCATCGCGCTTAGAGGGAGAGGGCGGGGTGGAGGTTGGATTTTTCTCTGCAGAAAGTTTTCTGCAGAGTGTCGCCTCTATGGCATGGTCAGGTTTCGGTGGTTAGAGGCGTTGCAGGAGGCTGTGGCTGTGGCGAGTGGGGAAGCTTACCCCGCATTGAATTGGGCCTGGACGGACGGTAGGGAGCCCCGCCGTGTGAAGGCTCTCCGCGAGGAGGTGGTGACAGCCGTCGCATGCGGGTCGTATTTCACGGCAGCCATCACGCGCGCTAAGGGTCAAGTTGGCGCGGAGGAGGCAGGGGAAGGGAGGCTATGGGTGTGGGGCCAAAACCAGGTACTCGCGTATGGCCGAGAAGCCCGGGCTGCTCCTTTCGCTTTTCCATTTGACGGGTGTCAAATGGGCAATTGGTGGTGGACTGATCGATCAGACTGCCAGCAGTCTCTTGGGAATAAGTCATGGCGGTGTCACATTTCTTAGCAGACAGGCAGATCTGAGCATTTCCAGCTGTTTGGTATCTCGGTGCTTGGGTTCGTTATATTAACAACCAAACATACTGAGTTTCGGGCCACAGCCAGCTCAGCAGCGCCATCTTGTTCTTCAATTTAGGTTACAAGCAAGCACCATGATACGAGATCAGCCAGGTTCCTGCTGCGTCATTGTCAAAAGCCCCTGTCATCAAAGGATATGGCTGATTTTGCCCCACTGTCTAATTTGGACGAGAGTAGGAGAATGGAGGGACTGACTGATGCAGACAGGGACGTTTCAGGAGAGACTTCGACCGCATTTTAGAAGTCGTGAATGATGGGCGTCATTTTTGGCAAATCTGACCGATAAATTCACTTTCAGTCATTCACATTTGAATGTTTTTTTGGACCTCGGGGGCTTCTGAGAGGGAGCAGAAGGACAATGTTCCGCGACTTTTTCGAGGAGCCTTCCCCCCTTGTACTGTAAGCAATAGCTATCTTTGAGCCAACAACGAGAGCTTTGACCCACAAGTTGTATGTTGTCTGGAGTTTAGATGCCTTTCCTCTTTTCAGGAGCTCAACTGTTGATTCTTAGGTTTTGGCATGTTCTCGTGACGAAAGAGGACATTTTAGTCTCTAAAGTCTCATCCGGAACATCTGATTAACATTGAACATGTCGGGGAACTGGTGGATTTTCTTGCGGGCATGCAGGTGGTGAAGCAGGTGGCGTGTGGAGCAAACCATGCAGCAGCTGTTTCGGTGGATGGTCTGCTGCAGACATGGGGTATGCCCACCCTTTCTCGCCACGTCTCTGAATGCAACTCACATGCAGATGCAGCAGCTATGACCAAATAGGGAGCTGTCGGAGCCGCTATACGATGCATTAGTCCATACATTCTTCATTCTTCACCCTTCAGCAGTAACATGGGGAGTGTTATTCTGAGAAAGCCGGCTCGGGGCTGCTGCCAATGTCAGGGTATAACGAGTTCGGGCAGCTTGGCCGCGGCTTCCGCTGTGACGGCCTGCAGGAGGCGAGGAGGGTTCAGGGCTTTGGGCAGCATTTGGACGAGGAGCCCGTGCACCTTCGGGTGGCCAGCGTGGCATGCGGAGAGTTTCATACAGCCGCCATTGCGGCAGACTCCGGCGACTTGTAAGCTTCCCATCAGTCATTACCTCTGCCGCTATGATGGCGAGTGGCTTGTGCTGCTGGGATTTAGGCTGAGAGGGCTGCAGAAAAGAAAGAAAAGAAAAGAAGAACATTGAGAAAAGAAAGAACAAAAAGGAAGGAAGGAAGGAGAACATTGAGTTGTGTGATGAGTTCGTTTTGCCGTGCTGTTCGAGAGTCGGCGGACGGCTGCGTTTGTATCGTCATAGGCAGACAATCTGGTTGTCAGTTTTGACACCCATCCCCACTTGCATGAGGATGGCTGGTCGGTTATGCTACATTCTCAGGTTTCTCAGGTTGTAGGTTTTTAGTAGCGCTCTTATATTGCACAATTAGTGAGAACCCAAATCCTATTTTCATGGGGCCTTTTACCCAATCCACTGCCGTTCTCCATACGTTGGCGGGCAGGTACACTTGGGGATGGGGCGCCATGGGGCAGCTCGGCCACCGCACGCTGCAAGGGGGCCGCCATGAATCGCTTCCCCGCAGAGTGGTGGCCCTGGAGGGTGTGCCCCTACGCGAGGTGGCCTGTGGACGAGTTCACACGTGCGCCATTTCCGACAGGTTAGCCGATGAAGATTCTGCCTCCCTTCGGAGGGACAAAGTCAAGTCTTACTCATTATGGCCGTTTAGCTCCACACTAGGGCAGCTTTCGTCACTACTCTTCGAGGATTGGGAGTTCGCTAACTATGGTGGACGCTGCCAGGGGGGGGCTCTACATGTGGGGGGAGGGGAGGGAGGGGCAGCTCGGAGTGGGCCGAACTCGCGCCTTCTTAATGAGCCACGTCAGCGCTGACTTTGAGACGGGGGAGCTGCTGCCACTGCCTGTTCTCGTGATGCCACGTGGCATCCGCGCAGTGGCCTGTGGGCAAAGCCACACGCTTGCAGCCATGGCGGATGGACGGCTGCTGGGATGGGGCTACAACAGCTGTGGGCAGGCAGCCACGGGGAGGGAAGCATATGCATGGCAGCCCACCCCCATAGACTGGTAAAGTGCAACCGTCCTGCAGTGCAGCTTGCATGCAGGTGGAGCACTGGGAAAGTACTGGACGATTTCACTTTGATTGTGATTGGCAAGTGGGGTGGTTGGTTTTGTGAAGTTTTGGAGGTCTGTTCACTTGGGTCTCACACCTGCCTGCTACATGTGAGAGTGTAATTGTTCTTGAAGGGGGGGATGAGGTGGCAGGTGTGTGGGGGAGGTAAGCCGGCTTGCTGCAGGAGGGGGGCACTCTGCCGTGCTTACGCATGCAAGCAGTCTGAAGGAGCTCTGCGAGGTGAAGTTGGCGGAGCATCTGAACACTGCCTCCATCCTCCATGTGGCGGAGGTGGCAGCCTCCCATGGCTGCGACTCGCTCCTTCGATTCTGCGAACGATACAGGTGAGGGAGGGGGGCCAAGAATGGAGGAGGGCGAAGAGGAAAGGAGCGATAAAGGGATGAGGAGAAAGGATGAGATAGGAGACGGTTCCAGTTTCTACTGCACTGCTTGTTGCAAAGGGAGTTTTCAGCAGTTTGGGGAAATGAATGCTGAAAGCTAAGGAGAAGTCTGGAGGTACGTGAACGGTGTATTTACTCCTTATTGTGGGAGTGTGCAATGTCAGGGAACGAGTTCTGAGGGAAGACGATCCCGACGTGGATGAAGACGAAGAACGCCGCCGCAGGCCTCGTGTAAAGGCTCGCCCGGTGTGACGTGATATCAGAAATCACCGCTGGAAATTGTTTAGCTGACTTCTAATTTATGCCAGGCGGCGTTTGGGAAAATTAGTCACCCTATATCATATTGTTATTGCGATGTCTCGAGGGGTTTACATTTGCGGGATAGATCATTGTGGGAACATGTACATAAATGGTCAGTGGACCAGCTAGGTTTAGAATCATTTGTCCATGTGTTCTAAACACTTGTATGGGCCGTTTCATCCGTAATCGTTTATTATTGCCTGTGTGTACGGACTTCGTCCAGCCTACGTTGCATGCCTTTCATTGACGAGTGAGAGCAAGCAACGACATAACTTTCATGCTGACCCAGTCTGAATATGCCAAGTACACGGCTGAATGGATCAGAAACACACTACGTGTAAACCAGACACTTCAAAAAAAATATTCTTATTTATATTACAAATTGAGCTATTTTATGGGTCAAAAGGAGAATCGACTGATTTCTGCCACGCTTCACTTATGAAGGCTACGGAGATTTGACCTCCTGGGAAGCTTCCAGCCAAAATTGTCTTCCTCTCTGCATACTGCAACTGAGAGCAAAGATTTTGGTCTACACGGACAATACAGAAAGTAACCTATGATCCCATTCTCCACATAAAAAGGGGGGGAACAGGTCTGCAATGGCTGACCCTAACAGAGGAGCTTTACAAAGAAGGCTGTAGGCTACCCCCTACCGGCCGGAGTGCAGGCTGCTCTGGGAGTGCCCAAGGCCGGAGGGGATGCTGCTTTGGGAGTGCCCCAAGCCCGTCCGGCTCTGCCCATCGGTCGGTATTCCGCTGGAGGTCGCCCACATCTCGGACCGGTTGTCGCTGTCAAAAATGTCAAGATTCTCGAGCACGTACACGACCTCGTCCATGGTGGGCCGGTTGCTCGGGACTTTGGAAGCGCACATGAGGCCAAGACGCAGCGCCCCGACCACCTGCTCCTCCTCGTGCTGCTCTACCGCCATGGCCGGGTCTGCGACTCCCTGCAAACCATTCTCCTTGAGGGTTTTGTGGGTCCACCTCGCAAGCCCAATGTCTCCCAACACCTCCTCCCCGGGCTTCTTCCCCGTCAGCACCTGCAGCAGCATCACCCCGAATGCGAACACATCCGTCTTGGTGTTGAGCCTCCCCGAGGTGGCATACTCGGGGGCCAAATACCCCACCGTCCCCGCCACCGCAGTGGAGAGATGCGTCCCTACCGCGAGGTCCATATGGCGGGCGAGCCCAAAGTCGGCGAGCTTGGCAACCATGGCGGTGTCGAAGAGCACGTTGGCGGGTTTGATGTCGCGGTGCACCACAGGGGAGGGTGCGTCGTGGTGGAGATACTTCACTCCCTTGGCCGTGTCTAGGAGGGCGGCGTGCCGCATGCTCCATAGTTGGAATTTGAGCTTCCCGTTGTAGAGCTTGCCGTCCAGGTCCCCCCCCGGCAGAAACTCGTATATAAGGAGGGCCTCCCGGCGGCCCACAAAGCTGCCCACAAGCAGCACGAGGTGGCGGTGTTTGAGCTGCCCCAACGTCCCCACCTCCGCCTTCAGCTCCGCTCTCCCCTGCCCGGTCCCATCGTGGAGTCGCTTCACGGCCAGCTCCGTGCCGTCCTTTAGGGTTACCCTGCACGCAGGCAGGCAGGAGGGGGAGGGAGGGAGGGAGGGAGGGAGGGAGGAGGGAGGGAGGGAGGGGGGGCGCTGTAAGCAAATATGAGAGGCACAGGGGGTAACTCCGTAGAGTTTCCTTGAAGATGTACACAGAACGCGGATTCTTGGAATGCCACAACAGTCTCGCGTGCAGATGGTTGACCACCTTGGCCAAAAAAAAATTGCTCATGCAATCTCTGCTTTCGGGGATACCAGAAACCTTCGAAGCTCCACTGCATTCGAGCTAGAGTTTTTCCATATGCCACTGCGCTTGCATATCCAGGTGCTGACGAACGTTACCGCTATTGACAACTACAATGTATAGGGGCTCCAAGGGGAGCCTGTAAGTTCATCACAAACGGAACAAACCCAATGGACAGAGGAGAATCCTTCGGATTTCAGAGAATCAGGGACAAGAACACCCACTTGTAGACGGACCCGAATCCGCCTGCTCCCAGCTGCGTTTTCTCGCTGAAATTCTCCGTTGACTCCAAAATGATCCGATAGTTAAGGGGGCTGCCCAGCTTGTGGAAGAGGATGAGCTCGCCCTCGTCCTCGTCACCCAAGTCACGCTTCCTGCAGAGCGCAGCCATGGCTGCCAGTAGCAGCACAAGAAGCATGGCGGCTACCCCCCCCGTGGCAATGCCGGCTATGGCTGCCGCAGATAGTCCAGAACCCCCTTCCGCAGGAGAGTAAACACAGGCGAGGAGGGGCCCACCACAAAGGCCTGAATTATTGAGATAAGAGGACTCAGGAAATCTTGTGAGATTTCCCCCAGGAATGATACCTGTCAGTTGGTTATTGGAGACGTTGAACAGCTGAAGGAGTGACAAGCTTGCGAGTTCGAGTGGGATAACACCCGTCAGTTGGTTGTTGGATAGGTCGAGTGTATTGAGCCGGCTGAGGTTTCCAAGTGTGGAGGGAATGGAGGAGGTGAGAGTGTTGGAGGAGAGGTCGAGCTGCTCCAAGAGGGAGAGGTCCCCGAGTTCAGGAGGAATAGAGCCGTTGATCGCGTTTTGCGACAAATCGAGGGCTCGGAGTGAAGCGAGATGCCCCAGCTCAGAGGGGAGAGGGCCGGCCATGGAATTGTCAGAGAGAGAGAGGGTGGCAAGGCTGACCATCTGCCCAAAGGAGGGCGGGAGGGGGCCGGTCAGGTTGTTGTGAGAGAGGTCCATGAGCTGGAGAGCTGGAAAGGCACCCATGGCGGCACCAATGGCTCCGGAGATGAGGTTGGAGGAGAGGTTGAGACTGGTCAGAGTGGCATTGAAAAAGGACAGTGATGAAGGCAGCCCCCCCTGAAGCCTGTTATCGCTCAGGTCTAAATACGTAAGTGGAGCACTTTTGGTGGAATTCGTGCTGGGTATGGAGCCATTAAGAAGGTTCTTTGCGAGGCTAACAAAGGTCAAGTTGGGGAGGGAGAGGAGGGAGGGAGAGAGAGCACCGGAGAGGAGGTTGTCAGAGAGGTCCAAGGTTGTGAGCAGGGTGCTCTTAGCGAGGTTTGCAGGGAGTGACCCTTCCAGCCGGTTGCCGGAGAGGTCCAAAGTATCAATGGAGGAGCCGAAGCTTCGCGGAAGGCGGCCTGAAAGTTCGTTCGCTTGCAGGTCAAGAGTCTCCAAGTTGGGGCATCGCCAAAGGGATGAAGGAAGGGCTCCGCTGAGGAGATTGCCGCTGAGTCGTACAGCCACTAAGGAGCAGAATTCGCCGCTGCCAAGGGATGCTGGGATGGATCCCGACAGGGAGTTGAAGGAGAGATCGAGGGAATTGAGATAAGTGAAGTTGGCGAAGATGTCAGGGATGAGTCCGCTGAGGGAGTTGTTCGCTAAGGAGAGTGTGACGAGAGAATCACTGAGCTCCTGCAACGTCGTTGGAATGGACCCGGAGAGCAAGTTGCTGGAGAGGTCGAGGATCTCCAAAGACTTGGCCTCTCCGAGGCTGGTGGGAATGTGACCAGTCAGGCGATTCCCGTCCAGAAAGAGCTGACTGCTGGGGGCGAAGGCCCCACCGTAAAGGTCATCCCCATGGCTGCTGAAAAGGGAGCCAATGTCCGCAGGGAGGGGGCCCTCGAGCTCGGCAGCAGAAAGCACGAGGTTCAGCAGCGTCTGGTTCAGCGCGAGCAGACTCCGCGGGAAGGGCCCTCCCAGCGGGTTGTGACTCAGGTCGAGGGTCTGAATGGCGGCCATGTGCAGCTCTGCGGGGATGCCGCCTGTGAGGTTGTTGTTAGCCAGGGAGAGGAAGGAGCCGCTGAAGGTCGCCGCCTCCGCAGGGATGGCGCCCGAGAGGAGGTTGAAGCTGAGGTCGAGTTCGTCCAGTGCAGGCAGAGTGAAGAGGGCGGGCGGAATGGCGCCTTCCAGGGCGAGCCCCTTCAGGAGGAGGTGTCTCAGGCGGGAGAGCTCACCCAACTCGCCGGGAATGACGGTCCCTGCAAAGCTGTTGTACGAACTGTCCTCGCTCGAACTCAGGTCCAGCACGTGCAGCTGCGAGAGATTGCCCAGCTCCGGCGGAATAGCACCTGTCAGTAAGTTGTCCTGCAGGAAGAGCTTCTGCAAGACGGTCAGGGAGCCAAGCTGAGGCGGAATGGCCCCCGAGAGGCGGTTCCCCCCCAGGTTGAGCGTGAGCAGGCGGTCGAGCCCCCCTAACTCCGGCGCTATGGGCCCCTCGAGGCCCCTCCCCGCCAGCCGCAGTCCCGTCACGCGGCCCGCTTGGTCGCAGGCCACGCCCGGCCACGCGCACAGCGCGCTCTCGGACGCGTTCCAGCGCGCCGCCAGCGCGCTCGCCCCCGCCCCGCTCAGCGCGCGCTGGAACGCGCTCAGCGCCGCCGCGTCCGTCTTCGCGCTCTGCGCCGCCGCACGTGCGAAGACGCCCCCCCCCGCCACCACCATGGCGGCGAGCAGCAGCAGCAGGCGGCGGAGCACCCCCTCCCCCGCGCCCGCCATGGCTCCCTCCCTCCCTCCCTCGTCCTCAGCCCCCCCCTTCCCCTCCCTTTCCGCCGGTCCGCCCCCGCCCCAGCCGCCGCGTTGGTCCGTACGGAGGCAGATCCGCCGTACCTTCATACGAAATCCTGAGACGTGCGGAGAAGTTGTCGTTTAGTGAGATCGGTCCTCCTTTCTGTCGTTGGGACGCGGTCAAAGCGGATAATTCGTACGAAATCAGTTGGCAGTTGGGCAAGGGCGGCAGGACGAGCCGCTACGCGACAAACGAGACGGGTACGGTACTGAACGGGTCCGCTGCCGCAGTGGACCGCAAGCGCCGCAGCGGGGAAGGCGGGGGAGGGGGCTGGAGGGGAGGGGAGGGGAGGGGAGGGAAGGGGAGAGGGAAGGGGAGAGGGAGGG
>CM074812.1:109780-120787 GCA_037447605.1 Zygnema circumcarinatum | reverse complement strand
CCCTCCTTCCCTCCCTCCCTTTCTCCCTCCCTCCCTCCCTCCTTCCCTCCCTCCCTTTCTCCCTCCCTTCCTCCCTCCCACCTTGAGGCTCTCCTCTCCTCTCCCGGCCGGTGCTGCTCCGTGTTGCAGGTGACGAGAGTGGGCAAGGACGACATGGCCGCGTTCTGCAACGAGATCGACACCATCAGCCGGGCGGTGCACCGCAACGTGGTGCGGCTAGCGGGGTACTGCCTCGAGGAGGGCGAAATGATTCTCGTCTTCCCCTTCATGGAGAACGGCTCCGTCGAGGACCACCTCCGAGGTGACTTACTTTCGGCATCTGAGGGTGCGGGGCTGCTGGGTGGGTGCCGCCTTTTTTAGCCCACGAGGAAAGAGTTTTTCGTACAATATCTCGCGTGCAAAACCTTGTTGCCCACGTATGCAGGTCACCGTCTGCACAACCGGCGGCCGCTCAGCCTCGTGGCCAGGCATCAAATAGCGCTCGGGGCTGCCCGCGGGCTCATGTACCTCCACGAGGAGTGCAGCGTCAAGGTCATCCACCGCGACGTCAAGGTCGCCGCCTCTCTCCCTCCCTCTCTCCCATCTCTCTCCCTCTCTCCCATCTCTCTCCCTCTCTCCCCCCCCCGCTCTCTCTCCCCTCTCTCTCCTCCCCCCCTTCCTCTCCCCTGCCCTTGCCCTCCGCAGCCCACCGGACCAGCGCAGCTGCTGGGTGGTCGTCTCCTGCTGACATGGCTTTCCGAGTGCGCAGGCAGCCAATGTGCTTCTGACAGCTGGCATGGAGGCGGTGCTGACGGACTTCGGGCTGGCACGTGTGACGGAGGGCCGGCAGGGCGCCACGGGTGCCGTGCAGACCAAGGTGCGCGGCACCTTCGGACACATGGCGCCCGGTGAGTGGCTGCTGACGTCGGCCATGGCGGCTGCCGGCAGGCTCGATTTGAAGCCATGGCTGGCAGGGGGCAGGGCGAGAAACAGCTCAAATGGGGAGGAGGAAAAGGGACTGCGGTTCTGCAGTGGTTTATGCAGGGTGTTTGCTGAGTGATTTACATGTTGACAGTCGGACAGTTCTTGTGGATAGTCTCAACAAACTCGTTCAGTCGACGCTGAATTCTCTGCTGTTTGCAGAGAAGCCATGCTTTGTCAAACTGTGCCACTCCCAGGGCTCACAATAGGCTTCGGCTTACTGTTTCAAAAAGTTATTTGTATGACTGCAATGGCGAGGAAGTTTTCGATTTGAGTCCAGTCATAGTAACGGCTAGTACAGGATGATGTTCCTTTGGAGAAGGTTGCACCCCAGATGCCCCGCCCCCCCTTGATGTGGCTGCTGCCGGTCGATTGCCGCAGAGTACGTCAGCACGGGCCGCCTGTCGGAGAAAGCAGATGTTTACGCGTACGGCGTGTTCCTGCTAGAGATGGTCACGGGCTTGCCTGCGGCCTCCCTCTCCCAGAAACTTGAAGCAGGCCAGGATTTGAAAGACTGGGTGAGATCGCTAGTATCACTTCGCCCTTGAATGCATTCACTTGCTGCTGGAGGAGCATGTTACTTTTTCCCTGCATGTTCATGTGACGTTATGTTTAGCATGAAAATGATGTATAGTGTAGTAGTGGCTGCCGATGCTACTCACTGGAGAGAGACGACCATGACAGGCTCGATAAGGCGAAATCTCTGTGTTTGTGCGTGTGGCAGCTTTCCCAACTAGTGGAGGAGGACAGAGTGGCGGAGGTGGTGGACCTGGAGGTGCGCGTGAAGTTCCTTGAGCTCGAGGACGGCGAGTTGAAGCTGGCGGAGATCGTGCCCCTCGTGCAGGTCGCGGTGCTGTGCCTCATCCCGGACCCCGCGGTGCGGCCCTCCATGGCGGAGTGCCTGCGGCTGCTGCAGGGCGAGGGCCTGCTGGAGGCGCGCGAGAAGATCCGGCAGGAGGTGCCCGAGAGCGTGCTCAGCTGGAACCCGAGCTTCGGCGCCTACAGCTCCCTCAGCGCCTCGCTGCTCTCCTTCATGACGGACAACTCCTTCGCCTCCGACATGGCCGTCAGCCTGCCCGGCGTGCGCTAGCGCATGCATGCATGTCCATGTGCTAGGGATAATAATAATAAGTGTAATTATAATAATAATAATATCTGTTTGCTTGGTGATGAGGATGGATGGGGTTGAAGCTGCCCACGAGCAGGCATGCGTGCCCGCCGAGCATGAGTGGATGCGTGCTGTTATCGCCGGGGCATGCGGGTGCATCGAGTTGGAAAGATGCAGCTCAGACGAGAAGAGGGTTTAGGGTTGTAGGGACAAAACCCTAAAATTTCAGACCCTAAAATGAACCTTAACCCTAAACAAAGTCCAGTCTCGGAAAATACAAAAGCAGCCGTCCTCCACAGCCCAAGGCTGTGCCAATCGTTGGCATTGCGCGTGGGAATCTTTGTCGAAAACGGTACTTCCAAGTGGACACTTGATCCGAAATTTACTGAAATCGATGTACTATTTCTAAACACACACGTCAAAGCGCTTATTTAGGCTTATGGTTAGGGCTAAGGGCCGCCGTGCCGCTAGGGACAACCTAAAACGACAAACGCCCGCCCGCATTCGTACAGCCAGTCCGACCGTACAACTACGCTCCGTACGCGTACCCCTATATGACGCCATGCTTGCGTAGCCCTAGCTGTTGACAAACCGGATGACGTCACTCTGCAAACCCGGGCTTGCGGTTCCCAACGGGTACCCTCCCCTCCCCTCCCCGCCGGGAGGGAGCCACAGTCGTCTCCTCCGCTGCATGAGAGCGAGCCATGGCGGCCGCCACAGACGAGCAGTCCACCTACGGGGAAGCCGTGGAAAAGATCATCATTGCAGGTACGGTCTCTGCCACTCCCTTCTCTCCCTCGCACTCCCTCCGCCTCTCCTCTCTCCCCCCCTCTCTCTCGGCCCCCTCTGAAAAGAACCGCGCTGGGAGGCAGTGGTGGACGAGTGGGGCGTATGGCCGCTGGTGCAGCCGACGCTGGAGGCGCGCCTTCCTCTCCGGGGTGCCAAGATGTTCAGCAAGGCGCGGCGGCCCGTGGAGGTGGAGCGTCTCCCGCTCGACTACGTGCTCACCACAGACGCGCGCCTCCGCTCGCGGCCGCCGGCCAGGAACTCGCCGCACTGGTTCCGGCATCCCTACGCCACTCTCATCCTTGTAGCCTGCGAGGTGCGGCGGGCCGCCGTGTTTAAGGGGTGGGGCAAGAGGATGGAGAAAAAGTCGCTTACTTTTGCAATATGTGGGGCTGTGTTCTGATGGCGTTTGTCTTATCTTTGTGTTTTTAGGGTATTTCGGGCTGGCTGGCTAGTTTAAGACCCGTGAATCTCGTTCATCGCACTCCTTCGTCATTGCTGATCGTGCATTGTTTTGTTGGCGTGTTTTCTTTCACTTCGCACTGACATTGTATTACGCGTTTTATTTCGGGATTTTTTTTCGCTTCACGCACTGAGAATGCGAAACATAAGGTCCCTAAGTCTCGATCAGCGCGTGTTTTTGTCAAGGATTCGTTAGTGTTTTTCTGGTGAGCTTATTTGAAGTATTGTTGGCGCAGGATCCGGACGATTATCGCTTGAATGTACGGCCACGTTTACAGGCTTTGGTGAACGAGGAGTGGCGTGAATGCCTTATTTTGCACGTCGTGAAATCTTCTTCCACGGATTCTTCGTCGCGCTTGTCAAAGCGTGTGTACAAAACAATCGAGGACCAATTTAAACGAGAAAGGTGGGTGGGTTTTGGCACACC
The DNA here is from genome assembly GCA_037447605.1 of Zygnema circumcarinatum. Lineage (NCBI taxonomy): Eukaryota > Viridiplantae > Streptophyta > Zygnematophyceae > Zygnematales > Zygnemataceae > Zygnema > Zygnema circumcarinatum. The sequence goes on along the minus strand of CM074812.1, from coordinate 117,044 downwards.
CTTGGCTCATAACATGGCAGTTTTTTTCCTTTTCACAACCAACATTAGAGAGAAAGTGCTCAGTATAGTTAGTTATCACACTGATGCTTATAATCATAGCCATCCTTATGATGACTCGCAATTTACGGTGAAGCTGTTTTATGATCGGTCAAGTCTGTCACATATACGGAGTATCCATTTTGGGTTGAGTGCACACAATTTTGGGCGGTCCTGTTAGATCCGTACAGCTTACGAGTATTCTGGCCTATTTCGATCGTAAATATGTCAAGGTCAGATAGGAGATTCCTTCTCACTGCAACCTATAACTTCAAAGCGAATGAAGGGGATGCTCAACCTTTCCAACCTCTCAGTCTCAATTATGCAGCGAAGAAGTTCCTTGTCTGTACCAAAAATGAACCCTCACCTTCCTTCAAAACCTGTCAAACCTTTCTTTCTCTGTCTTCGAGGTAGCTGCCCTGACAGGATGAAGGAGATGCAGGTGCTGCCGGCTTGAGCTGTACTCTAAGGATGCGAGCGGATGGGCCGAACTGGAGACTCGCATTGTGGAGTGCATCTGCGGGACTCTCAGCTCGCGTATGCGCCATTACGACGAGGAGGTCCGCCGGCTCAGCGAGCAGAGGGGCAGCGAGAAATGGAACTTCTGCAGCCTCTTTGTAGACAAGGTATGGATGGGCTCTTACCTCTCACTCGGCCTCCATAGGGGCATTGGGATATCCATCCAGGCATAGGCTGAAGGGTGGGGGAGTGGGTAGGATATGGAGGGTTGCAGTAGTGCGGTAGCGTATTGGGAAAATGTGACGTTCTCTTTTAGGGAATTCTCCGTTCACATGTAGATGTTGACTGGGCAGATGGCAATGCTGGTGAGACAGATCTGGGCGAGTAGTTGCTTTTGCTACGATGAGTGTTTTCTCTATGAAATGGGTGGGACGAAATGTTTTTAGGTGAGAAGCAGTGGGAAGAGGCAGCAGCAGCAGCAGCTACCGTAGAGGGGAGGTATCCAAATCGAATGGAAAGTGAATGGGAGAGGCAAAATGTGGGAGCGGGAGGAGCCAATTGGACAAACATTTGTTAGTTAGCGAATATGCGCTGGAGAATTAGAGAGTAGGTAGTGGGAAGATTTCAATGTGCCCAGGTAATTACTCGATAGCTGAGCATCATGTTGTACCATTCTGATGCCAGAGAGACTGCTCTCGTGCAGGAGAGCTTGGCTTTTATGCTGGAAATGGCGCAATTGCGGGAGGATGCGTTGCGAGAATATGAAGAAGTCGAGCGCTGCTATTTGGAAACAGGTGTGAGGGAGCGAGGGAAAGGCAGAGATCAAGTGAGGGGAGGAGAAAGGGAGATACACGAAATTTCCCTGGGCCATTGCTTCTTGAATGCATCCCTTGTCCGATGCCTAAGTGCTGAAGTTCATCATCTGAAGCTTTCAGGGCTTCTAGATCTCTCTCTCTCTCTCTCTCTCTCTCTCTCTCTCTCTCTCTCTCTCTCTCTCTCTCTCTCTCTCTCTCTCTCTCTCTCTCTCTCTCTCTCTCTCTCTCTCTCTCTCTCTCTCTCTCTCTCTCTCTCTCTCTCTCTCTCTCTCTCTCTCTCTCTCTCTCTCTCTCTCTCTCTCTTCTCTCTCTCTTCTCCTCTCTCTCTCTCTCTCTCTCTCTCTCTCTCTCTCTCTCTCTCTCTCTTTCCTAAAACTTTGCCTCCGAATCGGCGGACTGCAGTGCGTGAACCCCGCAGCAAGTTGAAGGAGTTCGGGGGGGGAGAGGCGAGCGACGCACGTGCGGCGCTGCTTGAGTATGGGCGCAAACCCTTCAGCAGCTTTGCACAGGAGGAAACCCTAAAGCAGTTTGACTTCCGGCAATACCTTTTTGCGCGGCAGGCAGCGGTAGGCCAACACTTAATTCATTCCTCTTGAAGCCCGGTTGCAGCTTCCTTGGCTAATGAAGCTGGAATCGGGACCCTATATGCGTGAAGCTCAAAGTAGTTATGGGAGTTTTGCAGCATAGGAGGAGTAGGAGGTCTGCTGCTTAATTTGGTCTTCGGTGATGTTGTGCAGCTGCTCTTTGCGATGGGCCGACCTGCGGAAGTGGCAGATAGAGCTCTTCACTTCATCCTTGATTTTTCCAAGGAGCTGCAACGCAGAGAGGTGCGGATTGACCTGCCCTTCTCTCTGTTTCCATCACAGTTTGCTTCTCACATTCTCCCTTCTTTCTATCTCGTTCTCAGTCACTCCCATGTCCCTCCCACCCTCCCCCCTTTTGGCTCCCTCGCTTTCTCTTTCCTCCCCATTGGAGCTGACGTTATGTGTGCCTCCGTCTCCTGTCACACCCCAAGACCAGTTCGGTTGTTTCCCTCTTAAGGCTATTCTAATCAGCAGCGTTACATTCAGAGAACGTTGCTTAATTCTGTTATGAAATTGTGTGGTTTGGCAGCGTTCCTTGCCGTTCTGTCTCCGTGAGATGTGGGTGTACACGGCCTGCGTTGCCGTTGCAAGTGCATGTGCCGACCGTTTCACGGCTCGGGCGGCCGGCAGTTATTCCGATAAGGAGTTTTTCCGGCTGCAGGGAGACCTCTATTCTTTAGCACGAACCAAGGTAAAGAAACTATGAAGCAAGGACGGTGCAAAGCTGATCTTATAGAGTGGGAAGCCTGATGTAATTTGAAGATTAAGCTTTAAAGTTAATTGTTCTGAAACCCAAATGCAGGCTGATCTCCTTCTGAAGTGTTACATCCCTGCAGCTGATGAGACTTGGAGACTTGATCGGATACGGACGGCTGATCCAACGCAGCCCATGCAACAGGTGCAGCCCTTTGCCCGTTGTTGAAATTTGAGGGTTGGAGGATTTGAATGTGGGCAGGGTTTCTGTATCTTCCCTAACTTGTCATGCTTACCTCTCAGGCTAACTCTACTTGATTCCCTGTGCACTTTTGGCAGTGCTGCTCTCAGTATGGCTCCATGGCCGCGTCCCGCCATATGGCCTAATTTACCGACCGACTCCGCTGCCCTTTTGAAAAGCAAAGAGGTAGGTGATTATTCGGTACTGACTGCTGCATGAAGTAGCAGTAAAGGAAGATAACTTGTGTGCATTCGTAGCAACCACACGTCCAAGTATTTTCTCGGAAATCCCAATTTTTCCATGCCATGTTGTTTCTAAACGTAAATTTCGTTTGCGGGGAACTTCAAATGCTGTACCGCATCCAATGAATGTTTCCAAACTTCAGACATGTTGATGATGTCCGACAGAAGCTGAGGACAATCTTTTCATGGGTTTCAGGTGTTGGTGGAGGAGGCAGAAGCAGAGACGCAGAGGACAGTAGTGGGAGGGCAGAAGGTAGAGCTCTCCCTCTCTCCCTCCCTCCTCCTCCACGAAGCCAACCGCCGTCGTGCCTCTCTCGCTGCGGGGCATCCCGGGGACCTTTGGCCCGACTCTTCTCCTTCTCCGAGGAGCTCCCTTGAGGTCGCCCCTCCAACGCCAAAAACGACATCAGAGCCTTCCAGGTAACTTCACCCCGCAATGAATAAACGATGTAACTGAGAAGGTAGTCTCTCATAGCTGCAACTGAGTGCTTTTTGAATCCTCCTTTCCATTGACAGAGTGGCGGTTACTGGCCCCATTGAAGCGAAACAGGGAGGAGGGAGTGCGGGAGGGTCATCCGCCCCCTCTGAGGAAGCAGGAGGGGATGCATTGGCTGTGCACCTTCCAGCTGCCCCCTCTCTCCCGGGAGGTCGTACTTCTGCTCCTCCCACCCCCGGGAGATGGGCGGCCCCTATGAACCTTGCACAGGTGTATTCTCCATCTCCCAAACACTAAAAGGAGACTCCAATACCCCCAAGTTGTAGAATCCTAGAAACTTTGTCTTAAAATCAATGTTTAAGACTGCGAGATACTGAAGTGTAGGAGCATAGGCTGCTCCTGCAGGTGCATGCTTCGGCACACGGAGCTTTGCAGCGCTTCTGCTCTCACGAGGGGCTTACTACAGCCCTCAAAACCATCGATCGCTTTCAGGTGTCATTCATTGCTCCCCCACTTGCGTTTCTTTCCCTTTTGCTTTCCTTTTCCCTCTCTCACTCGTCAGCCTCTCTTCAGCCTCTCCTCTCCTCTCTTCCTTCCCCTTTCTTTTTGTCTGTGTTTCAACCCCACAACGCTCTGTAGTTGTATATTCCCTTACATGCGTTAGTTTAGGAATGGCAGACTCTCAGTGCCGTTGTCAAATGCCTCCAATCCACCTTTCCAATCTGTTACTACTGCCTTTAAGGGTTTTCAAGATGAATGGAAATGGCAGGAAGCCCTTCTAGAAGTGACTCGCCAATGTACGGAGAGCTACGCCCGGGCCGGATGGCGCCGCCACGCGTTGACCCTCGAGGCAGAAGGGGCCGCCCTGCTTGAAAAAACAATGGGACCCCAAAGTGCAGTCAAAATATATGAGCGTCTTTGCGGGCTGTATGCAGCAGAACATTGGCATCATCTGCAGATATTTCTGCTTCCCTCCCTGCAGCGCTGTCAGAGAGCGGTGGGAGACACAGCAGGGCTGCTCTCCTCCTGTCTCAGTCTGCTCTCTGTGGACTCTGCTACAGTTCCGCGTTCTGTGCGTTGTTCCGTTCAGGAGGAACTGGAACGGCTGGCCATGGAACAGGCTCGAAAGGGATTGCAGGATTGGTTGGCTCTGGATGTGTCGTCTCTGGTCACGTTCTGTGGGAGCTCGGGGGGACCCTTAGAGTTGGGAGAGGGAGAGGGAGGGACGCTGGAGGTGGCCATGTGGAGTGGATTTCCACTACCTCTTCCTTTGCAGGGGATCAACCTCACACTAGTCACACCCCCTGCTTTCAGCCCCGACGAAGCACTCAAAGTACGACGTCTGCAATCCAATGTATACTAAACAATTATACAGTACAATTCTAAAGACCGAAGGAAGGTTAAAATTCTGAACTTTGAGCGTGTTTTCTGCTTCAGGCCCAGGTTGTTGCGAAAGACGGGCTTGTGCTGCAACCCGGAGCGAACATTTTTCCGTTGTCTGTTGTGGCTCACCGGCAAGGCCTCTACATGTTGGGCTCCCTCACCGCTCAGCTTCCCCCCCTCCGTCTCCGCTCGTCCTCCTCCACTCTCCGCTGCGGCCCTCCGGATGCGGACGACTTCTTGAGCACAGAGCGCCAGCTTCGAGCTGTTCTTAGGGTGAAAATCTCTCTCTCTCCCTGCTCCCCTCTCCCTCTCCCTCTCCCTCCCTCTCTCCCCGCTTCCCCTCTCTCCCTCTCCCTCTCCCGCTCCCTCCTCTCTGCCTTCCCTAACGGGAGATTCACGCTGTATTCATGGCAGGTATCCGCTTCACGAAACCTGGTGGAAGTGAATGCAGCCGTCCCTTGGGGGCTGCTGATGGGAGAGCCGCAGTGGATGGGAGTGCGTGTGCGCCCTCTCAGCTACAGTCTGAAGGGGGCTCTCCTCTCTCTCTCTCCCGCTCCCGGCCTCCTCCTCCCTGAACCCCAAATGGCCCAGTTGGAGCCCATCCCTCAGGAACAAAGTCAACCCAAAGTCAACTCCTCCACAGACTCTCCCCTGCGCCCTCCCAATTCCGCAGTCAGTAGTTCTCCGCCCCCTTCTCTGCAGACAGTTGAACTGAAGAACGGACAGCTGGCGCTTCCTGATTGGGCGGCGGAGACGCCCCATCTCTTGTGGGTCCGTGTCTGCGCTCAAAGAGAGCGCGGCCCCGCGGGCCCGCCCGCGCCCTCATTGGTTCCGCAATCTCCGGGAGCCCCTCCCGCGCTGACACGTGGAGCAGTGCCGCCCCCAGCGGCCACGCCCGGGCAAAGGGACGGACTGCTTCCGGCAGTTGCGGCAGCCATGGATGGACTGCACATTCTTCATGTTCGAATGCAGTTTGGACCCGAGAGGAATCGCATTTATGAAAGGTAATTTCGCAACTCGTCAAACTGGGTGCATCAGGATATTTCTGAATGTAGAATTTTTTTGTTTTTTTTTTGTTTTTATTATCGAGGGTGCTTGGCCTGTTTATGGGTTTTTGGAGTCTTGTTCATTTGGGGAGAGCTCGTTTCTTGCACAGATCTGTAGGCGTTCATTTTATGGAACCTCTTCGAGCTACAACGCGTGTTGTGACACGAAGCGGCGACGGGGAGCAGCTTCTGCTACAGGTCTCCAAAACCAACTTTTCCAAAAACAAAAACAAAGGAAAACGAAAGCATAGGAAGACGAGGGCGAGAAATAAAACTTTGCGAGAGAAACGTCTCTAGAAAGACCTTGATTTACATTGGTAGCACTGTGCAGGTAACGCTGACATCCCAAGTCCTTAGCGTGCTTCTCCTCCACCGCGCTGAGCTACTCCTTCAGCCGAACTTCTTCCACGTGGAGGGGAGCGGGGGCAGCAATGCACCCCTTCTCCCTCTCACTGTGGCAGGCACGGCCGAAGTGGGCCTCCTCTTCCCTCTGCGAATTGAGACGGAGAAGGAGAGGCCGCCCCCCCCTCCCGTCCCCTCTCCCTCCCCCTCCCCCCAACCCGAGGTTTTCAGCGTCCTCCAGCTGGACTACTCCTGCAAAGGTATGCGACAAGTGGGGGCACATGCTCCTGTGAGGGATGACCGAACGGAAATGTGCAAGTTCGAGCATAGATTCCGTCTGCAGCGGCCCATTTTAAGGCGGGAAGTGGCCGTGGGGCTCCTCCCTCTGCCTGCGGAGGCGCCACGTGTGGGAAGGCCATTGATCCTGAGATGGCGACTCGAACGGCTTGTGGCAGGCTCCACTGGGGCAAAGTTGGGTCTCTCCAGCTCGGGTTTGGAGGTTGGAATCTCCTCCTCTCTCTCTCTCTCTCTCTGTCCCTCTCTCTCTCTCCTTCTCTCGACCTCTACGTGTAGGAGTCTTACTCGATACATTACACATTCTATTCAAGCGAATTCAATCTCTCTTTGTCAAACTTTTTGGCCGCGAAACTGTTCCTGTTCCCATCCATGTATATGACATGTGTGCAGGTGGAGGAGGTGGAGTACGAGGTGAAGACGAACATGGAGCAGTGGATTCTGGCGGGGCGGCAGCGCGGGTTCGTGCCGTTGGGGTGTGCGCAGGGCTCCGCCGCGGCTGTGGCGGTAGCCGCGATCCCCGTGGCGGCCGGGCACGTGCACTCACCGGCGCTGCGGCTCCCCCGCGTGCGCCGAGCGGTGCTGAGCCACACGCCGGCCGGCCCGCACCTCCTCTGCGTGCTGCCGGCAGAACCCAGCTCCTCCGCCTGCGTCACCAAGCGCGTCTAGAGGCACAGGGGGAGGGAGGGAGGG
>CM074812.1:88820-107995 GCA_037447605.1 Zygnema circumcarinatum | reverse complement strand
GAGGAGGGAGGGGGAGGAGGGAGGGAGGGAGGGAGGGAGTGAGGGGGAGGGGGAGGAGGAAGAGGTGAGGCTATCCATGTACAGCATGCAAAAGGAGGCGAACGTTTGGCGGTGATGGAGAGTGTCGAGACGGAGCGCTTCGACTGATTCTTTTGTGTGTTCGGGTTGTTGATGAGGTATGGGTTAAGAGACGGAGCAAGAGGGGTTTTTGCTGATGTGTTTGGAAGGAGTGCTGTGTGTGATCTGACCCTTCCTTGCTATTGTCTGCTCGCAGGGGTGTTCCGTGCTCTACTTTGGAGGAAATTCCGTGGAGGTTATGTGGCAATATTTGGTTTCTGGTTTCAGACCAATTTGCAGGGGAATCCGAGATTCACCTCCAGTCTTGCCACTCTCTTTCACTCGCAGTTCGCCCGCACTCTCTTTCCTTCGCGAGGTGGCAGATGCAGGTCCAGCCTTTGGAGGGAGATGGGCTCCGCGCAGCAACCGGCAGCTGTTCCTTTGCCGCAACTTGTATATCTCCAAGTTATAAATTGCTTCTTTTTCTTTTCTTACCTTTTCCCAACTGTCATTTCTGTACATTTTCATTTTGTTAAAAACGTATTTGTTGCGACATATGGGGTAGTGACACGCATAGACCCTTTGAACACCTCGGAGGCAGTACGCGTTCGGTTTTGTGGCCTTTTTAGGCTCTTTAGTGTAGAAGACCTTAAAGAGCCCTAAAACCTATGGAACTCAGCTTTGGTAAGTCTGTGACGCTATGTGACCGTGAGCACAAATGAAATATGTGCAAGGACAATGGAAAGGAATGAATTTGGCTCAAGATGATCTCTTCACAGCACATGAAGTCACTCTCTGCCTTTGCATTCCTGATTGTGATGTCATCCTCTCACAAACTGCAATCTTCTGTGCTCCGATTTCGCCACAAACTGATTAGTCATTTGCACATCGAACTTCTGCTCATGGGGGTGCGAGATGTAGCAATCGACCAATTGTCCAGCGAGCAATGATTGACATTGACGGCTTTGATATGTCCATGTTTCATATATGATAGCAAAACGACAACAAAAAAGACTGACGAGTAACTTGACTCGCCCAAAAGGCAGGCCCCTGGCAGAGTTTGTCGATCTCGCTATTGGCTTCAAGCTTTCGCGAGATCTACAGCAAAGATCCGCCTCTGTGTTCGCCTTTGCCTTACTCACTACCAAGATTGAACATGCGGTACAGTGTACCCCTACTCATTCTGTAAACGAAGCCTTTTTCAACTTCTAATGACGCATACGCGATCAGCTACCTTGACTATCCCAAGCCTCCATCAGTTTTTTTCGCGTTCTCCCTCGCCCTCTCCCTCTCCCTCTCCATCTCCCTCTCCCGCTCCCTCTCCATCTCCCTCCCCTCTCCCTCTCCCTCTCCCTCTCCCTCCCTCTCCCTCTCCCTCCCTCTCCCTCCCTCTCCCTCTCCCTCTCCCTCTCCCTCTCCCTCTCGTTCTCTCTCGCTTTCACACTGCCGCTGCCACTGTAAAGAACACAAGGGGGCTACAAAATTAAACGGGAAACTGCACAACTTGCACATCACAGCGTTGTCACACATCGCTCCTCCATCGGGTTTCCACGCCTGTTATATTCTCATGCTCTCAAACTTAAGCACGCCGTTTGCTGAGCCTCCAGGAGTTGGGTTCATGGTATCGATCATAGAGCGGCTCTATGCGCTCCTGCCGCTTCCGCTTGCTCAGTTTTGTCGGATCCGCCTGTCGGAAAAACCGCGGGGCCAGTTCCACCAACCACTTGGGGTCCACGAGAGTGCACTCGCGCATGTACTCCTTTGTGGTCATCACCAGCTCGTGGTAGATCACCCAGTCGGGCTGCCTCTGGAAGAGGGCAGAGCTCGGATGAATGTACACGGGCTGATTCTCCACCAGCGTGCGGTAACCTTCCTGGGGGTCCTTGCGGGCCGCATGGAAGAAGAAGCCGCTGCAAATTGCTTTCCGAATCTTTGTGAAGTTTCGACCGGCACTGACAACATCCAGCTTATACCTGCAGCAGCAGCAGCGAGAGGGAAAGCGGGGCTGTCATTGCGGAGATAAGTTTGCAGAAACAGTTTGGTGAACAGTTTGGTTCGGTTTAGTTTGATGAAGAATACGAGCTTCCCCAACCCCCCACTTTCTCTGCCTGTGTGACTGTGAACCTGCCGGACCCCTTGTAAAACTAACTAGCACATGCAATACATTTGGCCCATGTTGATAGTCCCACGAGTTTCAACACCGTTCAATCAAAGTAGTGATCTTTCAGAGGAGGGGGGGCAAAGGAGCGAATGAGGGACAAAAACGACTAGGGAGAGAAATAGTGAGAAAGTAGGAAAAGCGAGACAGGCAGGAGCAGGAAATGGGTTTGGACGAGTCGATGAGAGACTACTGCTTCTCTGCTATTAGGTGTAAAGGAGGAGACATAGTAAATATGGCCCATAACTTACCTGTCCATGATTGTGAGGAGCTGCTTCCGCACATCCTGTGCTCGTCGCAGCGACCGAGATTGCACGAAGTTCTCAAAGCACCACGGCCCTGAAAAGTTCTTTGCCTTCCAAGCCTCATAAACTGCAAGGAGGGTGAGATGATCGCCCTCCGGCTGGAAGAATTTTGCCCTCTTCTGATCAGCCTGCGCCTGCTTTTCACGAGGACGATAGAAAATATTTTGCGCTTGCAACATAGAAATGATCGTCAAAATCTCGTCGCTGCACCCTAAATCCACACTTGCAATCAGCATCTTTGACAAGGGGGGCTCCAAAGGGAACTCCGCCATTTTTCGGCCGAGTTTAGTAAGAAGGCCCTCTTCATCCAATGCTCCGAGATTGTAGAGCTGCTCCATAGCTGAAATCAAAGCCTGTGGTGGGGGGGGGTCCATGAAATCGAACGCCAAAAGGTCATTTATCCCCATAGCTTTGAGAGTCAGCACGGTCATTCCCAGATTCGTACGCTGAATTTCTGGCACTGTTGTGGGTAGCATCTCATTCCTGTACGCGCTCTCTGTAAACAAGCGGTAGCACTTCCCGGGTCCTGTACGGCCGGCTCGCCCTGCACGCTGCCGTGCAGAAGCCTGCGAGATGGGAGTAATAACGAGGGAATCTAGACCTAATTTCGGATTATAAACCTTCTGTTTCGAAAACCCCGGATCCACCACATAGTAGATTCCATCAATAGTAAGCGATGCTTCAGCAATATTGGTAGCAACTACGACTTTACGTGTACCTGCCGGGGCAGGGTCAAAGATCTTTGTCTGCATTTCACTGGGAAGCGCACTATAGACAGGGAGAATGATGAGTTCAGGGACACTGGGTCCGAGACCCTTGATTCTTTCATACAGAATCTGGCAGGCAGTGTCGATTTCTTCCTGTCCGGTAAGGAAAAGCAGAATGTCTCCCTCCGGTTCCGTTAAATGAATCTGCATGACTGTGATGAGGGCTGCATCTAAATAATCACTCTCCGGAGCCTTTGTGTAAAGGATTTCCACAGGGAAGGTACGGCCTGGAATAGTGAAGATGGGGCACTGGAAGAAATAAGTGGAGAATTTTTCTGCATCAAGAGTAGCCGAGGTGACGATGAGATGTAGATCCTTACGGCGGCGCAGCAGATCTTTCAGCAGACCAAAAAGCACATCTGTGTGAATGGTGCGTTCGTGTGCTTCGTCTAGCATGACTACTGAATACTGGCTCAACTCTTCATCGACTAAAATTTCCCGCAGAAGCATTCCGTCCGTCATGTACTTAATTACAGTTTCAGGGCCTGTGCAGTCCTCGAATCGAATCGCGTATCCCACCTCCTCCCCAAGCCTGCATCCAAATTCTTCGGCAACACGCTTTGCTACCGACATGGCTGCTACACGACGCGGCTGGGTACACCCTATTTTCCCGCGAGTTGTGTACCCAGCTTCTGCCATATACTGCGTCATTTGGGTCGTCTTCCCTGATCCCGTCTCCCCAATAACCACGAGCACCTGATTCTCATTTATAGCCTTCACCAGCTCCGTTTTTAGCTTGTAAATTGGGAGAGTCTGCCGCTGCTCTTGCATGGACAGCTTTGACCTTTGACCAAAAGTTGGCGCCTTTCCAAATGCGTCCTTCTTCCACTCTGGCATGTCATAAGCACTTAAACCTACTCCTCGAAGCTCCTGCGCCAAGTGACGCTCTCCGCTTTCTGGCATAGGGTCTTCCCATGGCCTATTCAAATCCTTAGGAATGCTGTCAAGCATGGTCCTCTGCTGCTGTTCCCGTAATTCGCGTCTTTCTTTCGCTAACGCAGACTGTGTCATAGCTGCTCGCTGCAATGACCCGTCTGGGTTTTTCACAATTTTTACAGGTGAAGCATCGATACTAGCGCGTGTCTGGCCCCTTAGAAAAGCTGGTTCATCCTCGTTGAGTTCAATTTCTAGCTCCTCTTCGCCCCCTTCCTCCTGATACAATAGGCCCCCAGCTTCATCGTCGAAATGGGGATATTCCCTCGGGTCGAGTACTCCGGACGCAATTAATTGCTTGGCCTCCCATCTTTCAGGGGATGACATTCGCTTCCCGGGTCTCCTCCCCCCACCTTCGTCTTCTTCAACGATGCGAATTCCGGAAAGACCCCGAGTAGAACCTCCGTTAGAAGGCCCGGAAGGATTCGACCGATTTTCCTCCTCCGTTGTTGGCTTCTTCATAGGAAGAAGGTCCTGCCCTGTCTTCTGATCCACATCCCTCATACTGAGTGATAACTTCGGGCCAGATACAGAAATCACCTTCACCCATACCTGTTGATCTCTCTCCACCGCATCCTTTGCATTCATTACCCTCCTTGCTGCAATTTGTGACACGTGGACAAGCCCTTCTTTCCTATCTCTCCCAGACCCATCTATTTGTACAAAGCATCCGAAGTCCATTATCCTTGATACACGTCCCTTATATATTCCATACAGCTCTAACTCGCCGCTCGCACTCGGCTGAGCACCTGCATCTCCTCTCCCATCCAAACCCACTCCTCCACGCCCCTCTCTCTGACCTCTCCCCTCACCGTCTCCCCCTCTTCCTCTATCCGTCCTCTCCCCTGCTCCTTCTCTGGCATCCTCCCTGTGATCTCCCCTCTCTCTCCTTTCTCGCCGTCTCTCCGCATCCCTCTCCCACCCCCTCTCCTCGCCTCTCCCTCGCCCCCTCCCCTCCCCCTCCCTCTCTCGCCACTCATCCTCCTCCTCCCTCCCTCGACCCTCGTCCCTCTCTGCAAAGCCCCCTCCCTTCTCTCGCTCCCTCAACTCCACCTCCTCCTCCAACTCCTTCTGCATAACTTTCATCCTACTCTTGTCATCCTTTATTGCCAACCCGGGAAACGCCCCTCCCGCTCCCGCCCCCGCCTTCGCCTTCCCCTTTTTGCTGCGGGATGCAGGCGGGAGCACTGCATGGATGACAGTGAGCAGTGTTTTCACGAAGTAGGGCGGCAGCTCTGCCCCGTTCTCCTTGAGCGCCTTCCCGAAGGCCTCCTCCGTCTCGCTCTCCTTGGCGAGCTCCACTATGAACTCCGCCAGCGTCTTGTCCGCCACGCCGATGTGCGTCTCCAACTCGCTACAGATTTTGGACACGAGCGAGAGGTACTCGAGCTTGCGGAGCCCGTCCAAGGCGCCCCCTCCCCCCATGGCGCCTGCCGCCGGAGAGAGAGAGAGAGAGAGAGAGCGAGGGAAAGAGAGGGAGGGGCGAGAAAGCCCTGCCCTGCTCGCTGCTCAGCAGTTAGTTCAGTTCCATACTACGACAGTAATGTACTGTATCGGTAGGTACGATATTTAACGATATCCAACGACGTTCCCTGCACGTGTCGACGCGCTGTGTAACGGGAAACAGAGCAGGGCACGTTCATGCGAACAGGGAACCGTGCGAAGGCCCCAAGGCCCGCCTGAGCTTGGCGGGAATCCATGGCGGGGCCTTCATGGCTTGCGGGAACGCGCCTGGCATGCTCCACGGCTCTATGAGGCTTGCAGGGTTTTGGGTTCCGACTGCTGGGCTTTATGGGGTAGCTCAGGGCTGCTCAAGCTTTTAGGGACATTAGAGAGCTCAGGATTTTTGGGTGTGAGGGTGATTCAAATGATCAGGGTAACGCCCCAAAGGAGAAACTGCTGCATTCTGCAATCACGTACTTTATCTTTTTCTTCCCCCCTCGCCCTCCCTTTTTTCCCAAAAACAACACATGATGGAACAAGAACAAAATCTGCTTTATTATGGTACTTGTAGCTCGCGAAACCTGAAATTTGAAGTTTAGAAACCACTTAAATCCCTGATTCGTTGAAGCGCTCATGCTAGCATTGACACACAGAGATCCTCAATTCCTTCATATTTGAATTCCGGAGTACAATGTTACGCGAGAAGCTCTTAATGTTCTGAAACCAACGAATCTTGTCAAATCCTGAATGAGATCCTTTACTTTGAAGCTTAACTATCTGGACCTGCAACCCTAAAATTCTCTATGAAACCCCAGAATCCAGACTCCGAAACAATGAACGACACGGTTTTTGAAACTGTAATGCGTTTGGTGGTGCTGCAGTCTGATACAGCGATGGCGATGGACTGCATGCCGAGCGAGGGGTATCGACCCATGCGGCCATGGGGGGCCATGGGCCTGCGCGCGCTGAGGACGCGGCAGCCTTCTTTTCTGCGACCCTTGAGGCCTTCACACCTTCAGTTCCCTCAAACCAAGGGCGTGGTGCGTCCTTTCAAATCCCAAAACTTTTGAGATTCGACAATCTTGAACTTCAAAGAAATTTGAGATTCCCCGACACCCTTCCTCTCCCCAGCCCCACAACCTTACCTCCACCTTCCCCCTCCCCATTTTTTATTTAAGTTTTAGAGTTTGTGAAGTTCCCTGTGACTCGGCATTTTCATCCTCTTAGACTTGGTAGTGATCCTAAAGACTATGAAAATATACGACAGAAAACCCCTAAGGCACCCTCGTTTGGATAAGTTCAGAGAGCATAGCGTCGTCACTGGGCAGAACATTGTCAGATTTAGAGCGATTCAAATGTTTTCCTGCGTACTTAATGGCATGCAGGAATGGCCTGGAGGCTTTGTTGAGAAGCATTTCGACAATTCAACATCCGGTCAAGTCACATTTGAGTCTGCTTATGGGGTAAAGCATGTTGTACAATGGATTCTCCGAGACAAACTTCCAGCTCGAGCATATTTTACAGTTGGCTGGGAAGGTTTTGCTAAGTCTTCAGCTTATCAGGTGGGAGATGTGCTCCTATTCACGCTTGTAGCACCCCAAACATTCTCTGTGAGCACCATTAGAGCCGCGTCAGCTTCACAGCTTGCCGCGGGAGACAGAGCGACGAAGGGAGAAGACGAGCGCGAAAGGAGACAAGCAACAAGTTCGAGAAGGGAAGGTGAGGAGGAAGGAGGGTGGTTCAGGACTGACATTAAAGGATCAAAAGGTCTCAGGTGTTTGTTGACTTCAATGTGATAAAAGCATGAATAAGTTTCTCCCCCCTATCTTTGATGTCCTCCTTCTCTCTCTCTCTCTCTCTGTGTCTCATTCACGCGCACGCATACACGCACACTGTTGATAGTATCCTTCTTGGCTTATCCTGTGGAGACATTGCACCGAGTTACAGCTCTGAAAATACCAAAGATGGAGCCGCTTGAGGAGAACTGCTCTTTGGGGTATCAAATGGAACAATCGTACCAAGCTGGAGCTCTGAAAATACCCAAAATGGCGCCGCTTGGAGAGATCGTTCCTTTTGGTCATCACGGAGAGTCGTTGCATCAAGTTGGAAACTTGAAAACACCCAAACTCGAACAGCTTGCGGAAATGCCCGCAAATACCGAACTTTCAATGGTCGTTTTTGAGGTATGTGCTAGTCATGAAATTGGTTTCTACCTTCCATGAATCGGTGTGTCCATGTTTCAAGCATAGGATCATTGCCATTTGCTTCAGATGTGGGTATCCGTTGCAGTTTTCAGCTTGAGATGTGGCTGGAAATCGTTATATACGTAGGAGTACAGGGCTTTACTACTAGGGGGCTTTTGTACTCGTCTATCTACTTTCACAGGCACCAAACTTAAGACCGAGGACCAAAAACCGCCAAAATGTAAGCAACCAGCAGGAGCTTGTGGTGAAGAAATCAAGCGAACTGAAGAGGAAGAGGACGAACGAAGTTAGTGCGGCGAAAACGGTGAGAAAATCGGTTTATCGAATGCGGAAAGAACCGACTTCGCGGGGCAATGGTGAAGTCTGGAGGGACCCGGAGGCAGTGATCGCTCTGAGCCGGAGAAGCTTGGAGGGGCGCCCTTCCCTTCCGGGGAAGGTCTATCAGACAACGGAGTGGGTCTCGCAGCGGCGGCCCGTGAGTGAGGAGGAGAAGGAGAGGGCGTGGGGGGAGGCAGCTGACTTCCTGAGGAGAGAGAAGGGCAGGCTGCCCGCGTTCATGAAGAGGCTTCTCCCATCCCACGTGTACCGCGGATTTTGGTTTGTGAGTTTCTAACGCAGCACCCCTTGTGTTTGCTTCCCTGCCTCCCCCTCTCGCGTTCCCCTTCTTCTATGCTGCAGTTCATTGCAAGCTGGAGAGGTTGTGAATATTGGTAACTCAGCACGCACGTGACATGAGCATCATGCACAAAAACAAACCGATTCATGCAAAACAGCGCTCACGAAGCATGGAGCCCCAGTCTGTGTGATTGGTGCAAGCAAGCAAGGCCTCACTGTCCTGACTCGAACCCGTGACCTCTATACCCAAAGCAGACCTTGATCCCGGCCCAACCCTGCGGCGGGTGGTGGCAGGGCGGCGTGCCGGCCCGGTTCTGGCGGGAGTACCTCCCGGGCGAGGACGGGCCAATCCGGCTGCGCGACGCGGGGGGGGCGGAGTGGGCGGCCGCCTGGAAGGGCGGGGGCCGCGGGGGCGTCAGCGGGGGCTGGCAGGCCTTCGCACGTGCGCACGGCCTCGAGGAGCACGACGTCTGCGTCTTCCAGGTCGGATTAGGGTTAGGGTTCGGGGTGCAGGAATTAGGGTTAGGATTCAGAGTCGGCCATGGAGGGAGGGAGACGTTTTCTCGCTTTCGGGAAACCGCCACTCACTCACTGGTCTCCCCCCGCTCCCTTCCCTTGTTTTTTCTTTTCGCTTTTTTCACTTATTTCTCGTTGTTTTTGGGGTCGAGGGGGAGGTGGTGCAGTTGCTGAGCAAAAAAAAGAGTCCCGATCCGCTCCTGCTTGTGAATATTTTCCGGGTCGTGGAACCCCCCAACGGGCGGGACAGCTGGCCCGTTAAAAAGTCCAAACCGAAGATCACTGCCGACAACAACAGTAGCGTGCCGCTGCTCGAGCCGGCGGAGCACTTCAAATCGCCCAAATTGAAATCGAGCGGAGGAAAGGGCCGAGGGCGAGGGCGAGGGCGAGGGAGGCCGACCTGAGGGCGGGCCGGGCCGGGCGAGGGGGCGCATGCGGCGTTCCATGTGGCGAGCCGCGCGCCGTGTACATATATGCGGCAGTTGCCGTTCAGTTCCACGGAACTAGCAGCGCGGCTAAAGTCGCGGCTTGGGCCTTGGCTGCGTGTAACTAACCAGTCAGCAGCCGTTAGTCAGTCAGAGACTCCGCGTTCGTTTTAGTAAGCGGCTGTGACTTGTGGGTGGAGAATGCTTTGGCCACGTCAACATTGTCCTTTGACCAAGCAAAGCCAGTGCAGCTGTGGACTAGTCGACTAACCACCGTTGCCTTTGGCGGCTGTGCCAAAGGCTGACGTGGCAATGAGAATGGATACATACGGTGATTGGAGAAATTCAGACATCCATGTCCATGCCCATGGCCATGTTGTGACGTCATGTTGACAGGGATGCGTACGTATACGTCCGTACATACCATATTTACGGGGTTGAAAAGGTTAGTGCTAAATTCACACCTTTTTTGTCTACAAACAAACCTTTTTTCCCTGGGCAAATTCTATTTTAGAAAAAAAAGGGTTAAAAACGAAAAATATTTTTTTCACACCTTTTTCGTCTATTCACACTTCTTTTTCCGTCGGGCAGATTTTATTTTTTGAAAAAAAAGGTTTAGAAACCCTAAAAACGCATTTTATTTCCACAAAGCATTGCCAGAGCCATTCGGACAATCATGAGACATTGCGACAATGAGGGATGTTAGTTACCTTTGCAGACCTCTTTGAGCCTCTTCGTCTCTTTGATGCAATGCGAGATCGGCCTTGAAGAACATAGACAATGCTAGGTCATCGATTTTCGGTGAAAAAGAAAAGGAGAAAGCACAAATTTTAGCATGTTTTCGTTGTTTGAATGGTGGGTACACATGACATGCCTGCAAACTCTTCCGACATGAAACAGGCGAGCTCAGGGTGGCTTTGATCCAAAGGCCTCTAGACACGTTTCTTCATTCAAATCACTCATAATTCGATTGATATTCCACACAAAAAGGTTCTGCTCCTTACAAAACAAAACAATTGCCCTTGTCGCTCTCAACTTCTCCTGTTTGCTTCTTGACTTGAAAAAGAATTAGACTTCCTCGCTCGCCCTCCTTCTCTCTCCATTAAGACAAAGAGATGAATTCTACACTAAATTGAAACGAGCTGCGAGCCCTCTCTATAGACATTCCTTGCCGTAAATTTCTCGTGCATGGCCATGGCTCCCTCCGTTGAAGCCGTGCATAAGGCCTACGCGTGTACATGGTGCCTTATTTTTGAACAGCAGCCGTGACATGGACACCCTTTTCCTTTGAACTCCCTTTCTTTTTCCTCCTCCATTTCTCCTTGTAACGCGAGTATCACTTGTTCACCTGCACAGGGAGGACAGCCACACTCCACTCCACATTAGTTCAGATGACAATGAGAGGCCAAACACATGCAAACAATTGTGAAACACATTCATGCATGCGTTTCACAATTGACAGAATGAATGAATTGAATGAATGGATTTCCTTGCTATATTCTTAACGGTGAGGACCACTCCTTTCTGTTCATGGCTGTTCATCTTCGATCACCTCCTGCCGCGTAGCGACCTAACCCGCGTTGCGCTATCTCCTTGCAGGGAATGGAGAGTAAGGCAGACGCGTTTTCAGGGTTTCAAAACCTTTTTTTTCTGAACTAAAATCTGCCCGACGGAAAAAGGAGTGTGTATAGAGTCTATAGACAAAAAAGGTGTGAAAAAAACATTTTTCGATTTTAGCCCTTTTTTTTTCTAAAATAGAATTTGCTCGGCGAAAAAAGGTCAGTGTGTAGACAAAAAAGGTGTGAATTTAGCACAACCCTTTTTTAAACCCCAAGTAGCGCGCAAGCCCCTTCCGTACTTCCACCCGCCGGCGGGTCCCATCCCTGCTCCAACCGGCGAAGGTTCGCGCACGTCCGTACGGTGTACTGCGCCGACGATCGTGGATCGTACATGACGTACATTCGCCGTACGAATGGCGTGTACAGCCAGGCGCTCGTACCGTACGGTCGCCCGCCGCTCTTAGAGCTGCGCCGCTGCCCATCCGCCCATCGCGCGGCTACCTCCCTCCCTCCCTCCCTCCGGCCGCCTGTCTGACTGCCGTAACCTCCCCCCGGCAGCCATGGCCGACACCTCTCGAGTGCTGCTCGCCTCCTTCCTGCTGGTATTTCTCGCCTTATCCCTCGCTCCCGCACATGGCCACATGGGTGAGGACCACTCCGCCCACGGTGCGATGCACGGCGCCGTGGAGGCGGACCGGGTGCTTGATAACCTCACCATGGCGGGAAATTACAGCACGCTGCTGTCGTTTCTTAACAATGCCACGTACGCCACAGCGTTAAATCTCACTGACGGAAAGAATAAAACAGTTTTGGCCCCCACGGATGCAGTAAGTACATTCAGCTTCCGCTTTGTTTCTGCTTCCTCCATCTTCTTCTCAAATCCTCAATATGTCAAGGCCTGTGTGATTTTCTAGCCTATGGCGCAAGTAAAAACTGAAACTGCAGTCTCTTCAGTTTTCTTCATTCGATTTCACATGATTGAGGCTCTGTAGATTTTTTCTCACTCTTGCTCAATCGTCGGTTGACCTAATTTCCTCGATTCTGGGCCCTGCAAACCCTAACGCGAAGGTTTTTTGGGCTTCATGCAGGCGTTCCTTGCACTCCCTGCTGCCACCGCCGCGCTCTTGGGCAATCCGGCAGTTGTGTACCAGGTCCTGGCGTACCACATCCTCTCAGCGTATGTCGACAAGGACACGATCGAAGCGGCTTTCATTTCAACGGAGCAGCTCGCGCTCCCGTCGTCGTCCAGCGCTCCGTTCAGCAGCATTGAGGGCAGCACTGTGAACATCACGGTATTGAATGGAACCATTTCAGCAAACAATGCGACTGTCGTGGCTGCGGACATTCTCGCGGACGATGCCACGGCGGTGCATGGGATCTCCGCCGTCCTCATTCCCCCGAACCTTGACTTGAACGCGTCTCTTCCAAACTATGCGTCACTCACAGCTCCCTCGCCCCCTCCCTCTAAGTCGGTCAGCTCCAAGCGGGTGATGTACTCCCCTTTGGCGGGTTTTGCCGCCTGCCTCGTCATTCTAGGAGCTATTGTATAAGCATTGCCAGAAAGGCGATGCAATAAAGACGGAAGAGGAAACACCAATTTTGGGGCTTTTGTAATTGGATTTTGGAAGAGTTGGGGAGCCCACCATGGACTCTTCTGCTGGCCTTGAGTATGAGAGACCAGTTGTAATTTCAATTATTTAATAGAGGGATGCGGCCCAAAGAGGCACACGTTTGGCCAGTGTGAGTGCAGCATGGAGCATGGGCTTCTCATGAGTATGCCTCAACCTTCTTTTGTAAAACTGAGTGAAACTGGTCACTGGTTGCGTCTGCTTCAGCGTGAGCTCGCTTCTTCCACCTTTCTCACCTTGTGGGTTCTTACCTTATCTCAAGTTTTCTCAGTTCTCGCTGGTCCATTCCTTCCCTCCACCTCTTGAGGCGTGCTCTCACAGTCGAATAGTTCACACACCCGCTCGAGGGCGCCTTCGCCTCACGTCCACGCGCTGTTCCGTTATGCAGTTCAGTTCGGCATCACGAGGTTCACTGTTCAGTGTTCAGTTCACCGTTAAACAATGCCGCTACATGTTTAAAATCTCGGCTCATCAAAAATTAGTAACGCGAAATTCGCTAACGCGTCAGCGAATTTTGAGTTACGGTGGAAAATATCAGGCGACGTGGATAATTTAAAAACGCGCCACGTGGACACGCATCTTCCCTCGGATAGTGGGGATCGCGGGCCCTCCAGTGGCAGCCAATGGCATGCCAACAGCTGGCAGGAGCTCCCGCCAATCGCAGGCCTCTATTGGAACCGTCTGCCGCCCGTCCGCCCGTCCGACATGTCCGGGGGCTGCTCGTCCGGGCGGGCCCTCGTGTCGTTTTGCGAGACCCGTACGGTCGTCCGGGGGGCGCCCTCCTCGAGATGCGCCTCGCGGTCCGCGCACCCCCCAGAGGCCAATGAACGGAGCGGGACGTGTTAACGGCACATCGCAGCGGTACGCGCACGAGGAAAACATTCCCCCTTCTCCTTCCGCTGCTGCTCGCTGCTGTCCATGGCGGCAAAGCGCGGGCAGAGGGGGGGGGGGACATGGGCAGGATGGGAGGGAGGACGCAGCTCCTCAAGGTACGCCGCTGTTCGAAAGTTGGGCTTGCTGCATTGCGGGTGCTGCACGTGCTGCTGGCGGTGTGCGGGTGAGTGTACGGCCATGGCTGTGCGGTAAGAGTGCTGTAACAATCTGATTGTATTGCTGCAACACCTGAGCTTACGAGGGAACCTGTTCTTCCCATTTGGTAGAATTGAATTGCAGAAGAAGGGCAGGTCCTATCCTGGGGCTGCCTCAACTGCACACTCGAATTGCAAACACTTCGTAGTTTAACGGCAGCTGTCGTCGTCACACTGACTAGCCCACATCCGTCAACAATTCGAGTGAACACAACTACGCCGCACACACCTCACTGCACTGCATCAACCTCCAAATCAAATCCAACTCCACACAAGGCCTGCGTCTGTGACTTTCTCTCCCCGCTGCAGCACTGCCGGCAGTGGCATGCGCTCAGCCTAACTCTGCTGAAACACGCAGCGGTTCTTGGATGGGCGGAGCCGCTCTAGCAATTTGAATGAATGGCACAAGGATGGGGATGGAGCATGGAGGATGGAGGATGGAGGAAGGGCCCTTGGGCCTATAGAGTTACTTCCCGCAATTTACAGAGCGGCGATTGTGAGGGGAGCCGCGGAGGAAGGGGACAGCGGCGGCAAGGAAGGAAGGTTCGTGGGCTGAGGGAGCGGCGGCTTCGGCCTCTGCGATTGCGCGAACGCCTTTTGCAGCGCAAGGATGCCGCTCCTCGTGCCCTCGCCCACCTTCTCCTTGATCATCAGCATCAGCGCTGCTGCCAGCACAGTCTTCAGGATCTGCCCCTGCATGCCTTTGTAGAAGCCGCCCACCCCCTCGCTGTGCCATATGATGCGGAAGGCCTGCGCCCCCCCCATCCCATCCTCTCGAAACATGAGTCCTATCCTCCATTTCATTCCCGCCGTGGTGTCTTTGGTGTAGTGAGGAAGTAAACACAAACTTGACGCACCTGCAGCATGTTTTTCGGTGCGCCAGCAGTGCAATCTCCTGCAGAACGTCGCTCCTTTTCCTCCTCCGTATCTGCTCTCTGCATTAGCACTTTGCACCTGCACAATGCGCCCTTCCCCTAGCTTAAGGGACGAGTCAACTCTCCACTCTTCCTTTTCCGTGGCCAACCTGACAAGATAACACGGGAATGGAAAACCCTTCAGATTACAATAAACAACTCTAATCCCACCTTATGAGTGGGTATGTCACAACAGTCGCCACAGTTTTCGACAGTGCTCCCAAAAGAAACGCAGAGAAAGCTGATAGGACAACGGGGCCGCCTGCCAGTGCTGCATCACGCCCCCGCTTCTGCTTCCGCGCAATTATGCGCTCTCTCAATTGTTCAAATACAGTGTACTGCAGGAAAGGTAACAGGAGGAAACAACCGACAGTTGATGAGGAGCAGTTCATTCTATCGTTCTGCGGAGGCAAGACCTGCTTACAACTCTGAAATTCAAGTCCCGCCACTCCTACCACTAGTAGTACCAAAACAATTGAGGCATTCACCCTCAAGATCAAACTAATTTACAGACATACATTAGGAATCACCACAAGAAAAGAAGTTGGCAGTGCCAATACCTATCCAGTTTCAGCTTTTCCCACAGCTACTCAATTCACCATCGTTCGAGTTAGTAGCCTTTTGGAAGGTACCTGGATGGCCGGGTTGGAGGTGAGCAGAAGCGACGCCCCCAAGCCGTCGAATGCCTGCGCGAAGCCGCGCTCCTTCAGCAGCGCCAGAAGGCCTCCGGAGCGGCCCGCCTGGCTGGTCTGCATTCGCGCAGAGATGGTGTCCAAAGGCTGCGCATGCAAGCGGCGTCCAATGAACAGTCAGGGGCCGATGTGCCACACGTTCTGGCAATTAGGGACAAATACCTTCAAAGTGTAAATGGTAATGCCGCAGTTAACTTTATCTGGGGCGAGTACAATGATGTATACAGAGGTTCACTGGAAGCCACAAGCGGCAAGAACACTGATCTCACGTGCACTTTTTGGTCCTCAGCTAGCCGCGCATAGGCTGCTCAGAGTTTTCCCTCTTCCTTCTCCCTTTCCCCCTCCATCTCATTCCGCTCCTTTCACTCTCTTCCTGCCCTTCCTCACTCCTCTCCTCCCGCTGCTGCTCAACCCCTCTTGGGCCCTCTTCCATCTTTCCTCTTTCCTCACTCCTACTCCAGACAACACCTTCTCTCCTCACTTTTCCATCCTTCCTAAACCTCAGCCTTGATTCCCTCCTAACTATTCCTCTCCGCCCCCTCCACAACATGAAAGCAGTGTTCTCACTCCCCAGTAGACGCCTTACTTGAGTGACGATGGCAGTGCACGCTCCGGCAAGAGCAGCCACAACGAGGTTGGCCCCTGTGCCCATCTGCTTCACTTTGGTAAAAGCCAGGTACTTCGTCTTTACATAGCTATAACTGTAAAAATATACAAAGCCTGCCAGCACTGATTGGAAATTCTTTGTGTGCAGGCCTTGATAAAGAGATATCAACTGTCTCTCAGCGATGGCTTCACGAAGCACATCTAACATGGATCTGCAAAGCGTTATCAAGAACGCAAGCCTGTTAATTGCGGCAAATAAAGCGTCACGTTATACTCGACAAGCGAAGCACCTGCCACAAATGAAACGACCTGCACATGTATACGCCAGCGTTTTAAATGGCCCAGACGAAGCTTTCCACATTCGCTATTGGCTTTTTTCTCCTCATTCAGTAATTGATCCCCTCTAACTTTGTCCGATTTCCTCATTCTCATTTCCTTCCCTGCTGCTCCCCTGCTCACTCCCTGTCGTCGCTTTTTCCCTTGAACGCCCCTCCCCACCACCCCACCACCCCACCACCTCCGCCCCCCCCCCGTCCCCTTCACCTTCTCCCCCCTCCCCTCCCCTCCCTCTCCCTCCCTCTCAACTTTCCTTCTTTCTTCCCCACACTCCTCTCCTCCCCTCTCCCTCCGACTCTCCTTCGCCAACTTCCCTCCTCTGCTCACCTGTACTTGCGGCTCTGCCCCACCTTGGCCTCCGCCTGGTACTTGGTCTTACACGTGTCGAGCGGGTACAGGAGTGTTGTGCTCAGCAGGCCTCCAACCGCGCCAGCTGTCGCTTCTGTCAGCGCTTTCAGGTCGGCGTCCATGGCTAATACGTTATTCTAAAATACGAAACTGAAAGAAAAAGGAATCTCTCTGCCTTTGTTCCGGAGCCTGGCCTTCCGACAGCACCGCGGCTCCGTCCAGAGCATCAACCTACCAGACACATTCAAAGCGCAGACCTAAATAACTCAGTTTCTAAATTTACACCCCCCTGAACAAAGGAATACCCTCCTCCTCTTTCCCTCCTCTCCTCGTGCCTCGTTTTTGCCCACAACAATAATCAACGCCTGCTCGGCTTCGCGTCGCTGTAACAGACAACCGCAAGCAAAATTCTTCAATTCCTCCAATCACCCTTGCCGTACATATGAGCCAGCCGAAGCCAGCCAGTTCCTTCCAGGCGGTGCCAGCGCTAGACCCTCCCCCTTCCCCTCTCCCTCCCCCTCCCCCTCCCCCTCCCCATGACGCGAGGGCTCCCTGCCGGCCTGGGGGAGGAAGGGAAGGGAAGGAAAGGGATTCAGGCAGCAGAGGCGTTCCATGTCCGGAAAATCCGTTTCAGAATTCAACAGGGAACTGTTTCTCGCACATGCGAATGGCTTGTTTGACCCCAAAATTTGTCGGCTTTGCGGTCCACGCACGTCACTTCGACGTGGGCATTCCTAATACGACAAATTTGATCGTACGAACATATCGGTGGATTGAGGGGACACGTCAGTAGCCGATCCAGCACAGTACGGCTGACGTGTCAGGGAGCACCACGGCGCAATCGGACCGTCCATTTTTGCACTTGCGGGCAGCGGGTAGCGCGGA
This sequence comes from Zygnema circumcarinatum, assembly GCA_037447605.1. NCBI lineage: Eukaryota > Viridiplantae > Streptophyta > Zygnematophyceae > Zygnematales > Zygnemataceae > Zygnema > Zygnema circumcarinatum. The sequence goes on along the minus strand of CM074812.1, from coordinate 90,516 downwards.
GAGCCGTCGATGTGGTCGGCCGTGAGGCGGGGCCGCGTCGCGCCCAGCACCCAGCCGGCGGGCTCGCACAGCGTGCCACGTGGCCTACACCGCGTCAGCAGGCACTCGCCGGGGCCCACACGCGGGACCGTAGTGGCAAATGGTTAGTCGAAAGGCTAATGGCTAAGTCGAGGTGCCCTCGGAACCCTCATGGCTCGCCGACACGTGCGAACCTTCTGACCGGGATCGACAGTGGACACGCACGGGTATTGTACGGAGCTATGTACAATTTGTCGTAATTCGGAGGCTCGAAGTAGCGACCTGTCCCGAAGGGGACCGGATTGTTGGGCAGCCTCTTGTTCCCTCTGGCAACACGTCGCCTCTGGAAAGAGGGAGGGAGGGAGGGAAAGCGCTGCTGCAATGGCTGCTATGGCGAATTTCGGAGATAAGTTCCAACTGCCCTCGAGTCAATCGAGCGAGTGAGCGGCCCCGGACGACAAGAGACATTCGCGTTTGCTCATTGCTCTGGCCATTTATTGAAATAATTCATGACACCGTGATTCTCTAAAAGCAGGACGTGAGGGGCCAAGGTGCGATCATGCGCTGCACTCCGCAGCGCCATGGCGGCCCTCTCCCTCCCTCCCTCCCTCCCTCTCTCCCTCCCCTCCCTCACAACAACAGGCTCCGCGGATCTGCGAGCTTCGAAGTGACTGCCTCCAAAAAGGCACCTGAAGAACAGACACGCACAAGGCCAAACAAGTCAATCCCCAACTCATAGATTGAGAACTTCCCAAACTGCCAAGGTCAGATTCGAGCATAAAGAAGCCTCTGGTTGCTTGCACTCACCCGCCACGTCTCCATCCAACACTCTCTGATCAGCGGATAGGGTCACTTCCATTTTAGTCACTGTCACAGGCTTTCCTGTGCCTGCTCAGAGGAGGACGCAAATGCAGCAGAGTCAGCTGAAGAGGCCCTGCATGAAGCCAGTGTTTGCCCAACGACGCAACAAAAGAAACGAGAATCCCAAGTCTGCTGCTTGGTTTCCATACAATGCGGTTCCTACAACCCCGAAGCCATTACACGCTTCCAGGCAGATGAGAGCTCACCGTCTGCATCCTCTTGCCATACCACCACCTTATTCCCGCGTCCAATCGCCAAAATTCCCGCCTGCATATGCCCGCCATCACGTTAGCTCAGCTGCAGCAGGAGCATCCCTCACTCTTCTGCAACTTGTAGAGATAAAAAAGAGCCACTGATGCATGCGTGATCCGGGGTTGAGCTTCAGAGCAGCACCTGCGGAGGATTGATGATGGCATTGAACCGATCGACAGGGTACATGCCAAGGTTGGAGATGCTGCCACCACATTAGCCCCACGATTGTTGCTTACTGAGTGGGGAGGGAGAGAGAGATCGGGAGAGGGAGGGAGAGGGAGAATTGGAGGAGATCGTTGACGTACCTATCCTTAAACTGAAGCAACCAAGGACATCATTGCACAAGCTCTCTTTCTTACTTTCTCTCTCCCTCACTCCCTGCATCTCTCCGTTCATTGCTAGGATGCGAGGCCCAGTACCTGAAGGTTCCTCCTTGGAACTCATCCGGCTTCAGTTTTCCTGCTCGCGCCCTTTCCGCGAGTGATTTCACCTGCAGCCCCAGGTGGGAGCCCCTTGGCACGAGTGCGGGCGAGCGGGGGGAGGGAGGAAGGGAGGGAGGGAGGGA
>CM074812.1:15000-88810 GCA_037447605.1 Zygnema circumcarinatum | reverse complement strand
GAGGGAGGGAGGGAGGGAGGGAGGGGGGGGCAGGGCTGACTGCTCACCTCCGCGGAGATCGCGGCCAGGGACTTGCTGTCGGCGTTCTTCACTATGGGCGTCATCAGGCCCTGCGGATGAGAAAGGCATCGGCAAGGTTTCAGCTAAAGCTGAAGCTTTCACAAACCTAGAAAGGACGGAGGCCTAGCGCAAGCATTTTATCTCGTTCAAAAGCATGGCAATGACTTCACATTTAGGGAGTGGGGGAGAAGCAGTTGCTCCAAAAGTGATGCTTACTCGATCCGTCGCAACAGCCACAGCCACATCAACACTGCTGTTGAGTTTCACTTCTCCCGTGTTCTCATCAAAAAATGCTGAAACGGGGCAGAAACAAACATCGTCCCGATGCCATTGAAGAGGTTTAGCACAAAACTATGCCATTGGTCTTTCCCCCCACCTCTTTTCTCGTTTCCTTCATCTCCTTCTCTCTACCCCCTTTATTTCCCTATCCCTCCCCTATTGCTACACGACTCCCACTTCCCCTCGCCCCTTCCCCCCTCCCTCCTCCCCCATCCCTTCCCCCTTTCCCACCATCCTTTGCCCTCCTCCCCCTCTCGCCTCGTCAACTTCTCCTACTCTGTCCCCCACTCTTCCTGTCCCCACACTCTCCCTCTCCCTATGACCCCCCCATCTCTCCCCCCCCCCCCGCCCTCCCCTCCCCCCCAAGCAGCCGCGCACCATTGGCTTGGGCGACCTCTTTGAGCGCCATGGCCACCGCCTTCACCACGAAGTCGTTTACGGACAACGCCGTTCCGTGCTGCTCTGCAGCCCCGCCCGCACTGCGACTTCAGCTTCTGCGGCGACGGAAAGCCCTCTGAATGCGCGAGCAGGCAAACGGAGCTGCATAGATCCGCAGCATCCAGTTCTACGGAAGAGCGTTCTTGATACTTGCGCATTCAACAATGGATGTAAGGAGAAAGCTGAGCCACCGCTGCATATGGGCGGATTGTCGCAGCACGGTTTGAGGAGAGATGCTCCTACACAAAACTGACCTCAAAGCTCACCTTTGAGATTCTTTCGCAAGGCCAACGTCGCGTCGATGACAGCCTCTGCAGTACCAACACTTTGAAGCTTTAGGGCTTTCTGGGTTTTCGAGACACGAGCTGATCAGAGATCAAGAATCCTAAACTCACAGACGTTGCTCATCAGGATTGGTGCATTTAGCCAGGAAAGCTACAAAGTGGCAGCACCTGCAGAAGCATAAGAATGTGGGGTCCCAGTCTTCGATTCCAGAAGCCGCTTGGCGATAATCTGTAAAATACATCATTTAGACATGGTACTTTTCAGAGATAGCTGTTGCAACCACGAAATCTAGATATCTGCATCTTAAAAACTCTCCTGTCTTCCCCCCTGATTGGCTAAGCTGCCTGCAAAATATTAGCATTTCGAATGGCCGCAGGAACCAATACGCGCACTGCACAACGAAACAGAAAACGTGGAGACTGTACGGAGGAAGCGTGGACAGACTGCCAAGCTTTCAAGGTTTTTCTAGGTAATGGCCTTCACCTTTCGAATCTGGCTATTTGGCACATCTTCATACATCCCCTGCGACGGAGGAGCTACGGGAGTGCTGGACGCTGCCTTCTTGGGGGGTTTCGGAGCTGCAGGCGTAGGAGGAGGGGGGGGAGGGGGGGGAGGGGGGGAGGGCGTAGGAGGAGCTGCCGTGGCCCCTGCCTCCATGGCTGCCAACACATCTCCCTTCAATATGTAGCCATGGGGCCCACTCCCTGTAAGGCTTCTCGGGTCGATGCCGCTCTCCTGGAGAAGGCGTTTTACAGAAGGGCCCAAATGGGTCGGCGGAGGGCCAGACAGAGGGGGAGGCGAGGGAGAGGGAGCAGGAGACGGAGTCGGAGAGGGAGAGGCTTCTTGATCAGGTTTGGAAGAAGAGGCAGGAGCACCCCCTTGCGAGGTGTAGCTTGCAAATTTTGGCACGTCGTCAGCACTCTCAGCCTGCGCGCCAAAGGAAGGGGAGTTTGAGCAGTTTGAGGTTTGTTTCAAGAATTTGAGTATGCGGTTTTCAAGCATCAGGATGTCGATTCCTTGTCCTCGAGTCAACACATGATGCAGCCACGCGAGCAAGTTGGAGGAACCGACCAGAATTGCAATCGGGGTGCCAACAGGTATGTCCCTGGCATCTGGTCCAGCTTGAAGTAAAATCTTTGCCAAAAATCTGCAAGCGTGGAAAGAAACTCATATACGACAAGGAATTACAAAGGTTTGACACAAAATAATGTTCAACCTTCATCCCTGCAAGTTGGCATTTGTGGACCCCTTATCTTGCTCTTGCACTACACACGTTCCATGGGGTGATTTAGGCTTTTAAGGGAAGGGGTTTTACGGGCGCCATTCTAGAGTACACTCAAATTCGCCATAACTTCACTGACTTCCACTCCTGCTCATCGTGAGACCTCTTAGAATGACTCCGGTCAAATTCTCGCCCCCTTCTTTCCCCTCTCTCAAGCTTCCCTCCCCTCAATCTCTCTCCTCCCTTCCTCTCTCACCAGTCTCCTCCCTCTCCCCACCCTCAGTCTCTCCCACCGAGGTAGCAACTCACCCCTCTTCCTGCGACACATTCTCGAGCGTGGCCTTGTCGGTCTCAACGATGCACACAACGTCCCCAGCCGCCACCTGTCCCCGCAGCGCCGCCCGCCCGCTCTCTGCAGACTTAAGGGTTGGGGCCACATTCCCCGAAAACCTTCCCTATAACTTGCTAGGCGCTGGAGATTGCAAGATACAATACTGGTTTCAGCTGCTCCTCCTTAGATAGGACAGGCTGCCATTCTGAAATCCAGTCAAAAGCTTTCAACTGGAACTTGATTTTAGCTCAAAGAACGTGAAGTGTGAAGTTTGAGCACGCGCAACGTTTCTTCTGTTACTTGAGTAGATGAGAACCTATTCACAGGCTAAAGAGCACTTGTACTTGACTCCAACATAAGTAAATCTCTTCTATCTAGTCATGGTTCCTGAAGTTCACCTTGTCCCCCTCGTTCTTCTTCCACTCCACCAAGTTGCCATGAGTCTGTATTCCAACCAGTCCTTGCATTTCAGAGGACTTTACTACAACTCCTATTTCAGCTGTGAACCTCTAGAACTCCGAGAGTCAGAAATAAATGAGCTTGCCGCTCCTGCAATTCTTCACATGCGTTCAAGTAGAACGAGAAAGACTGAGCACTCGACACGACTCTGCTCTTTGAATGCATGCGAGTGCTGCCATCGCTGCCCATAAAATTTCGCTCTACAAGCTGGAAGGAACAAAGAAGGAGACAAACCATGGTGGGAGAAAGGAGGGGCATGGTGAAGACTTCGTGGTCCGGGAAGCCTGTGATCACGCCATTGTCTGTCAGCACACAAGCACTGATATCGCCAGCAAAGGAACCAGCAGTTTGTGTAGGTTTTGTGTTTTAAAAAAGCCACGCTAAGACCGCAAGTTAGGTAGCAGAAGAATTTGAATTTGGATTTATTGAGACTCTTAAACTACTGCAATAGTAAGCAGCCAAGAAGACAGCCTCCAAAAAATGTACTGAGCATGCAACACTGGTATTTTTCCACTTCATTGTCTGACAGGAATTGGCCGCTTTGCTCACCATCAGAAGCAAAGCCCCTTGCGCCGAGAGGGATCTGTGCAGCAAGACCTAACCATACCGTGAGTAACTTTAAAGGACATGCATCACACATACTAAAAGTGGACACTGCAAGACTTTGCTTGAACATCGGAATCACAATGGCCATTAAAAAAAGGGAGTTTTTTTCCCTTTAAAGATTGATTTCTGAAGCAGCATCAGAAGCATACCAGTGTCTTGCATTGGCCAATGAGGGGCTGCGCAGGAACCGCTGCATTGTATAGAAGCACCTGTCTGAACTCAGACAACGCAATTCATTATCTGAAGATGCATTTACAAGTGCCCGGACTTCTGATCTACACTGTTATTGCAGCAAAACATAGCGCTGCATTCCATTTTGCTGTAGAATACGTGCAAGTGATATACGATTAATAGAGACGTTTTCGGAACGCATTAAAAGGAAGAAAAAGTGAGAGGGGTCGACGGAAAGGGAGGAAGGGTAAGGACGAGGAGGAAAGTATGGGGAAAGTGCGAGAAACAAAGCACACGACGAAGAGAGATAGGAATGGAAAGAGGAAAGAGCCAGAAGAGGGGAGAGAGGGGCTGAGAGAGTAGAGGGAGGGTACACAGGAGGAGGAGGGGGGCCGCATACCTTCTCTCTTGGCCGCCCCCCACGGCCCCTCCGCATGCCAGCCGCGAGAAAGCCGCCGAGGAGGCTCGCGCCAGGCCCCTCCTCCGTGCTGCGGCCGCGAGCAGAGTCCGGCCTATGCCCGGGCCCATCGGGCCGCCAGCAGCCACCCACGTAGGTAGCGGGGTCCAGCTGGCACGTGCTCAGGCTGCCACGTGTCCCCCGGAAGCGCAGAGGAGGGTGCCACGTGTCGCCTAGTGAGCAGCGCCCCCCTGCCAGCTCGGCCGCGAGGGCTGCAGGGAACGGGCCCAGACCGGGGCTGTACGGACGGGCGTCGTTGACACGTGGACCACTGTTTGGCCGTCATGTGTCGTCAAGTCGTCCAGGTCAGCGCGCTTGAAGCTGGCTGGCGGCAGGAGTCGGCCGGCCCTTCTCAATGGTTGGCGGCCGTTGAATCCAATGGTTGGCACCCCTGGCAATGAGTGCTTGGGTCAATCACCAAGCCGTGCCTTATTTGCCTCTTGTTTGGAGCACGGGAATGGGCTGATGGACACCCCCCCCCCCCCCGGTGGGAGGGAGGGAGACTACGGTATTCCAGCTATGGAGGACATTCACAAGTCTTCTTTGCCTTGCAGGACAAAGGGAAAGGTGTGGCATAGTAGGATAGTCTTTGTAGGACAGTCTCAAAGTTGGCATGTGATGAAGGAAAGTAGCATTGATCTCGCGATGCCAAGGCCATCAAATGTACATGGACAAAATCAACTTGGGGAACCAAAGGAATCGGCCACAAAGGACCGAAGGACAAAGAGACGGAAATGTACTTCATGTGATGTGATGTGATGTGCGTGGAGGCGGGGAAAATGTCCCTCGATAAAGAAGTTTACTTTATGGAGGAAGCTCCCCGACCTGCACACTTTACCGAGGCCCTCGCCGTCGCTCTTTGGCTCACTCGTGCGCTGCTTTTCGTGAGGGGCGAGGAAAGCATGGCTGAGGGAAGCATGGGCGGCCCTCGGGCTCTGCCTGTGTGCAGCGGCCTCTCGTGACTCCCCGCCGAACCGCTTCTGCTGTGCCGATGCTCCTGAGCCTGAGGGAGGGAGGGAGGGCAGTGCGCTGTTCTTGCGCCAGCTATGGCTTTGGGGACGTCTTTTTGGGCGAGGGTCGACTCGAACGAGCTCCACGCTGAAAGCATCCTCCTTTCAACAAAGTTAGCCACCTCTCGAATTTCGACATCACTTTTCCCGAGAAGTGAGTCTCTCATGCTCTTCACGTCATGTGGCTGCTAATTCTCTGGAAATATGGATCATTGAGGAATGCTCAACAGCATTTAATCGGTTGACTTGCTTCTGCTGCAGGTTCATGTCTTTCTACTTGAGTAAGATGGCCCATCGCTCGATACGGGGCCCTGCCTGGTCTGTGCAGGGCCGCCCGACCAGGTCTGCTTTAGTGTTGTTCTGCTTTGCGATGGTCGTCTTCTTGGCCTCTGTTGGCATCGTCTTCAGACTGGCCTTCGCATTGTCCATTGGCGGCTTAAGAGGTAGAAAGGAGGGGTTCTCAGCTTCTGCTCTTCAAGGAGGAGCATCCAAGCGCTCAATCACTATGGCAAAAATCAACCGACTTGTTGCGCCGAATGGATCATTCTTTATGCGGGAGGCTGCCAAGTGAGATGCAAACCTTGGTGTCAGAAAGTATGGAGAAGATATTTTACCGCTTCAACATATGTGAGTCTTTTGAGTCGTCCCAAAAGTTGTAGTCGTTTTTAGTCTACAGAAACCTTCGTTGCTTGTTTTAGCCATTTACGGAAACGTGGAGCTCCGTCAGCCTTGTGAGGTCGTTAAACTCCGAGTCTCCCATGAAACGCTACTTGAGTCTTCGTATAATCTCACGCACTTTCCGTTTAAGCGATACATTGTTGTCTTGGAAATTCTCTAAGTGGAAAACCTTCAAGTAACTGGCAGACTGTTATAAAGAGTGAATCGGATTTCGTAGCAAAGGACATGTTACAATTCATGGCGTCGAACAGAACTTTCCGTTCCTTACTCAAATTTATAGCCTCGTCTACTACTTTTATGTCGTTCGATCCTTTATTGTGGCCCATTTTCTCCTGTTAAGCCCCAATCTGACAAGTAGCTGCACCAGCAGATTTTGGGATGAGCAGGTTGGCTGTGATGCATTTCGGGAGAAACACAAGGATCTCCTCGACCTGTACAGCAAAGGGGGGCCGGACACATGGCCTTCTAGCCCTAGTTTTAAGGTCAGCAGGTTACTTGGATTGTCAAGAATCCATGGGCTGATCAGGAATAAGGAATAAGTGCTGCCGAGTTAGCATGCCGACACTTCAAAAGAATGGTGTGAACTCTTGAATGTAGGGAACCCTGGCATAGGGTTAAAGTGTTAGTATATCCAAAGCCGCCTCAGAAGGAGTGCGTGGCGATTCAATTGATGTCCAGTCAAAACCCTTACAAGCCTGATATGTGTTCATGCCAGGATACCTGTTATGGCAGGATTGGAATGAGCCCAGCTGCAGTGATCTCCAGCAGCAGCATGCGTCCATTTATGTGGCAGGCCCCGCTTGGCTGCTCCCCAACTGGATGGAAGGCTTCCACATGTGCCCTCGCTGCGGCATCACGTGTCAGGTGGCGTTCCCTTTCCCGGTAACTTCATGTTATGGATAGCATGTATAAGGAAGATAAGGAAGTGCCGGTGTCATCTATTTCTTTTCTGCTCCATCGTTCACTATGGATACTGAATGGTGTTGTGGTAGTTCTGTGTCTTCTTTATGCCTCCTCATTTGTCTCAATAACGAAGGGCTTACTTCCGTGTTTTCTGTTCCCTTTTGCTGCTCTGCTCCTTATTTGTGCTTGAATTCCTTTATCGTTAGTCAAAGGAGAGGCTGACTTAAATATCCTAACTTTGGAGCTCCCTCTGTATTCCGCTTCTTCTTCTTTGTCCGCTTTCCTTTGAAAGATGTCATGCATGGTCTGCGGACTGCTAAAATGCTATCTCTCTGCTATGATTTCTGTCGGGCCATACAGTTGTCATGGTCGAGAGTCACGGCAGATCGCCCTGATGCTGAGCTGTACGTGGAGTCGCGCTATCCCCCTCAGACACGCGAGCAAGGGGACCCGCTGCGTGTGTACTTCAGTGTGGAGCCATCTCCGTGGAATAATTCTCTGCGGAAAGCGGATATTGGCATCGGCTATGGGCCAGACAAGGACGTACAGAGTACATATGCTCGTCCACGGGAAAGCCGTCAACACTATTTATCCCCATATAAACGACAGGTAGGAAGACAGGGGCACACGTGTTTGGGGGAGTGGGTGGCAGCCTAGTCATTGCATATTTTGAAGATACTCACCGTCTATGTTTCATCCAAAAACACACGCTTCATAGTGTGTGGCTTAAATCTGTAACTTTTCGTCTATCCCCAGTTATGTTGTGGTATTTTTGCTTCAGCAAGCGGCTCTGCTGGTTCTGTTGAAAGTTGCCTCTTGACAGTAGGCGCTGGCAGGTGGCCTTGCCTCACACTGACAGCGGCGGCGATTCCTGCAGGACGTGCTGCTCTTCCGCGCCACCTCCAACTGCGAGGCGAGTTGGCGGAACGCCATCGCGGAGGTGATCATGGAGCGGGTCCCGCATCACAGCTTCGGAGGGTGCCAAAACAACGTGGGGGGGAGAGGCCGCGAGCTCACATTCTACCCCCACTGCCGCTACATGCCGGGGACAAGGTGACGCCTGCATGCCTGAACTTGCATTTCTCAAACGTATCGAGTTAACGCCGAGTACATTGCATACAGAGTAACGTATGAAATCAGCGAAGGCCGATAAGCAGAAAGGTGCGGTTGCATAGGAGGCTTGAAGGCAGGTTAAGGGAAAGTCTAATGGAGATAGAGTGGGAGGGGGTTGGGAGATAGAGTGTGGGAAAGGCAACGGAAAGGGGAGGAGAGAAGGAGAGGGTGATGGGGAGGGAGCTTGTGACGACGAAGAAAGTGTGCTGAGAAGAGTTGGAAGAGCGAGGATCAGAAGAAACGCGCTTTTTTCGTTTGGAAAACATGCAGTACGTGAAGATTTTCAGGACATGATGGCCAGCTTGTTTGCGGCCTCAATCGGTTCAGACCAAACACAGTCTTGTTTGTCCACGACAGCTGGACAGAAATCACTGAGTGAGTGCACCTGCTGGTCATCGCGCTTACCCGTAGTACGAAACGGGGCATTGCATTTTGCAGAGGTCCAAACTTGGAGTGGCAAGAAACTGGCCATTGTGTGATGTCGCACTATAAGTTTGTGCTCACTATGGAGAACGCTCGCCTTCCAGCATACGTGACGGAGAAGATTTTCTCTGCATTGGAAGCAGGCGAGTCAGTTTCATTCAGTCACTAAACGTCTCCAAGCTGCAGAGTTGGGCCTGCCAATTTTTTTCGGATATTGGCTATGGACAGCGAATAGAGAACATTGCGGATGTTTGGAAAGGTGATCAGGAGAATGTATGAAGGGTTCTTCTAATATGCATGCGGCCTTTCTCTGGCAGGATCTGTTCCCATATACTATGGTGCGCCGGATGTAGATAATTTTGTGCCCCCAGAGTCATACATAAACGGTGACAGCTTCAACTCGACGGAGGACCTTGTGTCGTATATCCTGCAGCTCCATGAGGATCCTGGTAAGCTATCCTTTCTTGCATGCTTCGTATGCAGCACCAGTCGGCCATCAAGGTTGAAAAGCACACAAAGTGAAGAAGGCGATAAGGTTCATAACACCTATTCTTTCTCTGTCAGAGTACAGCTTGATCCGATCATCACATGAGACTCTGAACGTGCCATGCCATGTATGGCATGCATTCTGTAGACCGGTGATGATTGGTTGTTGCTTTGCGACTCGATGGCGGGTCGAGGCGGCAGCAGTTATGAAATGGTTTTTCCTATCAAGTTGGCTCAGTGGATGGCGGAGGGGGTGCTGTGCATGCAGTGGCGTACATGAACTACTTCGCGTGGCGGAGATGCGGAGTGATGGGCCACTTCGGGCGAGTGCGAGCGCTGAGTCTGGACAGTCTGCCGTGCCGCCTCTCTGAAAGGATCAGCGCCATGGGCGGACGCAGCTTCAAAAGCGCTCCTTGAGGCTCCCAAGGGGGAGAAAGCTCCATCCCATCCCATGCCATGCCATGCCATGCCTCGCAGGTCCTAGACCATGGCCAGCTTGTAGAGGGCTGACCGGCAGACTGGCAGCCTCTAGAATGGCAGCGCAGCACGGAAAAATGAAGGAATTGCACAGCAATGGAATTGTTGGTTGGTTGGTTGGACGGGTCGCCGCAGATAATCAGTCAGTCACTCCATTATTGTCCGCCCCATTCCTGTCTGCACCGATCGGAGCACTGACCCCCCTCAACACGCCCTCGCCCTCGCAACCAAAGCTCACAAGGCAAAACTTTCTGTGCGATTCTGAACAGCACCGACCTCTCACTGTCCGTACAATGTTGTACGGAAAGCACACGTCGGTCAGAACCGCGACGGACGCGAGCGTACGGCACACCTACACCTCCAGTTTCACACATGCGGAGCGTGCAGGCCATTGGCTCCGCGTATTCCGCGTCGCATGGTCTACTCTCGGGGCGCCGTCACGTTACCGTTACTCTACGAACTGAACGGGGCACGCGCACATGGAGTGGCGGGCCGCCTGTGACCGTTGGGGCCCGCCTCCGCCTTCCGCGGGTCGACCTCCTTCGCGCTTCTGCGAGACGCGCTGCCGCCCTCCCGCCCTCTCCTTCCCTCCCTCCGCCTCCCCTTGCTGCTGCCGCTGCCGCTCTGCTCTCCCTCGCTGCTCGCCTCGTTGTCGCTGCAGGCGCTTTAGTTTTGGGTGGGGGGACAGGATGGGGAAAATGGAGATGCGGGTGAAGGCGAAGAAGATGGAGGAGAATGGCTGTGTCTTTAAAAAGATAAAGAAGGGAACTTTGAAGAAAAATAGGGCGCAGAAGTCGTTAAGTATTGGAGGAAGAAAGTCTTTTGCTGGTAGCCTTGGGAAGGTCGTCCCTGAGGTAGAGGATGTTTACGTCTTAGGAGGTCGGGAGACCGCTGGGGGTAACGGACTGGCAGTGTGTGATTGGGGCCTGGGAAAAGAGGAGCTTGCTGGAACGGTTGCGGTGGGGCGCTTGAAGGGAAGGAGATCAGATTTGTTGGTGCTGGAGGCCCGAGCGAGTGTTTGCCTGGAAGTAACTGTTCAGGACTCCAGTACTGTAAACGGGCCCTGCAGTAGGAAGAGTGCTGCTGGGAAGTTGACGAGTAAAGCAGGGTTATCCGAAGTAGATATTTCTGCGTTGGCGCCAAACCGCAAGGGAACCAGGTCAGAACCGGAAGGAAGTGGCAGGCTGCAAGTTCTAGAAGGCAGGGCGGGGGATACAGCAATCGCTTCAGAAATAGAGAGGTCAGAAACAGCGACAAAGGAAACGAACTTGCTTATTTCTTCAGAAAAGGAACTGTCGGATGGCGACCAGTGGAAGCATTACTTGACCAACATCTGCAAAAATGAAGTGCAAAGGTTGAAGACTGGAAAGAAGGAACGGCGAGCTGTCAAAATGAGACTGAAGGAATGGATGCATCAAGTTGTACCGGTTTTGCAAGCTAATGAGCCTCGCTCCTCTGAAATCAAAGTAGAGGATCAAAAACCGCAGAGATCGGGCAAATTGCAACGGAATATGGAAACACTTCAATACCTGAAGGAACGATTGGAAGCTGAGAATAGAGAATGGGAACGGTGGTTGAATGCTGAAACGTGGGCAATGGATAACATGGAGCAAGCATCTCGTGGTGAGAGAGACGAGGAAGTGGGAGCATCGGAAGCTGGACAGTCTGATAGGGAGGATGTGGAGGGGGGTCCTAGCATCTCAGAGAACATAACTGCAGCACAAATTACTCTGGAAATTCAGGTGAGTCGTGATCACATTAAAGCTGTACCTCGTTCTACATGCTTTCTGAATGACTGGAAACGCTCGTGCCTCGACGGAAAGATTTACGAATCCTGTGTGTTAATTCGATTGGAACTTTTGAAAAAATCACCCGCACCAAATAGATATGGAAGGTTTACAACTCGGAACCTGCAATGGAAGAATTTGTACTCTAGACTTTTGCGGCCATTAGGAAGTTCTTGTTCATTTTTGGGTTTCCCTTGCCAGATTCCGTCCGCTCTTAAAGCCTTTACTGAAGTAGGGGGTGATCCTTCAGCATACATCTTTCTGAAGCCTCCAAATGGCAAGCTGTTTCGGTGATCCGATCAGCTGAAGTGACTGCCTTGCTATGCCTTCTGCCCTTGCGATCTTGTGAAGCCTCGAGCCTCGAGAAGTCTTGCTTTCCCTGGTTGATTCAATTTTTTTCCATTTTAGCACCGTCACTAAAGCTGGAAAGAAGGGAGTATTTATCCTCGCTGATAACACCTGGAGCTGAGGGGGTCGGGGGGCTGTGGGAGCAGGTGGATGCCATGGAAGCTATGCTTGGAAGCATGAGGAGCATGTGCGAGCAGGCGGACCAGCTGTGTGCCGAGCTAGCGCGTGACTTCCATCAAAATGCGTTTCACAACTTGGCCCAAGGCACGCCTCGCAGCCTCCTCAGGTTCATCGCGAGCGGCCTGCCTGAAGCCCGGCACCCAATTGGAGTCGGAACCTGAGCCCACGGCTCCGCAAAACTCAGTCGGCGGTGCTCATCACTTTGGTGTTCATCTGGACACGTTTAAAGTGCTCAATCTGCCTGCGAACTTAGGATTTTACAAACAAAGCGTAGCGCTGTATAGGCTGATCCGTTGTGTCCTTCAGCTAAGTTTTCTATTAAATATGTAGGTGCTCTGTAAGTATGCGATCCACGGAAAATTAGCTCAATTTGTTTCAATTAGTTAGGCGGGCTCTGTTAGTTTTAGGCGGCTATAGGTGTCATTATTATCGCTATAGGATTGCCGTTGAAAAGTTATGCAGTAGTGGCCAGTAAAAGTTCCGCCTCTTTCCTCTGGAAGGACCGTTATTTGCTGCGGCTCGTAGTGCCGCATGGCACGAGCCTCGCCACCAACTTGTTAGCCAGCGCTGGCGTTACTGTTGAGTCGTGGCAGCAGGACTCAGAACAGAGCTACCTTGAAACCACTGTTTACATGTTAGGTGGACCTTGTTGCAATTGCTGTGGATGTTATTTTTACGGTGAAAATGTGGAGCCTCTCGTCTAATGACGGATCGGATCATGAAAAGCAGACGCTTGCCCAATAAAATGCGCTCTGGTCGTGGTTTAGATCCACTAATCCCCAACCCAATTGAAACCCAAAGCGGCCGCGCTGGCCACCGACCTATTCGTCCTCGTCGTGGGCATCCAAAACCAATCACAGCAATATGCAATATGCATGCTGAATAGTGAAAGAAAGTAAGATACGTTTGAAACCCCCCCCAGAGATAGAAAGTGCTGGAGTGCCAACCCCACTGTCGATCCCATTTGTTGCTTCCTCGCATGGAACGGACTGGCAGAGGCAGTGCAGCGCCAACCCCCTCTTTTCCTGGTGCCTAGCGAACAGCCAGGAGGGAGTTCTCCTGGCGAATCAGCTTTAGCTTGTTCACCACCCCGCCGAGGATCCGCTTGTAGCTGCCCCCCCCCGACCCCATGACGCGCACTTCCCGCATCAGCCGCAGTCTGCCACGCCCTGGAGGGGAATGCTTTGCTTTGTAGCGATGACAAGCAAAAGGCTCTCTTAGAATCAAACTACCGAAAGGTGCATTCTACCAGACGCTGGACTACTAATCCATTGTGCTCTCCTTCATCTTTGCCTAACCAGAAAGCTGAAATATGAAGTGAAATCATGAACTCGAACTAATCAGGACCTCACAGAGTGTGCTATACATGGAAAGCTACGCGCAGCTCAAAAGAGTCCGAGTATTTCACACATATCGCGAGGATTCCAACAGAGTTTGGAACAGGATGGGGCGACTTACAGCATGCTAAGTTTACTGAGCCTCTGCAGGCAGCGCGTGTAGTCGGCTACGAGCTGCTCATTGCGACCAGCCAATGATTCACACTGCGTCTTCAAATTTCCTAGTTCAATCTGACCCCCCAATGCAACAACCATTGCAGAGAGTCATGAGTCAACTAAATTCAACATAATAGGGGATGAGAAGAAGAAGAATGTCAGCACTACACACTCAAGTTGAAATCTCCACTGATCCTGCCCTCCGGATGGGACATTTCTTCTCAAACAAAAGCAGAAGCAGCTGAAACAGTAAATACAAACATTCGATCTGCAATGTGATTCCCTTACTTGAAGCTGGATATTTTCCCGCTTCAATCGCTGCAAAGAGTCATCATCGCAGTCATTCTGACTGCCAGTTCCGTCCTGCCCTGCGTTAGGTGATCCTTCTCCTCTATTTCCCGGGGTTGCAACCTCCCGGCGCAGCTGCTGGGCGTGTTCTGCCCTCAACACTGCGAGTTCAGCTCGTAACTCCATGCTTTCTCTTGAAGCTTCACGCATCTGCAGACCCCGTTCAGACCAGTCAATACCATTATATCCCTTATCAGAACACATGCTTCGTCAATTGTACCCGAGAGCAACTTAATTAACCATTCCATAATCGTAAATCTCAGACAATTCGCAAAAACTTTGCTCCACATACAGTTCTGACATATTTTCCTACGAACGAGTGAGACTCTCGACGAACACGCAGATGAGCTCTGCGGCAGCAAGTCGAGTGCAGATGACCTGTGAGATGCACGAACCTGAACCTCCCAACTGACAGATATCTCCGCGAGCTCCTGCAGGCCGGCCGACAAGCCGGCGTTCTCGCTGTACAGACGTTCAATCTGCAAGGACTGCGCGTCAACCTGCCATGCACACAAGAAAAAGAGAAATAAAACGATTGTAGCGAATAGGCTGCATGATGTACGATCGCTTACCAAACGTTAGCACTGGGTTTGCAGTATTAGTCAACAATGACTTCAAAGGCAGTTGAAAACCGAAAGCACAGGTAGAAAAATGAAGGTCGACAACAAGAGTGACATAGTATCAAACTGAGCAGCAAATAGTTCTCCATGGGAAATCCAAGACTCCGCTAAACTACCACATTCACGTTCACCAAGAATGGATAAGCTGTCAAAAAATTCTTACGAGGGCCTATCGACATTGCGAGGCTAGATGACAGCCACACCAATTCAACTATACAAACTTCACACTCTCGAAATGCACCAAGAAGTGCATTTTATGCCATTTATGCACAAAAGAAAACCCGGCGGCTGCAGACTGCTGATAGGTCCAGGAGCTGTGCTTGGCTGCTTCAGTTTTGGCGGAATTTCTGCTGTGAACGAGGAACTGGCTGGCACTGATTTGCGAGTCTATCTGTTTCTGTATCTGTTTTCTGTTTTTTATCTGTTTATTGTTATTTTTTATTTTTATATTTTTTTTATTTGTTTTTTTTTCCGGGTAAGGCCGGCCAATTGCAGACCTCTGCGAGAAGCTTCTCGCGGCCCTTGTCCAATCGCTCCACCGCCGCGAGGAGCTGCCGCACGTGCGCCTCCTGCCTGCTGCCACCCGCCGGCCCCTTCTCCTGCTCCTTTTCCAAGGACTCCGGCTTCTTCGCTTTATCCTCTTCCTGACAAGTCATGGAGCCACCACACAGTTTCCATGCGAAGTCATGTCCACAAGGCATGTCCTCGTAGCATGCTAGCAAAATAAGGCTATGATACGTATTCTGGCTCCACAGGTTTCTATTGGTTTCAGTCCCCAGGAATGCCACTTATCAACAGATGCAGACTGATATGCAGTCGAAGTGCAAGCAATGCAGGCACGAAGACCTCGATGCCAGCAGTCAAAGGCCCTGCTATAGTGGTCAGAGTTTAACCTAATGCTATGCGTAGCCTTGGGCAGACTAATAAAGTTCGAGTATTTGTCACATGTAGTCATTCACAAGATAGGCGCCAATGACTTTCAAATATTGACCAAAAACTGCAAGTAAGTTAGGCATGCAAACCTGCTCAAGTGTTGGAGTTTCCTCCACTTTCTCTGAGGCTATGGGAGCAGCGGAGGATGTAGTGGCCTGGCAAGCAGAGCAGTGCATGTTAAATCGCAGTCGTTACTACGACTCCATTCCAAAATTTGACGACCCTAACCTACTAAAATCCTATTTCCAACTCAAAAAAATTTAGTTTCCGAGTTCATAGAAAGATTTGTCTTCTTATACAACCGGCTACGTACTCTATGTAAATCTCCGTAATTTTACTGTGGATCAGACAGACATCAACAATTGTTAAGTAGCTGAATTGTCTTGGAAAGGTTCAAGCGAGTAGTCTTCTTGTAAGCATGTTTGCTTTGTGCATCTCACCTGCTCCACAGTATCCAGACTGGCTTGCTGAGCCGCCCCGTTTGAAGGGGATGCAGCGTCTGAGGACTTCTCCAAAAGCTGCGAGCGCTCCTGAATGGCTTCACCCGCAGCGAGGAGTTACACTCAGACAGCCAAAAAACCCAATGCAATCACTGAAAGAGGTACGGGTCCGGAGGGAGCATCTGCCTCCAAACAAGAGTTGAGGTCAACAAGATTCGGCAAAGAGCTACATACACGAAGTTTTTCACGAGCTGCAAGGAGGGCTTGTTCAAGCTCGTCTTTTTCTGATTGCAACGCGGCTGCCCTTTGCCGCTCCATGGCTGCTTGTTTCTGCTCAAGTTGCAGAACACGATGCGCTTCCTGCAATAGATGTCCGGCGATGGCTCAATGCTCGGCATGCGCATCCGCAACATAGTCAACATGGATGCAAAGGTCTGTAACGAGCACACAAAAAATCGTTTTTTCTTTGTCGAAGGCTCAAGTTATAAATGAACGAATATAAGATTACCGTCCTCGAACTGAAGGAGAAGGCTCAGAAGCGAGATGCACAAAGCACCAAGTCTGTCAAACACACATAGAAAAAAAAAACGCATAAACAAGAACAAACCAAAAACGAGAAGGCTGGAAAATTTCACCTGCAGATCTCCCTTGGCAGCATCTCGCTCCTGCTCTGCCAAGCGGAGTTGTTCAGAAGAAGCTCCGGACGGGTCGGAACTCGCCTTCTCGCCTGACACGTGGACGGCCCGCAGCTCCGCCCGCAGGGCGGCCATGTCTTCCTCGGCCTGCCAAGCAGCTCTCCATCAATCGAGTGGAAATATCACTATTGATCACTGTCTAGATACAGGACCATTTTCCATGGAAATGAGAAAAAAACCGAACAGCGGTGGTTTGCATCCGTGAGGTGGTACAAAGACACACGTAAGTGGACAGTAGCATGGAGATTGCCGGTTGACTACTGAAGTTTTTTCCAAAAGGCTCAATGGTACCCGGATGGACGTGGAGGCAGCATAGTCGCTAAGTGGGCTAGCTGCTAAGGCCACTCTGATATCAATCTACTTACTCGATAAAGCTCTTCCTCTGTCTCCCTCAGCTTATTCTTGACCATCCGAAGTTGTGCTGCCAAGCTTTCCTGTTCACAAAACAAATCAACTTCAGTGGATTGCACAGGAGAGACCACCTAAAGGAAGTCAATGAATACATGGCTCTGCACAGAGAGTCGGTGTGCATTGGATTAAGCGATGTATCCATGAGTTCCTCGACAGAGAACCCGTCTCATGCAAAAGGTGGGAAAACGTCGTAAACCGAAAAAAAAAACCTCACAAAACAATCGAGTAATCACCGAAAGCTTGAGGGTCCGGCCGCACACATGAGAATTTTGCCCTCCCACTTTCCCCGGCCCTTAACGAGAGACAACAGTGCGACGAAACGTAAAGTTTGAGTGTAGGAAAGCCTTGCGAGATCATTTGTTATAGCCAAGTTGGAGCTTCTGACTGAGACTGCCCACCTTTGCCGCGATTGCAGCGTCACGCTCAAGGCTTGCAGTCTCTGCCGCCTTCCTCGACAATGCCACCTGCTCCTCTGCCTGCTTCCCTCGTACATTTTACCTTAGCCATTCATTCTCAACGGGAGAAAGCATACCCATTGTAGCTTGCAAAAATAGGAAATGATGTATTTTTATATGGCGCTTGTTAGCAATTACAAAGCCCAACATGGAGCACAAATAGTCACCTTCCATAATTGCGTATTGGTTGTCTCCAGCTTCTCTGCGAGCCTGTGGAATTCCGCATCGCTTTCTACCTGACCTTTCAACACCAAACACGGTATCAGCTCATCGGCTGAGTGTCCTTATTTGAATTAAAAGCCGGAGGCATGGCCCTCGCCAAGTCAACATAGAACACGAGCAGTAATCTCGTGTAGGAGATCTCGTCTTTCAGTAGGTCCAAAATGTGGCAAAAAAAAAGCCACATGCAGGACAGACGGCCTCGAGTTCGAAGGCACCGGCAGTGACAGATGTATACAGGAAACAAGGTGAAAAAATGACGAAATGGAAGCGAGCAATGCGGACACCATACGTGGAACACATACTGGGTTGTGCAGTCATAACGTCAATTGGTTAAAGACGTCCTTGGCAAGTGGGGCAGTGCTTGATAGAAGTAGCTCAAGAAACGACGACGTAGACTTTCAAAGGAGACAGGAAGTGCCTATTCAAATACCACTTTTACGGGTGTGAGCAAGAATTACAATTTGGATCTGAAAGAGGCCATTGTGCCGTTCTTTGCAGCAAATGGGAGCATCATTGTGACAGGAAACGATCAGCTAATAGTCACACCATTTTAATATTCCCCTAACTACTCGTTAGCTTGTGTGAGCTCATGCGGAGACAGTGGAGGAGCCGCACCATGGAGGGTTCTATGCCGTTGCAAGCAGGCGGCCTCGAATGCTTTGTGTTGTGAGGCGATTTCTGGTGCAAATAATCATGTGGAGCTGCGAATTACTGCACAGCTGACCGCGCTGGCGCAGCGGCGGACTGTGGAGGGCGAATGCAGGGCCGCGGGCTGCGGAAGACGAGTTCGGTTTCGGCGGTGCTCGCCCCGCCATGGCGCCCTCTCGGCGACCTCGGCAGGCGATAGGGGAAAGGGAAAGTGCCCGCATAGCAGAGGCATGGGACAAGGCTTGCACTTCCTTGCATGCCTTGACAGAAACTAATGATGACAGTAGATGTCACAATGCTGCAACCATAGCGGAAGATTTGGCTGCTCTTGCAGGTGCTGCTGAACATTTGCCTACTCACCAGGTACACGATAGTGCGCACTGCGTGTATCTCGCTGGTTTCCGCAGTTTTAGGACGTTATTTGGTGCACGTTGCCACTCCATCCTCGCGTATAATGTACGGTTGTAAGAAAATTGTAACAGGAGGCTATTTTGCTCGTTCTGCAGGTTGTTTCAGGCATTATGGCATTGACGGAATTAGTGGTTGAATTGGAAAAGGAACCAAGAGATGCTTTACAACAGCAATACCTTAGGCAAGCATGCCATCGCACGTGCGACCTGGTGAGCATTCCCAGGATCAAGCAGCGCGTACACAGCACGTCCATTTGGAACAACTCAACTCCAATCCACTTTTTTTGCATGGCCTTATGCACCCTAAATTTACTTATACTCTGGGCCATGCCACCGCAATTTTGGTCTGCAGATCGCAGAGGTCACCTCTCGCATTCGGTTGCCCACTTCTTCAGAAGAGTTTCTAGCAATTACATCCTTCATTCGCTTTCTTCTTCCTCGTCCTCCCGAGGGTTTGTTTGAAAATAACAACTTTACTCTAGCTAATCTCTACGGCGCAGTGCCAGCAACAGAATTTGAACCTTCAGAGAGGCTGATCATGTTGAAAGCCTTACGAGCTCTTTGGTGCGTGTACTCACGCCTGACTTCTCTTGGTCTAATTTCAAGCCAAAGCCTTTATGATAAAAATATTGTGCAAGCGGACCCACAAAGCATTGTTTAGGATTCAAAAGATTGCAGACGTACTCGATATAAATGGTTTGTTATGATTACAACTCGGAAGGCACTGATTTCTGAACAGCCAGGCAAAGGTGTCATACTACGGAAAGTTCACCCCGAGGTATCAGATTTGCACAAGCATCAAGAAAGCTGCCAAGCCATGCTTAGTCATAAAGAATTACATAACAATTCTTGGAGCCGCATTAAGAAATTCGTGGCTAAGGTTCTTTGTGTCCTTCCTGGCAGAACAGCCAACTGCTTCATGACAACTCTCCCGTGTTGCCAGCCAACGAAGTTACAGCAATTTTGTACCACCTTGTGCCACTTTCTGCTATACGGCCTGAGCCTCGGAGGAGGAATGTCGAAGGCTTTCAGCAGTCAGTTGAACGTGTTCGTTTGGACGAAGAGATGGATAGCAAAGAGTGGAAGAGAGAGGAGTTTTTGGAGGCCCTCACTCTGGTCTTCACAGCCCTAGTCAGTTTTCTCAGCAGCTCTGGCTCAACGCTCACCCCTGACCATCACTCCATAATCCTTGCCGTGAGTCACTTTTCCTACCGCTGTCGCTAATTCCCGAATCATAACTTTTTGGAACACGCTTCTGCATATATATCAGACGCCAACTGCGTGCATGACAAAAAGGGCAACTATATTTGTAATTGCATATGGGCCGTGAACGGAAATGACAGGCATTCTCTATCCAGTATAAGCTCCAATAGAGTTTGTTTCAGACGAGCAGAAGAGCACAATGAAACCCGTGTATTGTCAGGAAAATGATCCATGTATCGTCAACACAAGGTTTATGACTTTTTTCCTCTGCAAAAGAAAAACGAATGTACAGCCTGCCTTGACATTCAGGTGCATTTGGTTAAAGCGACTGCTGCATTGGACTTTGTGCATGTATGTGGACAAGGAATTTCATGGACCAAGAGAATGATCTCGTTAAAAAATTAGACTTCCCTTTTTTAGCCTATTTTGCACGAGTATTATAAAGTTTATTCATTTCCGGCTCGCACTTTTGCCAGGTTCTGTGCAACATCATGTTTTCCATTTGCCGATAGTCGAGGTGTGAACTTGGGGCACAGGCAGTAAGGCAGCTGTTGGACCCCCTCGCATCCGTCTCCGTTCCTCTTGTCCTGGATGCTGCCTCATCTAGGTGGGCCTACTTCTTCGGTTACCGCATTTGGAATTTCTTATTGGCATGCGAAAGTGTAAAGAGGCTGCCCAATGTGTATGTTATGCAACTTATTGAGCCAGCATAAGCACATGGGGTAGCCAGAATTTATTCTTCAAATGTGTACTAAATCTTGAGTGGTGCTGGTCAAACGAAGCTCAAGGATCTGATAGACGATGTTCCTCAGTAGAGGACAAAGCATGCCCAAGCACATTTAGGCTATTTGCAGTTTTCTGTGTTTGTTTTGCACTGATTTGCTGTATGAGTGCAATTAGCCTTAATGGAGTTGTCCATGACTGCAGGCTGTACTGTGCAGTCCTCCGCTGTCTTTACCTTCTGCTCTTAGCAAACCCTAAGCTGGCACTTCCGCAGGTCAGCTGCCCCCCCAGCTTTAAGTTTGGCTAAATCTGCGTATTGGGGGAAGTTTTCTGCATGCAACGCTGAAAGGGAGAGGCTGAGTACATCTGTGGCACTTGCTGAGACACGAATGTGGAGAAATTGCTTCAGGTCCCAACTTTAATCTCGAGTGTCCGTCGCTTCTTCGGATATGGAATCTCAAGTCCACAGAGCAACAGTTTCAGTAGAACTTTTCATCAAGCTGCTGCTGGGAAAGCTCAGGCTCCGGGGATAAGCCCAACAGCAACAGCAACTCCCAGCGCACGTACATATAGGCCACCTCATTTGAGAAAACAGACTAGCCGAGATGCTGGAGACAAAGTTGAACAACGAAGAAACTTCGGTGGTTACAAGAATCACATCGGCGACAGCCCGTGGGAGAAGGGGCATCAGCTTGGCTGGTCATCTGAATCGGATCAGAGTGATCAGGAAGGAGACGGAGGAGGTGTCAACAGCTCAAAGGCCCGAATAAACTCACTGTTGTGTGTTCAGGTTAGTTAGAATGGTTTGGCCGCCTCCTTTGGTGAAAACGGTTCGGTTCGTCTGAGATGAGAGTTCATGCTTCCTGCACGAAGAACGAGCAAGCACGCTTGCTGCTCAAGCGTTGGGGATCAAACTAACCAATAATCGTTTTGGGCAGCTATTGTATGCTTCTGAGAAGCCAGAGAGAGAGAGAGAGAGAGAGAGAGAGAGAGAAAGAGAGAGAAGGAGAGAGGCTTACTCGGCTGTCTGTGGTGAGACCATGTCGTGTTCCCTCTTCATGGGTGAGAACGCCTTTTGTTGTGTTGTAATGTGCCCGTGTTGTGATGTGCTGTGAGTCGCCTCCTTATGGCAGCCTCAAGTCCCATCCCCCGTGGCTGCAGGCTATGGCGCAGGCAGATCCGAAGTCACTGCATGCGCACTGGCCAGACCTACTTCCAACTCACGATGTTTTCCTTCAAACTCAGTGAGACTTGACCTTCTGCCATCTTTAAATGTCAATGCAAGTTGTGCGACCACTGTTGAGAAGACCAATATTTTCAGTGAAAGTGCGGTACGCATATGTTGATGTGGCTTACATTACACAGCTTAGGTGCAGCATTCCAAAGATTCCAAGAGTAGAAGGTATACGGCACACTTGGTTGTGCTTTGCCATACAAGTACATGTCGTCCCGTCTTAGCAACTGAAGTGAAGTTAGCAAGTTTGGTTAGTAGGGTGGAACTTCGCGAATGTAATTCTCCGTGGAAGGCAGGAAAGGCATTGCCAGGAATTGCAGATTATGATGTTCAACTGTCACGTGGGGTGACTATGGGTTCGTACAGGCGGGCAGAGCCCACTATCTTATCGGTGATGTTATTCGATCCAATACCAAGGGTAAGCCGTAACTTTCCTATTGTCCTTTCCCTTCGAAGACAGTAAGGATCAAAACCAAGTGAGTAGTTTTTTTATCCCTAGTAAGCTAGCCGAGATTCTCTCTTGGTTTTGAACCTGGACCACTCTTAATCCTGAGAGGGGGATGCCCCTTACTCTCTGCAGGCGCGGTTGGCGGCGGCGAATGCGTTTGCAGACATGCTGGAAGGACCTCTCCGGCCATTCCTGCAGCTGGCAGACCTCAGCAAACCTTCCCTTCGCCTTGGAGCCTTCATTCCCTTGTCCGGGACGATTGGGCTCATTCTGGTGCAGCTGCATAAAGGTGGGCACCGAATTCCCTTGTCATGAATGTTCTCAAGATATTGCCAGCAGCTTGCTCATTTGCATACAGACATGCTGGAAATGGAGCCCAATTTGAACGTCAAATGTCTACAGGTTTTACTTCCACGCACATAGGTCCTTAGCGGGTTCATGTGGTCAATACACGTCATCCGGCGTGATAAAGTTTTCTAAAGCGTCAGGCTTATGTGTGAGCAGGGCTTCTGCATGTGATGGCTAAGGAGCTTCATATGCCCACACTGTATGCTGCGTTGCGAGGGTTGGCACTGCTAACGGCCTCTACTCCGTGAGCTCATTTTGCGTTCACCCGTCTTTGCAAGTTGAACCGAAAGAAGCCTCTCTTTGTCAGAATGCTAGACTCGCTGACCAGTTAGACCTCAAAGCCTTTTCTGCTTTTGTAAGTCTGTGGAGACACGTACCTTGTTGATGTTAAAACTTTAGTGTTCTGTTCCGAGCTGTGGCAGGCGTTTGCTCCGTTTGTCATTGGCCGATATTGAGCAGTGTGCCACTTCCTACTTCTTACTTGTAACAGCCAGTATTGCCGTTTGCATGCCGTCCATGAAATGGCTCGGGTTTCTGCAGGAAAGGCAGCTGCCTTCTTCTTGCTGCTTTCTTCTTTGCCTTCCTTTTTGCTGACTCGCTTAGTTTGGTGGAAGTCAGGTACGCTCGCCTTCCCGCTGATCTCCTTCCAGGAGTACTGCGCGGCGCGCATTGGAGGCTAAAGGGCGTGCTTGGGGGGATGCAGTCGAATGACTCTGTCACTCTAGGGGTGAGACTTCTCACATTATAGTCTAGTTTTTCGGTCCATTCAGTGGCAGAGAGAGAACAAAACAAAGTTCGCTTCACATTCAGCAGATGAATATATGTTTGTAGGCATCCTAAATGTTGCAAATTGAGAGTTTTGCAGGTCTGAGCGCTTGGGACTTGGTTGATTGATTCTGCAGGACAGCAACCTAAGCCTTGTGAGCTTTCTGGCAGATGGATTCATTTGAGAGTTCTGATGCTTCTTTGGGATTTTGGCGGGAGCGAGGGTGTTCCTCAGGCCATGGCTATCCAATGCATGGGAGCTGCTCTTGGGGTTGCGGGTCAAGAGCGAGGGCTGCCCACCGCTGCGGTGAACTCGTCTTCTGGAGGTACACCCAGCGGCGTGCTTTGTTTGCGGAACTCTCCCATGGCCAGAGAGGGAGGGTTTACACAGCACACATGCTAGTGTATAAACTGCTTGGGGGCATCAGGGCAAGGACGATTGCCTATTCCTCCAAAGAATCTCACGAATAAGCTTTGACTACAGCATGCTTTGGCAGTACAAGGGTTTATTCCGGAGGTGTTTCCGGAGTAGGCTGCGCTGAATGCGTGGCGGGGTGTGAAGGGTTGGGAGAGGGCGTCCTCTCCAGCGTTCTGGCAGACCTTGAGGCGTGCTTGCAGCCCGCGGTGCCCATCTTAGTGGCTGCAGAGGCCTTCAAGGTGTGCTTTTCCTCGCTCTCAAACATCATGAAGAGTGTTTTCTTTTTGTTACCCTATTTTTGGTTTTTCCCCATACTATTTATCGCTAGCCAGCTTCGGACCATACTGTGTCTTAACCTCCAGCCTGATTCAGCAACTGTGAAGTCTGAATAACCACCGCATATACCTGTTGAAAGGTACATTGATCCATGTACTCCATCCATCCGAGACATGCTTGTTTCAGCACGCAGACTTGTGACTGTGGACATTGCAGGCTCTCCGCCAAGCCGCCCAGGGCCATCCGCAGTCCGTCTTGGCTATGTGGGGAGAGCTGCAAGGAAGGGCCCTGCATTCGCTGGAGAGGGCCCAACAGGGTGCCGCCAGGAGAGAGAGAGAGAGGGCGCTCGGAGGGAGTGATCTGGAGGGCCGACTGGCAGTCACTGTGCTGAAGGTGGACCCTCCCCTTTCCTGAGGAAGCCTGATTCTGGGAGTCTGCATTCCAATGTGGAGAACAGCCCTTGCCAGCTTGCAGTCGAAAGATCCTAAATACTGTCTGATAGAAAGATAGTGCGAGAGATGATGTCCATGATTTTGAGGGTAGTCGTCAACTTCAAGATGTTTCGAGAACGGTTTACGTGCTTGATTTCGTAGCCTGGCTATTTGTGGCTCATTTCTGGAGCAAGTCAACGCAGAGGAATCAGCATTGGCAAGGATAATCAACTGGCAAATGTCTGCATGTGCAGTTGCTCGACGGGCTGCTCCGGATTACCTGTGGATCCAATCTGCAGGAGGCCACCGACGATATGGGGTGGACTGATAAGCAGTCTGCAACGCAGCACTCGGCGACTGCAGATGGAGAAGAAGCCGATGGATTAAAGGAAGAACAAGCCGAGGATGGGAGGAGAAAGTGGCTGCAAGTCTTAGACCGGCATTTGCCCCTCGGTATCTCAAGCTCTTCAGCAGCGGTCAGTACATGAAATGGCTTGACCGTCGTTCCATTGATGAGCATAGCTGTTGCAGCATGGCGAATGTTGAAGCACATGCTCTGCTGGAGTTCAGAGCCGCATTCCTTCAGTACGTACGATCTAACCCTAAGGGTAACAGAGCTTTCAGAGGCGGACCTGGCTACGGTGCAGGTGCGAGGAGCTGCTTTGAACTGTTTTTCAGGCTTCACTCCTGCCGTATTCGCTGCTCTGCCGCATGAGCAGCAACGGCATGTAATCGATCAACTTGTAGGTTCACACCCACAGAAACTGCATGATACGACGCAAAACATGACAGATTCATGTCTGTTTCTGCTTGCAAACTGGCCAGATTGGCTGCTGTCATAGAGGACACACCAGGAAAGGGCTCCATTGGCCTTCCTCATTGCTTTTACGCAATTCCTTGTACTCTTGCGTGCACCCTTGTATCGAAACCCTTTGAGCAAGAGTGCTTGCTGTAAGAAATAAGAAGCGGTGTTGACTCCACTCTTCGTCGCAGTGTGATGCTGCAGTGCGCGATGAAAGCTCTGCAGTGCGATGCGTTGCCTGCCGAGCTCTCGGATGTATAGCTGACTTTCTCCCAACAACAGAAAGGTTGGCCCATAGCTTCCTGTTCTTCCGCTATTTAATGCGCCTATTTCATTGCATCAGGGGTGAATGCAATTGCAAATATTTCACTACGTGAAAAGGCGGAGCCTGCAGGACAAAGGAGTGAAACAGATATCCGAATTGATAAGTGGATAGGACAGAAGTGCCTCCTGAAAATGCACTGTTACAAAGTGATCGAAAGAAGGCAAGGCGAACTTATTTAGAAGAAGATGATGCAGTGTCTGTCCTATGAGATGCAGAACTTCTGCAAAAGCCGTCGAGATGTGCGTTACTTTCTGTTGAAAAGGTCGGCAGGGCCTTTGTTCAGACCTGCAGAGTACTGCTAGGTGCTTTGGCAATGCTTGAAGGGGAGGAAAAAGCTAACTCACTAGCCTTTTGACGTGATGTACCGCCTAAATAAGTCACCTGTTTGGCGATTGGAACTATTACTCATTGGTGATGTTTTTGGCGAGATGCTTACCTGATTCATTCACCTGCGTGGGTTTGGCAATCGCAGCTTTGAGCACGTACCTTCTGTGATGAGGGCAACTGTGGTAGCACAAAGAGATTCAGCACTCTCGGTATGGCTAACACATCTCAACCATCTTCTCTGAGGCCTGTTGGACCCCCAGTCAGTCGTCCGGTGAACCTTAAGTTTTCACAAAGGGCATGAAGGCAGCTTTATCCTGTACTCTTGTTTACTCGACGCTTCACTCGAACATGGTCGTGTCTCCACTAAGCAGAATCACTAAAATCTGTAAAACTGGCTTTTCTCTCCTGACAATCCAATGCTAAGAACCAAAAAGAAATCCCGAGTAAATCAAAACTTCTCCCAAATGAGTTTAGAGGAGTTGCATTCGATACTTCTTCGTCAATCTGCATGTTGGACAGATTCTGTTCTGGGAAGTTTCTGAAGGTGATCCATTGCGGGAAGCTGACCTCAGGACCGGGCGGTGGTGCAGGTCCGGATAGCGGCGGCGCGGGCGGTGGCCAACCTCTGCAACGCGCTGCGCTGCTTCGCTGAGGCAGAGACCGCCATGGATGCGTCGGGTGGGCCCTCACATACATACATGGTCTCACATCAAGGATGCGTTCTAGCCAGACTGCATGCTGGGGAATGACAGAGCTAATGGAATAGAGAGAAGTGGGACAGCTGAAGGGATGGAGAGGGGAGGGAAGGTGAAAGGAAGGAGGGCATGACACGTATTGCTGAAAAATGGAAGCACAAATGGACTTTTTGAGGGGTATGTGGTGCGCAGAAGAAGCACTGGCCCCTGTGGCAGAGAGTGCGATTGAAGCTGCAGCAGATGTGGATAAGGTATGTTGTTGCAGGTCTTTCAAAGCCTCAGCCTCACCTCACTATTTGTTGGCATGGTTGTATCTCGGAGGTCTTCATCTTCATATGCACTTGCGTGAGCAAGTGGTGATGGCAAAATGGCTAATTGTGAACCTTTTGTATGCTCCTGTCTGTGCTGGAAAAGTTGGCCCATTGACCGAGTAATGTTGATGTACAAGCAATTCCGTACAAGCAGGTTTACACGAAGAGTCCACATTGTTTGAACCCAATCTACCTTCAAACTGCTTACAACCAGGCAATGGCACAATGAGAGAGACACTAGTGTCACCCTTTCTATAAAGTTCTAAAACCGACGTAAAACTCATAGATTTCAAATTCGATTTTCTGCTTCCAGATTACGACATGTTTCTTATGATGTGCATTTGAGCATTTGGCTTTGCCGAGCTTTTACTGAGGTGGAGATTGGACTGCAGGTTCGAGCCAATGCAGTGCGGGCACTTGGCAACTTGTCGCGTTTTGCCGCGTTTGTCGCAGAGGATGACGTCAGAGCTGCACAGAACTTCCCATGGCTGGAAAAGGTGGTAGTCACTCTCGTGGCTTCCGCGTCAACAGGTAACGCCAAGGTATGCCCCGCCCTTAGGGGCAGGAAACCCGTCGTAGCGACATTCTTCGATTGCCAGCTGAATCAGTGTTCGTCTTCCTTCATATTGTGAAGGGTCTTACATTCGCATGGAGCACTTAGGTGAAGTTGGTTCTTTGCATGCACCCGTAAAGGCTGCGTCTATTCATTCATTTCGACCAGCACAATCGACCATGTGAATGTGAGCCACAGAGCAGAGTCTACTCGCCGTTTAGCAGTAAGTACATGGGAGACTTAGCGGTTCGTAGAGGGTGTGAGGGTTGCCTGAAATGCAGGTGCAGTGGAACGTGTGCTATGCTGCAGCAAGCCTGTTCCGTAATCCGTCGGTGGCTCTTGCCTCACGTCCGTGGTTGGTCCACTGCAGCCACTCTTAATTCGATTGCTTGTCTTGGATGCTCATCATTCGTGGCTCATATTTGATTCTGGACTAGCCGAGATGGATTTCAAATCCACATCACATGTAGCTGGCTTCTCTGCAAAGGACGTTTTCTTTGTCGTTACTTATCCATCATGTCCACTTGATGCAGGGCTCAGTCACTCCTCTGCACACTCAACTCTCTCCTGAGCGGCTCTACCAACTTCAAGATCCGCATTCACGCAGCGGCTGCTCTGGCAGTCCCCTCTGCACGAGCAGGCAGGCACTGCACTCGTGAAAGCTGCTTTCAGCCTGCCTTCCCTCTGCACAGGCTGAAGAGATGCTGTACGGCTCCCCCTCTCTCAAGTGTTTTGTTCTGTTGTGGGGGGGCGGCAGACTATGGGAGCAGCTACTGCGACGTGGTGGGAGGTCTGGCAATGGCGCTGGATGCGGTGGAGTCCGAGGAGGGAGAGAGGCCGGGAGACTTCAAACATAAAGCGGAGTTATCATACCAGGTAGGATGTGGTCCCGTAAATGGGTCGACACAAATATAAAAATGGACAAAGGTAGTCGCTGAATTCACGGTGCTGATAATGGTTTTGGAAGCGACTGTCATTCAGAAACTCGATGGCCCAATGTGCATTGAACTGTTAAAGCTCTACATGCTCCTAACTAGTTTTTTTTGGTTGTCCTTGTGGAGGTAACAGTTGGCAGCAACATTTCTGCATGTTGCGGCGCTAGGGGAGAATGACGACATTGTGGTTATGAAGATTCCTGTCGTGGAGGTGGGCAGAGCAGTTTCTCTTACCTGGCCTTCAAGGCTCACTTGTTTGAATGAAGGCCCTACTGTCCCTCGTGAGGTGTAATAGGACGCTCCTGCAAGACCTCAAACCTCTCCTTCCATAGGGTCCCTCGAGTGTATTATCCTCTCTGAATTCAAAATTATGCCCTTGTATCTGAATTTGTTCCTGCGACAACGCCGTTCTTAGCTAACTGCAAGGACGGCCCTAACCCTTGGAAAGCGCTCGCACATGATCTGTGGCGATGCGGCGGAGGGCCTTCCTTCCTTCCTCACTGTTGTGCCAATCTCGTCGCAGTGATCACATGTACCTCCATGTTGTTGTTGTCAAGCTAGTAGAGGGGCCGGGCGGCTGTAGCCAGCAGCCAGGCCAAGCGGGGTGCAGACACCACGTTTGCATGCGCCCATCCGTAGGGTGGTACTGGAGGGGGCGTGCAGAAGGTGGCCAAGTTGTTGAATTGCAAGGATGCAGACGACATGGCGGGCAGCCCTACAGGCGGCCTAAGGAGGAATGTTGAGGCCACCTCTGCGCCCCCCTCAGGCTCTACCTCCGCGTCCGCATTGGAAACCCAGTAGCGGCCGTGAGATGAATGAGATAATGCGCTGTGCGAGTAGGGGCTGTGCGAGATGCTTGCGGCCATGGCGTGCTTGGGGGTCCCTCCGGCGGGCAAGAGGGAGGGTGGTGCCGATGTGTTGCAGGGGGTACCCCATGGCAGCGGCAGAGCCAGAAATGGATCTAGAGATCTTGGGCCTGTATGATGGGCCCCTTAATTTTTGCGTTTTGCAAAGCATCGGAGTTGGATGGCATTATTGCGTGCACTTTGCTCGTGTCTCCTTTTTTTTTCGTTTCGTTTTTTTGAAAGTCTCCAGCCCCGTTGCCCCAAAAAGTGGTGGTCCGACTCGCCATCCGATACGATATTTTTATCGATACCGTAGTCGATACAACCCCTGCTGCTGCAGCGCCAAGCCGTCCGATGCCGCATCCGACGGCCTCTCGCCGCGCTCCGCGCTCCGCGCTCCCTCTCCCTCCCGCGCTCGCCCGCGCAAGGCATCTCTCGCCCGCCCGCCCGCTCGCCCGCTCGCAGCCATGGCGGCCGAGGGCGACGAGGGCCTCGCCATGCCTCTCCCCATGCCTCTCTCCATCCCTCCCCCCGCAGAGGTTCCTCTCATGGAGAGCTTTGAGGAGGATGCCATAGATGGCCCCAACTCGGAAGTTGGCGCAGGACAGCTGTCAGGCTCAGGGAACACGACGCCCGTGCCGGGGCTGTCGACTGAGCCGCCGGAAGGAGGCGGCGGGCAGAAGCGGCCGCTGGAGGACAGCGACTCCAGTCCGGGCTCTGGCGCGCGGAAGTGGCCGGGATGGCCCGGGGAGAGCGTGTTCCGGCTCATAGTGCCAATGCACAAGGTGGGAAGCATAATTGGGAGGAGGGGCGAGTTCGTGAAGAAGATGTGTGAAGAGACGCGGTCGAGAATCAAGATCGTGGAGGGCGTCCCGGGCGCAGACGAACGAGTGGTACGTAGCTTTCAGTTTAAAAGTGCGAGAGGAGAGAGGAGCAGGGAAGCGAGAGGGGCTGGAGGGGAAAGGAGATAAGAATTGGAACACGAGAGGGAAATGGAGAAAGTTGGCACACGGGACGTCCAAGGCCTGGAGAAGACGCCTGTCGGACGAGACCTTAAAGATTTTTTTGCAATTTTAGAAAGCTTTCCTCTTCCCTTCTCTCTACTGTCATTTCCACTTCTTGAAACTAGTTAAAGCCTTAAAAGTCACGACCAATTCAACTTCGTTTTTTTATTGGAGCATTAGGAGGTGTTTTTCGGGCACGAGTTTGGCTAGTGTCTTCTATTGAACTTTACATTGGGAATCAAATAAAGTTTTAGTTCAGGCACTGTAGTTGTACTTCAACACAGACAGAAACACTTCTTAGTCGGTTGTTTGGTGCAGGTGTTGGTGTCTTCAAAAGAAGAGCCTGACGCCGACGTTCCTCCTGCTGTTGAGGGGCTTTTGAGAGTGCATCGGCAAGTTGTTGAAGGTCCAGAGGTGGATGGGAAAGCCCCTCCGCCACCCGAGGTTTTGGTTGGAACCATCACAGCCCGTCTTTTGGTGCCAGCCTCACAAGCAGGGAGCTTGATAGGCCGGCAAGGAACGACAATCAGAAATATTCAAGATGGGTCTGGGGCAAATGTTCGTGTCTTACCAGAGGGTATGCGCACACCTGCATGACCTTTCTCGATGCAAAATTGTTGTTTTTCTTTTTAAGAGCATGAATGCTTAGCTTTCGAAGTGCTCGTTTGAAACGTTTGGAAACTTCCTAACCAAAGGAATTAGACAGAGAAGTTAAATCAACCTTTGCACGAGACTAGAACTGTAAAGTCTCTGCCATTTCTTACAAAAAAAAATTGCTCAAAGCTATGTTGGCAGATCCTAAATCTGAACATCAGATATGGAATGTGATATAAACATCAGATATGGAACGTCTTACTGCAGATGAACCTAATGCCTTTTAAAAATTTCGCTTCTGATGCGTGCAAGGGTATTAAAATGCATTCTGGATGGATTAAAACTTTCTATACTCTTCAGGGCATGCATACAGCAGACCTGCTTCACAGATATTCTATAAGATTCCGATATGGATAAGTGAAGTGGGTGTCAATTGGGGTTGCCTAGCGGGTGTTATTCACCTATTGTCGATTTTGCTGTTACGATAACAGCTTGAAGTTGATCAGGTGACTGGCTGGCCCTTGATGTCTGGCCAGGGTTTTAATGTGTTGCAGACGACCTTCCGATGTTTGCCTTGGAGGAAGACCGGGTGGTGGAAGTCAGTGGACCCGTTCGAAGTGTCTACAAGGGCTTGGAGCTCATTCTTTCACACTTACGCCGATTTTTGGTCGACCGCTCAGTCGTTCCCCTTTTTGAGAGACCTGTAAGTTGTTTCGGGACTTGGAACCAGTCCTGTACCTAGGATGCACTTTGGTTGGTTAACATGTGTCAAACTATGCACGTGCATTGCCTGATAGTTCTGCTACGAGTTTGGAAAGTGAATACTAGGACTGGCATACAAGCAGTGAAAGCTTGATGGAAGAACTGCTGAGGCAAGGCTGTTCTCGAGGTTGTTTTTCCAGCCTATTGCATCGCATCTTCCTTGCACTCGTCCATGGTAAGCTGATGTTATACCTTCGAGCTTATCCTGTAGGCTGGAGCCCGAGCACAGTTGCAAGGACCTCCCAGGGGACTTTCTCCTGACTACACTTCATCAATGGGCAACTGGGGTGCTCCACCCCTTTCTGCTCAATCTGCACAAAGAAGTTATCCACCTCCAGCTGCTTCCCCACTTGCACAAGATTACCCATATGGTGGAAGTGCCACTCCTCCTCCAGGGTCTTACTCAGCTTCCACTGCAGCAGTTTTGGCAGACTTGGCAGGTCAGCGCAACGCTGTTTCGTTGTACGGACGGGACCCAGCACTGAGTCGGCCCTCACCCGTGCAGCAGGCACCTCCTGTAGCTGCGCCTGTGGTGTCCATCAAGGAGGTGAGCCTTCAGAAACTCATCAGCTGGAATAGTTTTCTTTGCAATCTAGTCAATACATTTGAGACTCGCCAGAGAATTGTTGTCGGTTTTGTTTAGCTCAGGTGTTGGCCTTGCTTTCTTTGTTTTGCCAGGAAATATGGAGGTATAAGACTGTAAAACGTTCATGGGAAAATCTGTTGCTAGGCTCAGCAGCTACATTGAGACTGTAGTTGGGAATAAGCATTAAATATGTTCAATGCATAAAAAATGGCATCCCTGAGAGTTTTTGGAGGACCAGCTGCGACAATCTTGCTTTTGGGCTTTCCCTTGTGATGACGTTGTGTTTTTCGTAAATGTTGGTTGGGTATATTTGGATGCAGGTGACAGCCTGCATGCAAGTACCCATTTCCTATGCAGACGCTATTATCGGTGTGGGTGGCTCAAACATTCTGTATTTGCGGCGCACTAGTGGTGCCACAGTTTCTGTCCAAGAAACCCGCAGCTCGTCAGGTTCTTTGGAGATGTCGGTGGAAATAAGGGGCACGACTCACCAGGTGCAAACGGCAGAGCAGCTTTTACAGGTGAGCGCAAAAATGGCTTCCGCTATAAAGCCCCTGCACCTCACTTAGTTATGCGTGATCGTGGTCCGTGTCTCCGTTCTTCTGAAGCTTACGGGACGTGTGGCTTTGAGGAAAATTAAGTTGTGTAGCACTCGTGTATGCAGGCCGTCACGTTTTATTATGAGATTGCCGTAATGCGGAACTTGAAAGCTTGTTCTGCATGGCTATCGTTGTCGTTAGGGCCTCGTTGGGTCTTCATACTGTCCTTTTCAGCGTGTAGTAGATTTATGGTAGTGGCTGACTGGAGTCATGCTGCCAAACTCCTGTCGGCAAGTCATCGCAGAACAAACTGGGTATCGTAGTCCTATATGTTTCCCACGTGGCTGATTGTTTGTCTCCATTACTGTCTATGGTCCTGCAGAGCTTCATGGCTGGGCAGAGCGGCTATCAGGCAGGCGCGGCGGCAGCCGGAGCCTCCGGCCCAGGGAGCTCGGCGGCATACTCCGCTGATCCGTACGGGAGCTACGGGAGCGGCGCGTCGCAGTACGCCCCCCCCGCGCAGCCCGCCTCGCCCTCCTACGACCCCGCGGAGCTCTACTACCAGCGGGCCTCCCTCTACAGCTCCAATCCCGAGACGTCGTATCCCAACACCTACGGCTACTGAACGCGATGAACCAACCGTCTGAAGCACCCACAGACTGTCCTTAACGACGTTCACAAATGTGCCGCAGTGGGGCACACCCAAGCGCAGGGTGAGGACCCGCAGCACCCCAGGCAGGGCGGGGACTGCGAGCACGGAGTTCGGCGGCCAGATGGAGTGAGCACCTTTTGAGAAAGCGGAATTTTGGACGGAGCCTCCCAGGCAGTGAGCACAGAGGGAGGGCCTTGGCCGGGGGAGCGCGTGCAAGTGTAAATCTTTTCCAGAGCGCTCCGTGACCTGGCCGGCTTCCTCTTTAAAGGCCTTCGTTCACGGGGGCTTCCAAATGGCACTTTCAGCCTTTGTACCCTTCTGAATAAGACACTTTGCTCTTGTGTTTTCGGGCACCCCTCCGTTGTGCCAAATCGCGCCTCTCTGTATGAGATGGATGAATGCATGCATGAGCAGAGCGACAATTCCCAATGTCGGTGCAATGCCCTCCCTCACCCCCCCCGGACAGACAGCCTCACACGAGCCTGATTTAAGAGTCGAGGGAGGGCCTCCCTCCCGCCCTCCCTCCCTCCCCACCCAAGTCCGCCCGCGCTCACAGCCCTCCGCGAAGGCCGCCGTCGCCAACACGAGCCGGCCCTCCGCAGTGCCCCCTTGAAGGGACTGCCGTACGACACCCGTACGGAACAGAGCGTACGGACGGGCGAGGGAGGGAGAGGGAGAGGGAGAGGGAAGGAATTGAGGGAAGGGCCTTCCCGGAAGGCACAGTTTGCAGCGGAGGGAGGGAGGGAGGGCCTGTGGCAGCCGCCTGCCGGCCCGCGCATTCGCATGGCGACTCCTCTCAAGGATGAGGGCCGCGGAAGGAGAGGGACCGCCGCCGAGGCGTGGCGAAGGGCCGCGCACATTCTGAGCAGGCCGCCAGCGAGCAGCGAAGGGCGTCTGCACGCAATTACTGCCGCGTTAAAGGACTTCTCGGACTGCGCTCTCAACGCATCCAAGATTCCTCCGCAAGAGGTGCGACTGGCGATTGTGTAGATGGCTGCGCTGAGGCTTCCAGGCTGCTGGTTAATTTGCGTATGGAATATAGGTCAAGATTGTAGGGTTTTTTGGGGTCGCTTACCATGTGTTCCATTTGCACGCTTGGCCAATATTATTTGTTGTAAATTCAGGAGATTGCAGAATTGGGTTTATGGGCACTAGACGGAAGTCTCTGCAGAATTTCGAGCCTAGTTGAGTTGATTCTGGACAAAAGCTTTTGTTTGATTAGTTTGATAAGACACGTTAGCAGTGTGTTGAGATGACTGCAGGTTGCTGCAGACATTTTGAAACTAGTAGAGGCCATTACGATTGCTGTTGGAGGGGCTATCAAAGGGGAGGAGTCTCATCAAGACGAGTTGTCCCTTAATACTTGCAAGCTGGTAAGTTCAGGATTCTTTGTGGCAATACGCCGTTTCGATCGTCACATCATTTATAGTATGAAAAGCAAACCGAAACACTATACGCCTGAATGCGTATTGGTTTTCACCTTTCGAAGAATTAACGTCTTTGTATACATCCAAAAGAAATCCAACAACTTTGCGCTGGTTTTGGCTTACAAACAGCTTGAAACGTGTTGTATCTGCTATCGACCCTGCACAGTCTCAATGCAGTATCGTTTCTGCATGTGCACTGTATCCCTTAGTAGTAGTAAGGAGAGACTACTTTCGGCCATTTCTGCTTGGAAAGTTTTTCTTCTGGAAACACTAGCAAAAGTGTTAAATTGGCGTGTGCAGATCACCGAGCTTTGCATTCACAGGACGCTTGTGCTTACTGGCCCTCAGCTGGCGGCTGTGCTGCCACTACTTCGCGCCTTGGCACCCGGCCCACAGCCACACAATAATCGCATGACCTCAATGCCCATTTTGTCATTTAAAGCTCAAAAAGCGGCTGTGCATGCCATCAGGTGAGTCCTATCCAGGCATTTGTGTGACAGAAACGAGAAAATGCTGGTGGACAGTTGGCGTCTTAGAAGTTATGTACT
This sequence comes from Zygnema circumcarinatum, assembly GCA_037447605.1. NCBI lineage: Eukaryota > Viridiplantae > Streptophyta > Zygnematophyceae > Zygnematales > Zygnemataceae > Zygnema > Zygnema circumcarinatum. The sequence continues at coordinate 53,671 of CM074812.1, read as the reverse complement.
ATGCTCTTTACCAACCTTCGAACTGCCAGGAATCATTGTGCAGGCAGGTTTTTGAATTTGGCAGGCGAATACGAGATTCAATTGAGTTTGCACAGCTTTGACTAAGTTACAGCCAGCTGGCAGTCCAACCTTCACGTTTGCGGCTCGTGACAACTAATTTTCTTGCATGGGGTTCCTTTTCTGCAGGCATTTGCTTACCAACAGCACTAATCAGTTACCAACTGCTGAGATAACGTCCACATTGAATTGCCTCCTTCAATGGGCCGAGTTTTTGCCCTCTTGGGATGTAAGCAGTACTGCTGTGGCTGTTCCAGGCACCGAGAGAGAGGACAGGGACAGTTATTTGAATGTGACATTAGAGGCATTGAAGACAATCAATCAACTCCTGTCCAGTGCTTCGGTGACTGCTGAAGATCGCATCAACGTGCTCACGGTATAATGCCCATATCCATCCGCCAATTCTGGAGGAATCAAAATATTGAGCAACGGCCGTTGACCTGTGGATTAGAGTCTTATTACTCCTTCATTATTGTGCACCTTTTTTGCTTTTGATTGGATTGCAGCATGGTGTCAAGGTCCTTATTCAGTTAGGAACAGCTGTAAGTCCTGTTTCTGCATGGAAACTGGCAAAATTGAACGCCTACTGAATTGGAGCTTTTGACGCTCAGGCTGTCGCTAAGCTCATGGATTGCTTGGGCGCCGGAGCAGCCCAGCCGTCAGACTCCTTATCATCTAGGTGCGCAATACTGTATGCTTTGAAACCACATAAAGAAAATGATTAGACTGAAAGGGTCTCTTGAGGATTAGGATTGGCGCTCAAGAAGTTTGGCAAAAGCATCGTATTTTTGTATCAAAAAAAGCAGAGGACAGTGGGTCAGCATGCGTATACTCTGCATGAACTGAAACAGAGCATATACGAACCTCAGTGATGACTCTGTTCGAGAGCACACTAGGGCGAATTTAATGTAACGAGTTGTCAGCCTGTTTCAGCATTTGAATCCTCAGAGGATGTGTCTTTCCTGTTTTTTGAGGGAGAATCGGTTAGGCTGTCAATTTACTCTTTATCCAAAATTGTGACGTTTGTTTGAAGGACGTTGTTTGCATTCATTTCCGAACTTTTTAGCAAAGTGGGTGTGATGCAGGGTGTATGCTACAGCGCAGCGATGTGCTCGTGAAGTCGTGCAACCTGAGGTGGCCATGTCGACAGCAGTAGACGGTAAAGTGGTGGAAGATTTCAAAAGGCGATTGAGAATGCATCCGGATGGTATCAAACGAAACGAAGCCGACAGAGGGACAGTGAAGTTCTCAGAGATGGAGATGGGAGACCGAGGTGATGACGATGTGAAGGCCAAGGCCAGTGAGACACACGTTGTGCATCGGTACCCCAATCCAGAATGTGAGATTCGGGTTGCATATGCTTGTGGAGGTTTAGAACCAGAAAATTATGAAACTGTTGAAAACAGACTACACCAAAAGAGAATTACGTGAAGAGATTTCGGGAGAGACACCAAATAAATTGAGGCAGTCTGGTAAAACCGAGAAAGATTTGGGTTTCAGGGAGGTGGAGGGATCCAAGGAAAAAAGGATATTGAAAGGGGGAGAGTAGGGAATGAACAAACTGGTAAATTGCGAACGTTAGTAAGGAACAGGCCAGAGGAGTCATAACTTTGAAAGCCAAATCTAATGTTGTGGATAAGGATAAGAATGAGGATAAGGATAGTCTTATCGATCTTAGTTGTAACAGATTTCTGGACAAACACAAAGCAGAGAATGCTCAGTACTTCCGTAAGGTTATCTAAATACAAGACCTAGATGTGGGAGCCAGGTCCAAGAATTTGAAGAGATGCAGTTTCAGTTTGACTGAGGGTAAGACCGAGGTGTATGGGATGCAGTTTCACATATTAAACAACAATCCGATCCCAAGCATGGTCAGGCAGAAAACGTTTCTGCTTTAATGGCTGGAACTTCCACTCCAGTGAAGTTTCTTGTAGATTCTGCAAGCTCGGAGGATTTAGTCGTGGAGGATGATGAATGTATACTCAAAGTAGGGCTACACGAGGTGGACACGGTCGACACTCGACCATGGCTGCTCTCCAAACACTGCATGAAGTTTTTCACAGAAGAGTTTGGTGAGATTTGGAAACAGCTTCTGTCCGTTTATTCGATTTTCAAAACTTTAGACCATCGGTCTTTCTTGGGAGCTGTATGCAAAGTGTATGCGAGTTAATTCCTGTTTCTACATGGTGGTTTATCGAGGTCTGCAACTTCACTTCAGAGTGATAAATGTGGCACGTGAAGACATTTTACTGCCTTTCTCTTAGTGTGAGTGGCGCATCATGGGTTGGGATATGACAGGTGTCTCCATTGTCTGTAAGGAGGTGGCAGCCAAGGAAGGAGGTGGCCAAGGTGAGAGCTCCAGAGCCTTGGTTGTTCATTTTTTGCAGTCATTTTGTACCTCAGCACTCAGATAAAGGTTGTTTGCAGGCTGTGCATGTGTTTCACACCCTCACGCTCCTTACTGAGGATTTTATATAATTTGGCTGAGGCGTTATGCTGCTGATGATGCGCTTACAATATTCTGAAGACGGGAGATTATGATGAAAAGAGGCTGGGTTCGACTTAGTAGTGACATGAGAGTATGCACAACGGGCTGTGAGGGAGATGTCAATCCAACTGTACTTCAAATTTACGCCAATTGGGCTTGTCTTTTCCTTATCGAACTTGTAATGCATATATGCTATGGTGACGGATTTTCATATTGATTTGACCACTACGACCGGCCAAGTTTGCAAATTTTCCAAGTCATGTTATTCATCTGCAGGTCTACTGTAGACATATGAGTTCACTCTGCCTACATTTGACTGCATGTGAGGGCTCAGATGCGGTGCATGCCATCCTTTCGAAGCGGATAGAAGAAGGCTGGAAAGCTTTCGAGACCAAGTGGTTTGTGAACGTAGCTGCCGATTTCTTGCGCTCCATTGCGACGCGAGGCTTGTGTAGTAGACGGCTTGCTTATGAAGGACCACTTAGTCGCCATCCGGCCGAAAGTGGACCGTCAGTGAAAGAGGTGGCGAGGAAGGTGGCTGGTGAGGACCGCATCAATTTTGAGAAGATCGAGGAAGAGACGGGAGTTATGCTCAAATTGGCTCAAGCTAAAAGCGGTCCATCAGAGGAGGAAAAGCGGAAAGGAAGCATTACCGAGGACAGGAACTTCAGTTCCGGTAGCATTGTGCGCATTGTCGTGAGGTTGCGGGCCATAAATTTGGCATCTCTGTTTGCAGCTGAGAGGCTAGTGAAGCAACTGCTGGATGATACGGCAGACTACTTCACGAAAGGGGCAGAGTTGCCCGCCCATTTGGGCGATCAGAAGGTAGCTTTGCCCATAGATAGTAAACCACTTGCTCCACAGAAAAGGGCGTCTTCACCCCACTCAGAACCAAAGGCTGGTGGCTCTCCAGAGCGACATCCTGCAAAGAGGATGCGCCGCTCGAGAAGTCCGCCAACACAAGAGAAACCGCAGGCAGCTTTTGCAGAGCCATCTTCCATAGCTACAAAAGCACCGGAGGTCACACAAGAAGCTGCAGATATTGTAGAAGCACCCATTTCAGACATTCCGACAACTCGCATATTGCACGTGACATGCGGGGAGGTAGATGAAACCAATCTATCTGAAGAGCTGGTGAAGTCTCTTTTTGACTCGGTACTCACGGAACGTCTTGAGGTCCCAAAAGGGTTGTTGGAGAGTGAAAATATGGTGTTAAGCGTGACGCAGCTTGATCGCTTTCTCTGCGTGGTGGAGCTTGCACATGAGCAGCTGGCAGGGGCCTGTGTCGAGCTCCTGGCCATGGAGCCGGATGTCTTCCAGGGATTGTCAGTACAGCTTGGGCCTGGAGGAGACATTCTTCCAACAGACGTGGGAGTGACTGTTTTGGCCGTTAGCGAGCTTCCAGAAACTGTCACGGTCGATAAAATTTACAACATATTTCATGAAGCCCTTCAAATTCACGCAACAAGTGTGGAGAAATCGCGTGCAAGGAAGCTAACGATGGGGAAGTTGATTTCCACAGTGAGGTACGAGAAATTAGCAGAAACAGCGTGGGTGTATCTGCCCACCCCAGAACTTGCGGATCGAGCTCTGGCCATTTATGAACGTGACCCTCAGGTGTTTAGTGGCATGTTGCCCAAGCTGGAAAAAAAAGCTGCAGGTATTGAAGCAAGCAATGGATGGTTGTTAGACACTGGTGGGAGATCCAAGTCTCTCAGGAAAGGAACTTCTGGAAGCAGACATGAAGGGCCAACAAGCTGGAAGGAAGAACCCCGGGTTGAAAAGCCGTTTCATTATAAAGCGAGACTGGAACCCAACAGGACTGTGTATGTACAAAGGCTGCAAGAGGATATGACGGATTCTGCCATAGGGTTTATCGTCAAAAGAGTTCTGTTGGATAATGTGAGCCCAGCAGATCTTGATACAGCTGTTGGAGGTGATGTCGTGGGTGAGGTCCGGCGAGTTCGGCCATACTGTGCTTTCATTGCTCTTCCATCGCAACGATTGACAATGAGGGTTTTGGAGTTGTACAAGAAGAATCCGGCAGCATTTAAGGGCATGGAGGTCAAGCCTCATAAAGGCTCCAAGTTTGATGTTGCTGAGTACACAGCACACAAAGAACCTCGGCAGCGACGGCCCGAAGGCCGCTCTTGGCGTGATTCCCGGGAGCAACGAGCTTATTCTAGTGACCGCTACCATAAGGACGGGGACAGAGGTATGGCAAATAGTGATGAAGGGGACTACCCGCTCCATGGTAGTTCGCACCCATCCGACAAGAGGAAGCTCGAGGACGAGCGTGAATTCAATGGCCAATATGCGGAGGAGGCTCCTCGCAGGGCCTCGGGCAGGGAATCATTGTGGAGTCGACCGCGTGTTGAAATTGAAGGGGAGGGATCGAAAGACGGTTTCGTGAGATTAGACAGAGAGAGGTGCGTTTATGCCGCAAATATTCCGCAGCCTCTGGATGAAGTCCAGGTCCGGACTGTGTTTGATAAGGTGCTGCGTGAAGAGCTGGGAAAGCCGAATGCAAGCTTCGTCAGCAGAGTGAAGCAGCTTAAGGGTTGTAGTGCCTTCGTAGAGTTTGAAAGTGGGAAGCTGGTGAACCTCGTATTGCGTGCATATGAGGATGATTCGGAGCCAAAGAAACGATTTCAGGGGATGGTTGTGAGAAGGGGTGCTGTAGAGCGAGATGCGCACGGCCAACGCTTCCTCTAGAAGGCAGTTTGGATGGCTGCTTTGTACGGCAGCCCAGCAGCTCTGTCTCCCAGGGATGTGCAGCCGAGCTGCTCCACTGCTGAAAGCTCGTCAGCAGTTGAGAAGGGTTTACATTTCGCAGGAGAAGCGTGAGCGGGGCTGAGCTTCTCGTGCGGTGCAGCGCCTGGCCTAGTCACTCACGCTCTTTCTCAAGGTGCAAGGGAGTCTAGGGATTAGATCAGAGAGAACATGGAATGCTGAATTCTCATGGACGATGACTCATAAATAACGTGCTTTCATTTTGTTTCGCGTTGTTTGTTTCATTTCCGTAATATGTGGCGCTTTGAGGAAGTCTAGGCATGCGGTGCGCATGTGTGAGGGAGCTTCGTTTGCTTTTTTTGAAAGACACGAACCCAAAGTTTGGCCTAGCATGCACTCGTCACATGAAGCAAATCCTGAAAAAAGGTCTTCAAAATGAACCCAGTGAAAAGTATTCAGTGTATCCATGTATGGGAGCGTGGTGGGCAACTGCAGCGGCATTGCGCCAATGCCTGCTTCGGATGTCGTGGGCTCACCATGTGTCTCTTGGCGACAGTTTATGCTTTGCGAATCGGTTGCGCTCTATTTGCTTTTCAATGTCGACGATCCTGCTTATCACGTCCAGCACTCTTCTCGAAACCGGTCGAGAGGGAACGACGCCCAATGCCCCGTGCACACACGTCCGTCGGGTCAACGGCCGCTATAAACTTCCTCATCTGGAAACGTTGAAAACCAACAAAACGCGGCACAATCTGCCCTCACACCCAAGAACCGCCGCCATGCCGCAGCAACTCGCTGACATGCTCTTGCCGGTCTTCCGTTCCTTTATCCCGTACAAATCCAACATTGCGAACACCATACCACAGCGATCCATCCCCCCACCAATTACTCAAACGGGCTGCCACATCATTTTTGCAGCTTACATTGACTTACAATGGTGTGTCAAAAATGTGCGCGCGTTGAATCTCCAAACGCCACAGCATTGGAGGCTTGAACCGGGCAAACTGACCTCAGCTGCCGAGGAGCGCTTTCTTTAATGGACATGGAGCTGCTCAACTACCGGTTCCACTGTGTACAGAGGCCGTTTAAATTGTCAACTAGGGAACAAAACAACTTAAAGCAATCCTGTCTGCTTCAGTGACCCGTACAAAGCAAAACCTATGTCACCCGCCTTCGTCATCCCATAACGTTTCCTTCTGATTGGTCTGTACGATCCGAAGCACCGCCCAATCGCATTCATTCAAAATGCTTTCTGGTTTCCTCGCTCCCCATTGTAAAATACAAGCACCCAGGCCTCTGGCCTTGATTGGTGAAGTTGCATGGGAGCTATACGCGGCTCTGGCCAAGCTTTCTTTCAAACAGGCGACGAAGAAGGTACACTTGCAGGGCACTCGTGGCAACCAAAGCCAGAGACTGAACCACCGCCTTCACAATCAGCCTCCGTCCGGTGATCTTGCTCACTGCATAGCCAACACACCGTCTGTTGTTTAGTCTGCTTCGACTTCCGTCAAGAGGAGATTATTCCAGCAAACATATTGCCACGCTAGTAGTCTTGAAGCACCAGAATCCAATCATCAACTCAGAATGGGATATCCTTAATGGTCACAAGAGAGCAGTAGAGAGTGGCTATTTGCAAAGCGATGAGTATTCTCAATTTGAAGCGATAATCTCCAGCCAAGTGGAAAGGCTACGGCTGCTCACATTCTGCTTGGCGTTCAGCCTGTGCAAACAGCCAACGGCATTCGTAGAAGAGGCTCATCACCTTATCCTCGAGAGAGCGGATGTGGTTCACAAGGGGTTCAAAATGCTCTGCATCGTTGCTAAGAATTAACTCAGCATCATAATACTTGGCTCGGTGCTACAATGCAGCTAGAAGAGAAGTCTGCAACTTTCATAATGGAAGAAGAGAAGAAACAGAGAATACAATAAAGAGCACGAACTCAACACAAAATGTAAGGCGGAAAGCCTTGTCCCAAAGTCAAGTGGGGTACGTGTATCCATCCCCAGGATCACATAATGAACGCAATTCTGGAAAAATAAAGAACATAATGTGGGACAAAAAAGGAACAGATTCTATAGCACAAATTGAACTTTGCAGACATGAACTTGACATGGATATGCTATGATAATGGAACAGCCTAATTCAAGTAGAAATACACGCAAAAAGCTGCAGTGAACACATCGGACTTGCACGATCCACGTTGCAGCTCACAATGCTTACATATTCAGCAACGACTGCCAGCAAAATGCTCGTTAAGGTACTATAGTCGCAAATAGCCTTAGATCCCAGCAATATCACGGATGCCACACTGAGACCCATAAGTCAGCAGCTCGTGCATTTTAAACTAGGGCAATGGTCTTCCTGAAGAAGATGGGAGCATCGCCGTCGAAATTTTCAAAAATGACCAAAACGAACTCCAAAGAAACTCAAGACGTTACAGCTGCATTTTCCATAACGAAACATAGCACATACGTACGTCCAGAGTGTGAGGGAATCCGTGAGAGAGACATACCGTCTTTCGCAACTTCCTCGTGTGTAGGTGTATGGTGGCCAACATGGATGTCGAATGCAATGCTTTCATGAATAGGTGAGTTGTTTGTGAAACAAAACTTGTAGTCTCCTTTCCTTACAGCAACAAAGCTGAATTTATCCTCAGAGCGCTGCCGTGCTGAGTACACATGATAGCCAGCGGGTGCCTCTACCTGCACAGACGGCATACCTTCAGAGTTCTTACTGCTGTCAGCGCCGTGCACTTTGGAATGGCGAAAAACCGCTCTTTGGCCACACAATGGCGACTCCCAAAACTTGCCACGAAGCAAAGCAGACAGCCATATTTCCGTCCACGATACAATTCTGAGATTCCCTCTCTTACACATGTGAGAACGCTATGATGGAACTCCTACGTGCCTAATTCACAGACCAAACCTTGTTCACCAATTCAGGAGATTTAATTGGAGTATACTGCAGCTTCAGTTCCACGTCACGGCGTATCAGTTCAAACGAACAACTAGAGAGCTGGACGGCTCTCGAACGAAGCATAACCCACCCGAACTGGTCGTGGCTGAAAAAAACTAGCGATGCGGTATATGTTTTGAGCCAGAAAATGCAGCTCACATTCTGTCCATTCTGCAGCAACTCCTCAACATACCGTGAGGTCGACTCCAGCCTTCTCGACGTGCCCTGACGACCACGTGTCCTCGTAACTTGTAATAACGTAAGATCCGTGCACCATGCTGCCCTCCTCGGCCACATGTTGCGTGAAGCATTCCTTCCGATCGATATTAAACCGGAGAGATTGCGAAGAAGCTAAGAAAGACGTCAGAAGCAGCAGCGACAAGGCACCGGCGGGAGCCATGAGAAGCAATGCGCTCTGCAGAACTTGGATGCTGGAGGAAGGAGAGCAGGAGCAACGTGGGAAGGACAGTGCAGATCTCCTGCGGTGAGGGCCCTGCAGGCTGGCCAGGAATTAGGGTTAGGGTTAGGGTTAGGGCTGGGGAGGGGAGGGGGGGGGGAGTTTGTTCTGTGCTGCGCGGTTCCGTGGAAACTGTGAACGGAACAGCGAGCGAGTGCGTGTCCCCCCCCGCGCGGCGTCGCGTGCCGTCCCTCCCTCCCTGGCGTGCGCGCGTCCGACGAGAGAGAGGGAGGGAGGGAGGGAGGGAGAGTCGGCGCGGCGAAGCGGTGGTGGCGGCGGAGTGGGAGGGCACGCGTCTGGAGGCGCACTCACACCCCCGCAATGTTGCGCGGCGGGCGAGGCGCGCGGCAGCGAGGGGCCGACGGCCGTGCGAAGGCGAGGGCTGGCCCTGGTCCCGGCACGCGCCACAGCGCCCGCTCGCAGCCGCACGCCTCGTGCTCGGCGCAACAGTGTTCACACTCTTGCTGCGTTAAGTGTGCGCGTGTCCAATTCATCAATGCACTTCATTGCCTAAAAAATTGCCAGCAGAGAGTCTGCGGTGAACAAATTTAGAATGAGAAACCTGGTCGGTCACTCGAGCATAAACCGGAACTGGTTCAATACCAGCGCCATTGCACTGCACCCTCTTGAGGTCGGCCTAAGGCCCTGCCGCCAACCCACGAATGCAGTGGATAAAGCGAACTCTAAGAAAAATTACCAAGGAAACGAACTCCCAAATAACAGAAGTGTATATCTACAATCAACGTCTGATCTTACAACCCCACATTGCCAGGCTGCACAAGAAATCCTATGCCATCAATAGCTGTAAAATCAAATAACGATCCCGTAACCTCCTACTCAGGCCAGCGGGGTTGTTTAAAGAATACAGAAGCTGCTCCAAACAGCGCATTGCCCTAAGCCGTCTCTGCCAGTGCCGGCATGGCGGGAGCCTACCGAGCTTCCTCGTTTCAAACGAGGTTGAATGAACGGGCACTTTAAACGTGTGAAAGGTAATCCACGTTTTCTCTGTGCCCCTTGGAAAACGGGCTGGCTTTCCATCTTAACGGCTTCCAGGCCCACAGCACGTGGCACATAATAGCCGCACTGTAGTTCAGGTTCTGCCACTCCAGGCAGCGAACCACCGGTCATTGAAGGCATGGCACGCAGTGCACCATCACATGGTCTGAGGAAATCCCCCGCCAGTCATAAGATCAGCGCGGTTACCGCTGTTCTTCTTGGGTAGCTCACACATCTGTTGAGTGCAGCTTTTCACCCACTGATGGCCTCCTGCCATGCCATAGCTCTGCCAGCTCATTTCGGGCCCATGCTCTTGTGGCAACGGGGCCCAAAGTTGAGGGCACCTGCACCACCAGCCATTTATGCTCGTCAGAAATTTTCTCCATTTCTACTCATTCAATCTTTCTCTTTCTCCACCCACTCCAGCGGTCGATTGTTGGATGGGAAAAGGGTTCCGGGTTGAGAGGAGGGAAAGGACGAAGACGGGAGGAAGTGAGAGAGCAGAAAGATTGAAAATCGGGAGGGAGGAAGGGAAGAGACTTGGGGGATGGAAGGAGGGAACCGGGAGAAGGAAAACAGAGATGGAGGAGGGGAAGACGAGGATTTGCCAAGGTCAGGAACAGAAGGGACGGGATGGGGTAGGGGGGACTACTGGAGGAAAGAACGAGAGAAAGAAGGATGAGCCCGAGAATGTCCTTTTTCAAGACGTTAGGTGTCCTCACCAGGTAGAGCAGAGCTGGCTGAGGCGCCCTTGTCAGTACACCCACCGCCAGTGCTAGAATTAAGCCAACCATGTAGCCAGCAGCAGCATGCCATATGTAGTTTTTGCTGGCGGGAGCCTTCCGCCCTACTGACATTGGGTCCATATCATTGTAGTCTCGCACCTTGCGATGGTCAAAGCATAGGACTAATGCAAGCAGCATCCCTGGAATCGCCTGCAGTTCCAATTCAGTTGGAGAGACAAATTTAGAAGGGATGCCTTGAGGAGGAAGAACACAGAGGGAAATTCACTGTAAAAATTAAGGGAAAATAAATTATCTTAAAAATGGCCAAAGGCAGGAAGATTATCTATACTTCATTTGTTCTTTGCAACAGAAACTGCTCATGAAAGGGCCAGGAGAAGATGACATCTTCCGGGCGACGATGTGGGACAGACTCCGGAAGCAAGAATCGCCAACTCAGCATGAAACATGCAGCTGCGGATTCTCTCCGTGTGGGAAACAGTAAACAAAAACATCCAATCAACAACTAGGGGGAATTCGTTCCCCATTAGCGAGCTCATCTGGAAGGAGTAAGGACAAATTGTCATCCTGCAGTTTGTTGGTCAAAGAAACGCAATGACACAAACAAAGGGCCAAATCTCGTATGTCGCCTCAGCGACTCACAGCAGATTGATATACAAACTCCTCCATTGCTAGTCCTCAGCCTCACATAAAAATTCATTCACGTGACTTTCGCACACCCTGAAAGGTTCCCCATCTCACTGTATGCATTGCCAATCAACCCACATTACGCAATACCAGAAATGTGACCCCCGGGCGTATGTGAAGAAAAAGCTAACGAGTTACAACGTGAATCTAAAGTATCAGACATTACTTTTGATGTTATGTTATTTGCATACTTGGCCAACTGACCTTTCAAGGAAGCACTTGCCATGGAGCACATGTTTAATAGACAAGCGAAACATGGCTGAGAGTTTTCCCATGAAGCTCGATACCACTCACTCGATACAACCGAAATTTTTCTGCCATACAAGACCAACATTCGAACAAGATTCACTAGCTTCATCTTTGCTGTCAAAGTTTGCTGCACAAACCCGAGGTTTTCAACAAGGAAGAGCATAGTGGACAGGTTCACTCAACGCTAAGTGATGGTGCAGGCATAAGGCCTCCAAGTTTTCAGATAGGGAGCGTGACTCAAATACTGAAGCCCAATGAATACCCAATGAAACTTATCTAACCAAACTGCACCCAAACCGACTTGACTAACCAAGCAACAAAACGAAACTGGCCTACATTTTTTTTGCTTGTGAAGAATGTCCAACCCCTGGTCCACGTCCTGAATGGCAACCCTACTGCTTAACGATTATTTTGAATCAACAACATACATGCTTGTCATTCATTAACTTTACAATCATGTACATATTGACGGGAAAAGGGACTACTAGCAAAGGAAGACACTCCGCATTCTCCAAAATAAGCCTCCTCTTTGTGCAATAACCCAAGATTTCCAGTACGTTATCATAATGTAACGGGTACTTTTTGGAATATACAGTATGCAACTGTATATATACAAGTTTGCACTAGCGAAAGCCTTGCAAAATGACGTGATAAACGTTCACAAGGATGTCCAATGTAAGTTGTTTCAATCCGCTGCTGGAATAAAAATATTCCTCAATATTCCTACAGCGCTGAAATGGTAGTAAATTCACAACTATTCAAACCAGTCCAAGAACCAAACACGTTTCCTTATCCACCAGTGAGAGTAAGTGTAACCTCCACCTAAGCCTGCATCCAAAACAGAAAAAAAGTCACAAAAGGCACAATTTCAAGCCTTACTCACCATATCACCCAATCCCAGCATCATAAAATCCGCCGCGTCGTCTCTATTCGAAGCCTCGCGACTCAGAAGGAGGTTCCTTGGAAAGAGCAGCTTCACCGGAAGGTCCAATTTTTTAGTAATAGTCTGCGATACTGGCAATTGCAAATGTTGCGCAACAGTGTGCATTGGATTCTTCGCCTGCTGCGTGGCGACTGTCACCATAACATTGGCTCCAAAGAAGCGTTCTGAAAAGAAGACCCAGAAAACATCGTACAAGAAAAGGCACCCGAGCAAAATAGTGCATATTCGAATATTTGGAAGGCGGACATGGCTGACGAAGGCGATACAGATAGATATTCCAAGAATGTTGTTCAGCACCCAGTGCCCTGAAACTAGCCATGCTGCAACAATAGTTGCGCTGAGCAAGAAAAGGAGGGCCTGCATTCTTGAGCTCGTACTGCTGCTACAACAACAGAAGCGAGAAGAGGAGCCGCCATGGCCGACAAGCTTCGTAGCGAGAAAAGTGGAGTAAGGAGAGAGGCAGAAAGCGATAGATGAAGCGGAAGCGACAGAGACGAAGATAGTGAGCAGCTGCGAGATGGTGGAGAAGAGGTAGAACATGAGCAGGAGGCTGCAGGAGCTCGCGACCGGGATGAAGAGGGCCTGCGAGCCGTCCAGCGTAATGGAGGCCTCGGAGAATTCGCGGTTGCGCTCGGCCTCTCTCTGCTGGTTGAGCGCGCGGAAGGCGGAGGCCAGCACCACCAGCACGGCCGTGGCCACGAGGGCCACCGAGGCCGGCTCCAGGAGCTGCGCCAGCCGCTGCCTCGCCCCCCCCCCCGCCTCCATGGCTGCCCTGCCCCGCCCTGCCCCGCCCCGCAGGCAGGCAGACAGGCAGGCAGGCAGACTCGTCAGCGGGTTGGGTTGGCAACCTGCTGACGTCACCACAAACTTTCTGACCTCACCCACGAGAGCTAATGTACTCGCGGCCCTCAGCACGATACGATACGATATATGAGATACGATACATACAATACGATACGCCATATGGCGGACGTGCAGGTGCAGGTGCAGGTGCAGGTGCAGGTGCAGGTGCAGTCGCGCTATGGCTATGGCTGTGGCTGTGTTGATGGCTATGGCCCCTCGACCCCCGCCCGGAGCCTGCCGCTGCTGCTGCCGCCGCTAGCGCCTCGGCCCCTGCCGCCTGCGCATTGCACCGCTTGCGCCCGCCTCCCTTCGCCACCTCGCTCCCATGGCCAGGAAAGCCGCTGGACTCGCTCTGGAGAACTCTCGCGCGCTTCTCAAGACTTGCTACGGCAGGCTGCCGTCAAGCTCAAGCTCGCTGCCTCGACCAGAAGAAAGGCTGCTCGGTGTCGGAGGCGGAAGGCTCGCTCTGCAGAACGTCGACGTTTGTGCTCCAGGTGCGATTTATCTTTCCAATTGCGTCCACCCATATACTGTAGCAAGGGTTCGTGAAAACGTCTGATATGGTGTGACATGCAAGTAATCGTCAACTCCAGACCAGAGTAATCGTCAACTCCAGATCACTCGAGACTTCTCAAACAATATGCGGTACTTCCCCCGCTTTTCCTGTCCCATGCCGAGCGTCTCAGTCAGAAGTGTGCTCCTCGCTCCTTCGTTTGAAGTGGATCTCGCGATCTTCCTGGTTGCTGCATATGCTTACCCGTCGTCCTTTCTGCCCGGCAATTACAGCGTCATCCTATCCTGCTCCTCAAGCATCAAGAGAAGGCCACTTTTCTGGCATTTGTGAACGCAAAGGACATCTAAGAAGTCGAAGTACTCAATATCAGCAATTGGTAATCACGAAGATACTTTCTTCTGAGATGTTGCTGTTTTGAAGCGTTTGTTGCAGCCACGACGGGAAATGCGGAAGTTTATTTCCCCTAGCGATTTAGGGTTATTTTATGAGTTAAAGCAGCTGCATTCATCGGCTGTCATTCACCTATTCGAATTTAGAATGACGTAATTGTATATATGATGTTGCTACATGTTAAGTCATGCAAGGAAAGGATTATCTTGCAAACAGATGTTCCTGGAGCTTTTTTTTGAGGTTTCAACTAGTTTTGACCTCTTCTTATTTCATTTTTCACTCTTTATTGCCAGTTTTCAGTTCTTCTCTCCGGGTTTGCCATTTCTTTTCTGTGTTTGCAGTTTCGAATAGCACCCTCTGCGTCTTGCTCAATCAAGTCGGGGCAGTGGTCTACCTCTCAATGGTCGGAGACTAGTAGAGGCTATCATCGCAGAAGTCTTTCGCTGGCCCCGTATACCAATGGGAAGAGAAAATTTCTGATAGATACGCTGGCCCTGGTAGGTCTCTCTCAGTCATGTCAAACTCCTTTTGAGCGGTTCAGGGCCTCTTTACTTTATGTCCAGGAATCGCACACGCCCCATTGTTTTTGTTCTTGATATGGAGGATAAGGTTTGGTAGTTGGTCACTCCCTTGACTTTTTGCTTTTCAGGTACGAAAGTTGGAAGCACAAGGTTTGTCAGCACAACAAGCTGAAGGAATTACAGATCTTATCGCACAGATCATGAATGAGACCATGGATGACCTCGCTCAAAACTTTGTTTCGAAACAAGAAATGCAAATGGTGAGTGATTGGTGTTCGCAGTACTTTTCAACTATTGCATGTGTATCATTAAATGGCAGTTCCAACAATAATTGCTTGACCTCGTCATTGATATGAATTGTTCTCTTCAAAAGGGAAGGGGAAGGGGGCGGAGGAGGGGGGGAGGGCGGGACGAATGCGCGATCCTGAACCTCCACTCTCATCCTTTCCACGTTCATATCAAATCACGCCTCCATTCTCTTTCTCTCTTCTCCTGCCCCTCCCCACGTCCCCCCCCCACCCACTCCCCCACCTCCCCACCCTTTCCTCCTCCACCCCCGCCCCCCTCTCTCCCGTCCCACCCTCCACCCCTCCCCACCTGCCCCACTCCCCCCTTTACCACCTCCCTCGGCTCTCCCCCCTCCTCTTCCCCCCACTCGCCCCCCGTTCCTCCGTCTCCCCCCTCTCCTCTTTCTCCCCCCCATCCCTCCCCCCCTTCCCCCCCCCCCTTTCCCCGCCTTTCCCCCCTCCCCTTTCCCCTTCCGCCGCTGCCCCCGCTCCACCCGCTCCCCCCTCTCCTCTCCTTGAAAACTACGGGAAAGTTACATGTCACGATAGTCCTGCAGTTGCTTGGCTGTTTTGATGCCAGACAGTAATGAAGGCAGAAACGGAGTTTTCGAGGTTCAAGAATGACATGAAGAGCCTTCAGGTACGGTGCCGAATTATTCTGCACACTCTTATGTCTCCTACTGTCTGCTGGCATGGCTTTTGGACGGGTAATGTGGGCTCACGTCTCATTTCCCAGCATTGTAATTTATTTCCCAATGCATCATTGCGAAGCATGCCCATAGATTAGAGGGTATAGCTCTGCCGTCCTACAGTTTTATAGTGCTCATCATGCTATGTTGACTCGTTCTGTTTTTTTGCTAACCTGGATGGTGCAGCTGTTTGCAGGAGCAAAACCATGACAGTTTGCGACGGGAAATGGAGCGGTTGAAAACGGAAATCGAGAAGATTCGGAGTGAGCTGAAGTATATTGCAGTCCTTAGAACCAATCACAAGAAGAAATGCATTTGGCACTACCGATCAAGAGTGTTGTTCAAAGTATGACTGAATTACTGTTGTGCTCGAAGTGCCATCCAATCGATTTAGCCAACTTCCCTTTTCTGTTGCTTCCACTCCCGCTTTTCCTTTCATTTTACTTTATATCATGTAATGCTCCAATTAGCGGTCCTCTCTCGTCTTTAGTGATGGTCTTGCCTGTGTAGATAAGATCTTATCAGGAAGTGATACGCCTGATGATCACCTTAACTCTTGCTGATATCTTTGCAGCTGATTGCAGGTATGAGATGGACAAGGTGACTGCAGGTCAAAGGCTGGATTTGAATTTAGAAAAGGGGTGAGTGACCCATTTTCAAGCTTGCAGCAGTACTTTCATTGTAGAGTAATCAAAGTTGTGGATGGCTTATCAGTCAAGTTGGGTTTAAATAGACGCAGAGGGAGACTCTCGCATTTGACGGGAAAGAGAAATGATCCTGGAGGAAAGGCAAGAAAGGAAGAGGCAAGAAGGCTTTGTCTTTATCTAGCTCTGTTTATTCAACTTATGCAGGCGGATGCGAGAGGAGCTCCAAAATCAAGGCCAAGAGACGTCAAACCTTTCCAATAAGTTTGACAGAGTATGTCCACCTCCAACTTGATCCACAGATTCGTGTATTTTTATATGAGGACGTACACTTACACGTAGGAACTTTATCAGGAATGCTTGGGTGTCCTTTGGTGATTCTTATTTAGGTAAATGTCACGAAGATTGTTTCCCTATTATGGTACCTTTTCACATTTCGCGTCTGGTTTGTTGAACTTGCTCTGAGATTCAAGAACCCCATCTGACATGGTTAGAATTGAACTCTGGCTGTCTGTACAGGATATTAACACGCTTAAAACAGAAATGGAGGCTGCCAAGTTTGATGTGATCAAGTACTGTGTTGGTGAGTACTCTATTTGAGGTGTATACCTGGAGGGACGAATGTTGGGTTTTGGTGGCCAGTTATGTTTCGATGCTTAGGGGATGTAAAGCATGTTCCGTACTAAAGCGTTTCCATTCTCCACTCCAGGTAGTGTACAGTACAGTATGTGGTCATGATGATAGTGCAGTAGCTTTTTGACTGCACGAAGTTCAAGAGGCATCCTTCAATTGGCTTTGTGTATGTAGGAATCGCATCTTTGGTGGTAAGAGCTGAGGCGCTTTCGTGAATGAACTTTGCATCTTTGCTCTCTGCTTACTGAGGTCTGTGCTCTGCTGTTGTTGCGCAGGAACACTTGTTTCTGTCAGTGCTGTGGGCTTGGGGCTGCTTCGAATATTGATGTGAAGCTTCACAGCCTTCAGTCACCGGAGGCATATTCCCGAGGCAACTTCTCTGATTTTGTTCTAGCTGTAAATCGCACTGCAAACCAGAGGCGCGCTATGTACGTAGACGCCATAAGCACCAGCGAGTTTAGGCCATTTATTCGGGGGTGCCATTCACTCCGGAGTTTACTGACGAGACTTTTTTTGGAATATATAGGATGAAAATTAGCTTAAATTGTCTCTGCTCGAAACCCCTCCAGGAAAACAGAATGCCAAGTGAGCAAAGCAGCAGCGGATCCACAGTGCCTCATTGGGATGGGCCGTGCTTGCCAGCAGCGCTGTGTCGACCGAGGGAGCCAAGCTTAGGCTGGCAAGGGCAGGCTTAATCGGTCTGCATAACCCAGCTGGGCAGCTTGGAAGGAGCCCTCTGTCGGATGCTGCCTCCCGCCTCATCCTCCTTCGTAATCTTCTACGTATGTTGCTGTACTGCAATGCTAGGTCAACAGCGTGCTTCCAATAATTTTAAATTTACAAATTAACAAAATTTCCGGGTTCACATCCGCAAAATTTCAAACCACGACAAAGTGAGGTCTGAAACCCTCTATTTTGGGGGCGTCGTGCTACTACCTATAAGCCTTCAGACACGAGCTCGCCCGCCCACGGTCGCCCACCGACCACAGAACAAGTCGGTTGAAGGCGGCCGAAATTCATTCCCTCAGCTCCCGGCCAGCTCGGCTCTACTCGCCCCGGGCTCAGCCAAATTCCGCTTGCATCACGTCCGCACTGGCTCCAGCTCGGCTCAGTTGTACTTGTACACATTCGACTCGATCCGTGCAACATTGGGCAAAACATGACCCCAAAAATCGGGACAAACAAAATCCAGTTTTGTGCAGGAGTCCCACCGCACGAAGTAAATTCAAAAGAAACTCGTAAAGTTGGCTTACGTTAGCAAGGGTTCAAGCCCTGTCCCGCTCGTTTGCTACACGGTTCATGAGCACACAGAATTGGATTGGCGGGTCATCTGCTTCAAACTGCGGCCCGTTGGCGCCACACGGGTCAGAGAAGTTTCAAACCTCCAGATCCTCTCTAAAAGAAACCACTTCCAGCATGAGACTGCAGTTACTTGTGATGCAAGCGAAATCCCAGCCTCTGAACAGTATTCATGGCGTCAGTGCGTGAAGAGCTGCTCATTTCTGCGAGCCGGTCGATCAGGAATGGTGCCTGCATGCAAAGCATCAAAGTCGCCAAGAGATGTTGCAGGTGAATCAAGAAAACAGCAGCGCTGCTTAATAGGCCCGAACTCGACCTGAGACGATAACAAGTACCACTCCACTCCCCCACTCCAATCAACCAGAGTATACTTCCAAATAAATCCGAAGCATGCAATAGCTCCAAAGCATGCAAAAATGGACATGTGGTGGGTGGCCAAGCCAGATGGCAAGCAAATCACATTGAGGGTCAGCCTTACAAACACGTGCAGATTCCAACAGTCTTGCTCAACCGCCGTGTTTAAGTCGTGCACAATGCTTCATACCTGGCTTGAACTTGGAGGCTTCGTGTCTGGCGAGCTCTGGCGGGACGCTGCTGTTGCTTTGAATGAGCATCTGCTCCAACCACATGGCCGCACTTAAACCTCCAATGTACGAAGCCCACTTGTACGCCCTGCCCGCAGCATATCTACTAGTAATCCAAACACATCACTTAGGCAGGAGTATGAGCTGGCTAGATGACAAACCTGTTTCAAATCATAGAAGATCTCCGAATCATACATCGTCAGGAAGGTGGTTGCAACCCCCGTCTTGCCAGCACGGCCAGTACGACCTGCAGTCACAGCCCTTTCACCCTTTCAAGCACTGGGAGATGCACTATTGTTCATCCACCACAGAAGCACGCTTACCAAGTTCGGCAACTGCTCTTCAATTAAGGATCTAAAACAATGTTGATGTGTAACCTTTTCGGGATATGCAAGCCTAAGCTGAGGAAGAACGAGGAACTGGTAAAAAACAAGGGGGGGATTTTCACCTATGCGATGCGTATACATCTCAATGTTGCCCGGCATGTCGTAGTTGATCACGTATGCCACATCCTGCAACCACGCCTCCAAATTGCGTTTTCACCCACTGCTCCCCAAGAGCTCTAGTGGCTGCAGCGGATTTAGGTGAGTCCTTCCATTCGCTCATAGTACCATTATGATAGCGAGAATGAGAGGGAGATGACTGACCGGAATATCAATACCACGTCCTGCCACATCTGTTGCGACAAGAACGTTGAACTGTCGGTTGCGAAAGCCCTCCAGACTCACCTGCATGGCCCAAACTTACCTCCGAGATAAACCAACAGCACCGCTAAAAGGGGATAGACACAGAAACGAACACAAGGCTCCATCAACCTTCCTACAGCAGCGATGGCAAGAGGAGCTTCAGACCTCTCGCTGCTCCTGCGTCTTGCCGCCATGGAGCGTGGTGACTTTGAACCCCCCCTTGGTGAGCTGCCGCGACAGCCCGTCTGCTGACTTCTTCGTATTTACGAACACAATGGCCGTCTTGTCCCCAAGGTCTTGCAGGATACGACTAACCCTGCCACAGAGAACAAAAGTGTTGAGATTCACATCCACTTGATACCCTCAGCGTTTGACCGCATTCGGGAGATTATCTTTCGTCATACAAGCATCAGAACTCTTGAGAGGCTATTTTGCCCGGCATGGCAAAGCAAGGGCAGAAGAAGCGTACCGATCCAGCTTCTCTGTTTCTTTCACCATATACACACTCTGGGTGATGAGGTCCGTCGCCTTGCCGGCCGTACCAATCGTCACCTGCGGCAACAACGCAACGTGTCACATGCAGCCGCAGAATGCAGAAGCGTTTGCAGCGCAAATTGCCCATCATCTCCGGAGGGGAGGCAGGCAGGCACGATTCGCAGCATACCACAACAGGATTGCGGAGAAACTTGCGGGCCAGTCTCTCCACGGACGGTGGCATAGTGGCGCTGAACATATAAGTCGTTCGGTAAATTTTCTTCTCATCCAGTTCTTCGTCCTCGTTTTCTGGCTTCAGATTGCTTGATGGCATTGCCTCTAACACTCCCGTCACCTGCAATGGCAACCAATTACACAGTGATGTATTGAATTTCTGTCCACAGGTGGCCGACGGCCAATCACAAGATTGTCCGCTGTCACTCGGAGTAGAGGAGAAGCTTCAAGCGAGCAAAAGCAAACATACCTGTGGCTCGAAACCCATATCGATCATACGATCAGCCTCATCCAACACTACGTAATTGCACTGATTCAGTACCGCATATCTGCACCCCTCAAAAACTAGGATCAGTGCTCTTGTGAATAATATGTACACATAGTGTCCTCTCAATGGTAAGCTGTCGCAAATCTCTACCAATGACCACGGAGAGAAATTCCACGAGCAACAGGGCCCCCCCATGGCATCCATGGTTACAAATCAACTGTAATGACAGGACTAACACTCACGCCTTGCCCTGATCTTTTCCCCAAAAAGAAATCATCTGTTCAGAAGCTTCTTCCACTCCAATTCCAGTTTGAAACAGCCATGAGCCCCCTCACCAGGAACCCTAAGTCGCCTTTCCCCCACTGCAACTAGCCTCAAAGAATGGGCGCACCTTCGTTCTAGACAATCGAGAAGACGACCAGGAGTCGCAATCACAATCTCGCATCCCTGCAAGCAGCCCAACCAAATTGTACCTACATCACCAAGAGGAGACGTTCATAATGCTTCACCTAGGACCACCGTCAGTCATGACTTTCCTAAACAGCAGAAATTGGCAAGGAGATACATCAGCATCCCCTGAAACTCAACACCAGCACTGAATGTCCTCAATGGTTTCCTTGCTTTTTCCAGGCAATAGCTGCTGTAGCACAATCCGTGCTTTCAAAGCAGTGAAACGAAAAAACACTGCAAATATCAGACACACACAACTCAAAAAATATAGTTTAAGCATCCAGTCTAAGTCTCAATACCTGGCGTAACTTGAAACCCTGTTCTTCAATTGACTGCCCTCCAACTATGGAGACTACCCGAAGGTCCTGCATGAAAGGCACCATCCATGAAATAACACTTGAAAGTCAGCGGCTCCCCCAAAGAGTTTCCTTCCTGGGTGCTACACCGAAAACCGTGACAAACCTCGCAGATCCATGTTTGGGCTCTAACCCAAAGGTTTCAATGACATTGTTGAGCTGGAGGGATAACATGGAAAAAGAAGCCCTTCAGGCCCGTTGAGATTTTGTGCTGAATCGGCCTGACCCAGTCTATAAATCTATATTCTGAGAAAGAATCCCCACGGTAAGACGGCAACTGTCCTTAGCTAAATCTCTGAACGTCGATTCGCTGTGAAAGACAGTGGTTCACTGGGGCGAAGCGAGCCGGCAGTGGCCATCCAAAGGAGGTCACCTGAGTCTGAGCGAGGGCAGAGGTTGCAGTTCTGATTGTTTACCCTCCTCGTTCTGTGCTGGCTACATCCACCGCCATATGAAAATCTGGAATCGCAATGAACAGTTACCGGGACGATGAAACTCAAAGCTCCGACCATCCATCGCCGACTGTGGCGACAGTTTGGCGTAAACCCTCGCCCCTAAAAGAGCACGGGACCACTGCATCATCTACTTCACAAAGGGTCGGCAAACTGACCAGAAAATGAGCAAACTTGACAGTTTCTTCCTCGATCTGTTGGGCGAGTTCACGAGTTGGAGCCATTACCACCGCATATGGGCCTGCATGAATGCCCTCAGTTCCCTTCTCCAAATTAGTCAACTCTACTTCGACATCTGACACAAGTAGCTTCGTGGCATGCCAACTAAGGCCAGAAATAAGTAGTGGAACATTCCTGATCAATTCTGCAGATAAAAAGTAAAAAGAGTAGTGTCTCGAGATTAAAAACTATTCACTGTGCATCCTTCCAAATCCCCCAAAACTGTTGGCGAGACCCCAGAAGCCAACCACAATGCCCTTGCTAGCAGTCACGACAACGCGGACCTTCGCAACACATTGGGTGCACATCGTATCATAGTGATGGTGCCACGGGCGGGTGATTTCCTCAGGCTTACACAGGCTTACAATAAGTGCAAAGAAACGGCAGCAGGGCAATGAAATAAGGAAGAAGGTCTTTGGAACATGCCTTCAGCTTCATTCTCCTCTGTCATCGGCGCCAATCTAGAGATGTAGGTGAGCATAGGAAGAACGAAAGCACAGGTTTTTCCAGAACCTGTCACATTTACATTAGAGGACACGAACCCTGTCACTATAAATATTCAACCCACAATGACAACAAGATTCAACGAGTGCACATTCAAACCACCTTCAGCTTACAGTCAAAAGTTCGTATCGTTTCACAAGCATGACCCAGGAAAGTGCTGGTTTGGTCCAGCACGAGAGTCCAAAAGAACATAGAGCCAATGGTGGGGATGGAAGGAAATGGCGAGGGCTGTATTGCGTCTCCTCTACGGTCAGTCACCCAAATTTTCATTCGACAAGAAATTCAGAACCCGCCAGAATAATAGCGAATGAATAAGAAGAACGCGGTCTTACCTTAATTCTCGGATAAAGACGGTGAAAACCCAAAGAGACGTTAAATTACCTGTCTCTGCGATGCCGATGACATCTCGCTGCTGCAGCCCGAGGGGAATCGCCGCCATCTGGATTGGAGACGGCTTCAAGTAGCCGACCTTCTCCACCGCCTTTCGCAGCTCCTGCGAGAGGCCCGACTCTTCCCAGTTCCGGAAGGGCCGCGGAATGCGTGCGCCCTGAACCCCCACAGCACGAGCAACATCTTGCCCGAAGGTTTAGCAACCGCTCCTCCAACTTCCCTTCCTGCAATGTGTTCCTCCCTCCCTGCTTCCGACATCCATCCTTCTTGTCCCGCCTCCATCATTGCATCTGTTCCTTTCCTCCACATTCCTTCCTTGCCTTTGCTTTCCTCCCTCGACGTCTGACCTTACTTTCCATCAAATTGAGTTGAGAATGCAAACCTTGTATGAAATGTTGAAATCTTCCCTGAAAATACGCCAGTCGCGTTCTGTCATCTCCTCCAGCTGCACAATCCGCACAAGCCAATGTTCAAGTTCCGGCAGATATGCAAATTGGGAGTGCAATGAAAGAGTCCTAGACGCTCGGTCTCTCGGACACAAGCACACGTCAAATCCCGACGAACTGCCCCTGCAAAAAGTGCCTTTGGAGAGTCCCACCTTCTTCTCAGACCAATGGCGGTCCACCCTCATGTCAAATGTGTCATAAACGTTAGCAGCTGCCTCCTTCTCCCGTTGCGCCACCGCCTCCTCGCGGCTTTCCTCAATCCCGTCCTTTGCCTGAAACAAGAACACCGCCCGCAAAGCATGCACGAATGGGGCGAAGGAAGAATGTTCAGATTAAGGAAAGGTTTTCCTGACGAGCATCAACTCGCAGCAGCAGCAGCAGTTACGAAAGGTGAATCGAGCAAGTCGGGCATTACCCGAATTTGAGCTCGCAGATCCGATTCATTTTTAACTGCCAGCTGCACACATTGACCAGCCATGGTACAAGCAAACAAAAAACTGTTATTGTTCGTTTCAAGCTGATAAAAAATGATTTCCCCCGGATTCTTTCCGTACCCTTCAAAGGACAGTGCTAAAGTACGTTTTCTATTGCATATGAAAAGACATACATGTAACGTAACACTATATCCAGAAGTCGACAACCAAAATTAAAAAGTACTGATATTTAGTTCATGATGCTATGCAAGAAGAAGTACTGCTGCAGAGCGTTACCTTCTTTTGCTCCCTCCGATCAACTCCTGCTCGAAAGCCTCGTCCAAATAGCAGTTGTGCCTCGTGCGGGTTTTGATAGCTGCAACCCAACAGAAGGGCATAGTACAGCGGAAGAGAGGAGTTCATGAGCTGAAGGTACCCTGCCTGAATAAAAGCATAACAAGTTTTGTCATCATCCATATCACACCACCTCCTGAGCAATAATAGCATGTGGAACTCTCCTTCATACGTTAAAAGCCACAATGATCCAAGCACCTTCCACCATTGCTTGTGCCGTATGGCTGCGAGTTCCTGAAAAGCAAGCAATCTGCCACCACAAAAAAGTTCCTACACTCAAACCGGATGAGATGAACGCCAAAAGTGCCCACAAAACATCGTTCACACTTTATCTGCATCGAAAGCGTGTCCCATTACAGTGACAGCCTTGCATTGGACAAGAAAAAGGAGGATTCTAACGAGCACAAGATAAAGAAACGCATTGGTACAGGCCTTTCCCTTTTCGTCTGTGGAGTTAATTCAATATTGATATATTTCTCCTAAGCGACCGAAAAACAACTTGGAACAAAAAGGTATTCGTTTTCAATAATCGCGACAATGGCGGCGCTTGCTTGATTAAGATAAACCATCTGTACGCATCACTCACATTGGATTCATGTCACGGGATGTGTCCTCAGAATTTTCCCAATCGAACGAAAATCGAAATTTCTCGCTAGGCTTCACAACTCGTTTTTTGGGCTTCTTGAGGCCCAAATACTGCACAGAAAACCAACCACAGTCTTGAGACTTTGAGCACCCTATGCACCCAGATAGGCCAGAATTTGAGTCTCCTTCTCCTTTCCGGCAGAGCATAAAAAGGATAACTTCGTTTCCTTTTAACTTTTAACATTGCAACTTGCCTGTTCTTTGATTGCTTCCAGCTCCTTTTCCCTATCTCTTTCTGCGAGCTTGTCCACGCGCTGCTTCTGGTCTTGAGGTTCCCGACCGCGATCACGGTCCCGATCGCGATCGCGCTCCCTCTCCCGCCTCTCTCGATCCCTTTCCCTTTCCCTATCTCTTTCCCGTTCCCGTTCTCGTTCAGGTTCCCGCTCTCGTTCCCGTTCCCGCACTCGCTCTCTATCTCTCTCTTTCTCGCGATCCTTTTCTGCAAACCAATGGATAAAAACCATGTTTTTGCCAGAACATTCTGTATGCTTTAGTAACGAGAACGATAGAATATGCTACGGTCTTGAGAACAGCTAAGAACACATAAAAAGAAGCAGAAAGTTACGCCAAGCAACACGCAGCTGCAGTATAGGCTCACTGAAGCTTACCATCGTCCTTATGGCCATTCTGCGCATCAAGAAAAATTTTCCGTTGCTCGTCCAGCCTGATGCACGACCAGGTAAAGTCAGGTGAATTTCTCAAAACATTAAGCAATATCTCATAAAAATCCATAATGGTGGTAATCAAACATCTTTACATGCATGTCTTTATCCGCACAAAGATAGCATAACATATTGGTTAGAAGAAACAGCAAGGTTTTGTCTGTTCATTCATCATCCTTACAGTGCCAATAGTTACAGCAGTATAATCAAATAACTTAATCTAAAAACACCCCTGTCAACCACAAAAGCTGGTTTCTTTATGGCTCAAAGCAAGACTGATAACTAACGAGATTGTTAACTGCTACACCAATGGTACGAACCGCCACAAATCAGGAAGGCAGGCCGTAAGCCCTTGCCCAGCTACATGCTTGTGTATCAGTGTGCTTGATTTAAGTGTCTCCTCCTGGATATAAAAGAAGGCAATGGGATGAGCGCGACAATGCTCAGAGATCCGCGTTAATGCTTTTGCCAAGCACATTACAAGATAATCATGCACATACCTTTGGCGCTGCTCGGCAACTTCCTGCTTTCTCTTCTCCAATGCAAGGGCTTCTCGTTGCGGCCTCGTCAAGAAAACAGGCTGCAATTAACACATAAAGCGATTCAGGTTCAAGAGTTATGGTTATGAAGCTTCATACGATTGTTCTGTCTGCCGAAGCAGAAATTGATAGCATCAGGCAAGAGCTTAGAAACACAACCGGCCAATGATCGAGACAAATAACTTGCTCAAGTTGTACGACAACTTGACATTTAGTTGATAAGTGGGCCGATGAGAGGGAAGCAAACAAGGTCAACCTGCCTCATACAACAGCACGCACATTCAAAAAACGTTATGCGTAGTTACGATTTCGCAACTAGCCGCCAAAAAAAAAAAAAAAAAAAAAACCTCTTCCGACGACCAAAGCCCATGCACTCCTGTATGACCGTGTATTACCTTCGATTGCTGAGCAGCTTCCTCCTTTTTCTTCTTCAGAATCTCCTCTAACGACAATGGCTGCAGTTAAGAGAACAAGCTAAGAACAGTCAGACAGCTGTAATGGCTGCAGCAAAACAGGGCGAGCTAAAAGCAGAGAAAGAACCGCCATAACTGTCAACACCTTAACTGTTTCAAAGGCCCCACAAATAAAGTCGTCCTTGTAACACATAAGTATGAATTTCCCTTTCTCTGAAGACAAAATTCTATGAAAATATGTTATCTCAATCGGCAGTCGTTTACATTAAGTATAAAAATGTATCATAGTCGTGATTAGTGACTTTTAGAATGACTTTAAACGGGCGCACCTCAATTTTTTTCGAAGAAGCCTCGCCGCTCTCTTCCTTCACCTTCAACTCGCCATTTTCTGACTTCACGGATTTTAACTGTGTCCCTTCTGCCTCGACCTCCTCGTCATCCTCTCCTTTCACCTCCTTCTTTACGACTTTCGTATCAAACTTATCACCTCTCCTGTCCTCCTTGCCACTCTCCCTCTCTGCAATTCTTCCCTTATTCTTCTCCTTATCCTCCTCGTCTCTCTCCCTACGTTTATGGTCAGTGCCATCCCTCTCTCTCCCTCGCTCGTCTTCCTTGTCCCGGTCTCCCTCTCTCGCCCTTCCCCTGTCTTTCTCTCGTTCTCGTTCCCTGTCCCTATCCCTGTCCCGCTCTCTATCCCTGTCTCCGTCCCTCTCCCTCTCTCTATCCCTTTCGCGACTCAAGCTGCGACTGTCCCGCCGGGCCTTGTGGCGGTCGCCGCCCTTGTCCCGGCTGCGGCTGCGCCTGCCGCGCGGCTCTCTGCTGCGGCTCCGACTGCGGTGGCCGCGCCGCTCCGCGTCCCTACGCCTGCCGGGGCTCCGGGACCGCTCCCGCCGCTCCGGCGACCTCAGCTTCTTCCGCTCCCGCTCCCGCTCCCGGTCACGCTCCCTAGCTGTGCCCGCGGGGGGGGCGCCTGCGCCTGCGGCAGCGGCAGCGGCGACGGGCGGCGAGCGGTCCCGCGCCATGGCCATGGCTGGCCTGCCGGGTAGCGCAGCGCAGCGGAAGGCCGCTCCCTGCCTGCCTCCCTCCCCCCCCTTTTCCCTCTTTCGCTCAAGCCAACCCGCCGTATCGTATCGCGTTGTAACTATTGTATTTTATCGTATCGTATTGGATTGTATTGCCTTGTATCGCGCCGTGCTAGTTATCAGGCTGCTACTGTACTCGGAAGAAGGGTGATGTGCAGGCCTCTTCAAATAGGGGATTTCGGCTTTAGGGGACTGTCCCCTAACTTGGTTTTGTAAAAGGAAAATTCTATTCTCACACCTTTTTTGTCTACGCACAGACCTCTTTTCGCTGGGCAGATTTTAAAATAGACAAAAAAGGAACACACCTTTCACACCTTTTTTTTTTCACCTTTTTTTTCACATCTTTTTGGAATCGATACACGCTACTAGTGCTGAGCGGCCGAGCGCCGTGAGACCTTTTTCTGTCGGGCAGATTTTACTCCTTATGTAAACCCTTACGAAATGAAGAATAACGCCCCTTATCTGCCTGCCCGAATCCGCTCGGAGCGGAAGATCCGTCCGCCACGAGATCGTTCGCGGGTGGCCGTCCTTCACACGTGCAATAATTTTCCGCCGTCGATATTCACGCAGATCGCACCATGGCAGATCACCGTTCGATCAGCAGCCGGGCTCTGTCCCACGTGTCCCACCCAAGCCGGCTCCAAGGACCGTACAAAAGGCGTACGCCCGCAGCTTCGAGGAAAGTCAAAAAACGTAATAATTAAAGTTGAGTGCCTCTACCAATCACAGTTTGCCACGTCTAAAAAGAGCACGCGGCAGATGGTGATTGGTTCAAGCTCGCAATGTAAGGAATTTAGACTTTCCTCGAAGCTGCGACCGTACGAGTTGTGTACGGTCCTCGAGCCTGCTCGGGTGGGACACGTGGGCGTGTGCCATTCGCTGGAACCGAGCCCGGCTGCCGATCGAACGGTGATCTGCCGTAGTGTGATCTTCTCTAGAATCGACGGTGTATAGTTTCTGCACGTGTGAAGGACGGCCACCCGCGAACGATCTCGTGGCGGACGGATCTTCTGCTCCGAGTGGATTCGGGCAGGCCGATATTTTTTTCTTTGAAAAAAACAAGAAGGGGTAAAATCTGCCCGATGGAGAAAGGTGTGTATCGATTTCAAAAAGGTGGGAAAAAAAAGGTGAAAAAAAAAAGGTGAGAAGGTGTGAAAGGTGTGTTCTTTTTTTGTGCTATTTTAAAATCTGCCCGGCGAAAAGAGGCCTGTGTGTAGACAAAAAAGGTGTGAGAATAGAATTTTCCTTGTAAAAACACGTAAATATGGATTGTACGGACGAAACCGTGCATGTACGGACGTTCATTATTTCCCAACACTGCTACCGTCGAGTCTGATTTTTCAGTAATTAGGGGGAGTCAGACCTTGACCAGCGCCAAACCAAATCCGCGAGCCCGTCGGGCCAATTCCGCGTTGTACGGCAGGCCTTTTTCGCCAAAAGTGGACGTTCGACAGGCTCGGGCGCCGAGCCTGTATCTCATTTTTGTAACCTATTTCGAAGTACGGACGGGACAGGCAGGTTCGGGGGGAGCCGCGGTTTCCGATCCGAATTCTGCAATCGAAATCAATACCTTTCCGCCGCCGGAATCTTTCAATTCCGCGGGCGATGGTCAAGGTCTGACTCCCCCTATTAGATGGGAGAAAGACGAGTTTCGAAAGAGGTTGACAAACTTTTCATTAGGGGGTGTCAGACTTAAAAAATTTCAGTACGCGTGGTCGTAAGTTTGACATCAGAACGAGTACTCCAGTATAATAGCGATCCTCCTGCGGCGGAGTACTTTCGTAACCTTTTTTTTCGTAACGCTTTTCGTAAGATTTTGTTAAGTCTGACACCCCCTATTGGAAGGCATTCTTCACTGCGTTTGATAGTTTGACCGCTCTTCGAGGGTCTCTTTGAGTAGTTTGCATCACTTCTATAGCTGTCTTGTTCTGCCTAAAACTCCTAAGGGAGTGAGACCATATTTCATTTCATTTCTAATTTTAGTTCCTATTTCAGTTTTTTTTTTGTGACTACACCTAAAATTTCAGAGGTTATGATTTGGAATAGAGTTTTTGTGAGGAAATTTCAAGACTATGATGGATTCTAAAGTGATACTTGGAGTAATTAATGATGGATGGAAAAGGAAATAGAGAGCTTAGGATTGGATTTACAAAGTTTCCGAGCAATTGGGTTTTTGAATAAGCAACTATATGTTGTGATTGCCAAATGCACAGTTGTTCTAATTGATTGGTAAAATTTACCAATCTATAAGAGTCGAAGTTGCACCAGTTTCTAAAGCCGTGTTGTTATACCAACAAGTAAAGTTCATATACATCCTTGTTATCGTGGTTGCAAATATAATTCATTTCCTTTTTGTTTTTAACCAAAAAAATGCTTTTTTGGGGCTTGTGTGGTATTTAAGTTGAAATCACGTAAACTAATCTCAAAATCTTACATAAATAAGCTATTTACGATATTTAGGGGATCTCCCCTATTTGAAGAGCCATGGTGATGTGAGATCAGTCAGATCACTCCTAAAATAGAGGATTTTGGCCTAACACAGGGGACTATCCCCTAAATTGGTTTTGACAAACCCCTTAAATAAGATATGTGCTAGGAGGCCTGGTGATGTCATCACCGTACCCCTTTCACCGTACGAATATGTACGGTATACGTCCTGCCAGCGTGGAGGTGGTGCCTCGGGGGGGCCGGGGGAGGGGGAGGGGGAGGGGAAAGGGGAGGGCGAGGGGGAGGAGGCAGGGGGAGACGAGAGGAGCGCGCCACCGCCGCACTACACTACACTACACGACCCTCCACTCCCGCTGTCGCCTGTGGCCGCGCCCTCCGCCCGCCCTCGCCCTCGCCGTCCCGATCCCGCACGCTGCTCGCTCGTGTACTCTCCCCAGAGGAGCCGTTGGCCGCGACGTGCAGGGGCTCGACCACCATGGCGGAAGCGGGGGGACCAGAACCAACTTTGACGAATATTTTGGACCAGAAAGAACTCAAATGGATTTTTGTTGGGGGAAAAGGAGGTGTGGGAAAGACAACCTGCAGCTGTTGCTTAGCAGTCCTCCTTGCAGCAGTTCGGGAAAAAGTTTTGATAATCTCCACAGATCCAGCGCACAATCTGAGCGATGCCTTTCGACAAAAGTTTACGAAGAGTCCAACAATAGTTGAGGGGTTCAACAATCTGTACGCAATGGTATGAACGACGAGCTTACTTTCACTTACGTTGCATACTTTAATCCCTTACTATAATTAGGCATTCAATTCGTCACGTGCTCGATTGCCGGCAATTCAGGCTCGGCGTTTTTCATCAACAGGAAGATTGGTCCTACCGATGGTGTACAAGTGTCAGCGATATTAGAGGCAAAGTTGCCAAACTTGATGACGGGTAGATTATATTATGAAGAATTCACCAATATCCTTCCATTGTTGCGTCTCGCAGGTTCGCTTTAGTTCCTCTCAGGTGTTTTTAATATTTCGAGTTGTGCATGGTTCTCCAGGAGGTTGATCCTAAAGTGGAGAACGAAGACCTTGAAAGTTTGGCGGGTGAAGGCGGCGCTTTATCTGAGTTGGCTAGCTCAATTCCCGGAATTGATGAAGCAATGAGTTTTGCAGAAATGCTCAAGTAGGCTTCCAAGAGTGGCCACCCTGGCGTACGCTCGTGCTTCTGAATTTGCATTCAGAGTTTGCAATTAGTAGGAACCTGTGCATGTCTCGGCTGACTGAGGTTAATGCCCTGCAACAGGCTGGTGCAGAACATGGACTACTCCGTTATAGTGTTTGATACGGCGCCAACAGGACACACGCTGCGGTTGCTGCAGTTTCCGTCCACTATGGAGAAAGGACTCGGCAAGATGATGGCTCTCAAGAATAGATTTGGTGGAATGATTACCCAGGTAAGACTTGTGTTGCAGATCAAGGTGCAACTCAAGACGATATACTCATTAAGATGCATCTTCCATTGGGTATGTCGAGCTAAAAGTCACAAAAATAATGTACTGTGCCTATTTCAACTTCTGTACCAGGTTTTCTCCCAGAAGCGTCTTATCTCTCTGAGTATTGGGAACAACATTGTTCTCGTCAATAAAGTCTGATACGGCCACTGAGAGGAGTTGTCATTACCTTGATATGTAGATGTCCCAAGCATTTGGAGGGGGTTTGGAGTTCGGCGAGGATGCAGTCATGGGAAAGTTGGAAAGCATGAAGGCTGTTATTGAGCAAGTGAACGACCAGTTCAAGAATCCGGTAAGCTTCGTTCTTATGTTCGTTCGTGCTAGATTCTACTGGCCACTTATCTGTGATGTATTTTCTCAGCAAGCTACTGCTTTGAAACCTATGCACGACTTGTAGTCATTGCGTCTCTATGTTTGCCGTGGCCGTTTTGAGTTGTGGAATTGGTCGTGCTATCAAACACGTTTGTGTCTGTTGTTCCGATGCCTCTGCTAGATCTGTTGTACTCATAATTCTCGTCACTTGTCCTTGCAGGATTTGACAACGTTTGTTTGCGTCTGTATTCCGGAGTTTCTTTCACTCTATGAAACAGAAAGATTAGTTCAAGAGCTTGCTCGATTTGAAATTGATACGCACAACATTGTGATCAACCAAGTGCTCTATTCGGAAGAAGGTGTGTAGTTCTTTATCAAACATGTAGTCTCCAGCTCTCTAGGGTTGTCATGAGATTTATGTTTATAGAGCTTGCCTTGATGTGACTTTCGGTTTAAATAACTTTAGTATACTTTCATTATCAGTAGTGATGCGCATCCGACACTTTAGGCAGACACTTATAACGTTCTCCATAGGGGATTCAAGAGGTTGATGTGTTTTCGAAATTGAGTGCATCAGCGACAGTGGTTACAGTTCAGTTTTTGTTTGGCAATTCAGAGATCCTCTCAATTCGTAAAATTTTATTCTTTCGAAAGAGAAGTACGGACTTGAATCTTTGGAAGATGAGCTGCACAGAAATGTTCTCAACTCTACCAAATGAATTAGATTTAAGAACTGATGAGATGAACATAGTTTTTTCGTGTTAGTTGCTTTCAAAATTTGTATTGCATTGTCTAACTGAGTCCCATGCCGGTGACTGGAGCAACAGCCAGCGAATCCAAGTTATTGCAAGCGAGAGTGAAGATGCAGCAAAAGTATCTTGACCAGTTTCATGATTTGTACGAGGATTTCCACATAGTGCTTTGCCCACTCCTTCCAGAAGAGGTGAGCCTCAGAGAGAACTAATGTCAGAGAGAACCTGCCTGGGATGCTTTAAATGATGTCAAACTGGTTTCGGTTTTCTCTTTAAATATTGATTCCAAGCTTGGCAGTTCTTTACTGGGGGGTTCTTTCCTCGATGGAAGAATCTTCGTTCAATGGGTCTCGATTTCAGTGGTTTTGGTTATATATTTGAAGAATGGCTGCCCCTTTTACAACCTAAACCTTTTATGGTTGGTCGGAGCGGTTCTTGCCGTAGAGGGTCTGCTAATATGCGACTCTCATTCTTGCTCAAGCTCGTTTGTGGAGTGTTGTTTTGGCTTAAAGCATGACACGACCTGGAAGATTGCGGGAAGAGTTTTCTAAGCTTTGGCTTGTCTGCAGGTGCGGGGTGTCGACGCGCTGCGGGCGTTCGGTAAGAATTTGTTGACTCCCTACAAACCGCCGGCGCCAACCCCACCCAGCAGCAGAGAGGAGGAGCGCCGGCGCATTCAGGAGCTGGAGCAAGAGGTCACGCTCTTGAGGCGGGAACTGACGGACATACAGAACGAGCTGGAGAAATTTGTGAAGGGAAAACAGCCGGTCGAGTCATAGGCTCCGCCTCTGGATTCATAGCTTAGCAGATTTTTGCGATTCTTTAGTGGAAACAATAGATCAGTAATAAGGTTTGTAGGGACCATTGCTTGTGCTCAAATTTGATTATAGCCATTCAAACTGTGTGTGTACCTGCTTTCAATCTGCCATTGAGAACTTGCAGCACAGATTTCGAGGTCCTGAATGACGGGGTTCTGCAGGTCAACGCCCAGCATCAACCTCCTTTTACTTCCTGAATTTCCGTGCTAAAAAGGAATGTAGCTTCATGCCTACTGTGTTAGGAAGAGATGAATGCTGGCCAGGACCTGTACGAGCAGAGAGTGTCCTTTGTGGTCGACCGTGCATCTTGTCCGCTGCCTTTGGATAGCATTCAGTCCTCCAGACAGTGCAGACTATGAAACCCTGATCTCTTGAAACCTGAACCCTAACCCCTACACCTAAAAGCCTACCCTGAACCCCAAACCCTGGAACTAACCTCGCGAGCGCCCGGCCGCGGCTGGCGATGGCGGGGACATCATTCTTTGACTCAAGCTGCGAGGGAGGCGGCCTTGCACAGACGGATGGAAGCGGAAGAGTGAAGTCTACATTGTTCCTGACTGGACTGAAGCGTTCTTGCTGGCCAACTTCGCGTTCCTGCCCTGCCCTGCCCTCTGCCCTGCTCTGCCGTCCACTTTTCCCTGTTCCCGCTCATGAATGTCTGGCTCCACTTGTAAATGCAAACCACAGCAGGACACTGCTCAACAAGGAAGCCGAGGAGCCAAGCGGGCAGCATAGAATGCGATGCTTCCGGCATCGGAATGCAACCAAAACTTAATGTGGGGGAGACGCTTCTTCTTTAAGAAGGTAGGCAAGGGAAAACGATATGAATTACTTTCCCATTCCACTCTCTCGGCGCCCCTCTCGACCTGCTCTCTTCCCTCCCACTCCTCCAACATGTTCTGTACATATCTTCTCCACTCCCACGCCGACTCCCGCTCCCCCCTTCCGACCCAATCGACTCCCAAATCTTCAGACATGATGCTTCCACTTGCCTGCGCTGGTGACATCGACATCCCTCATCGCGCCGCTGTTGCGAGTGCGGGAGGGCAACCTCGCCCTTATCGTGCGGACCACCACGTCAACAAGACGACGCACAATTTCCCCAATAAGCATAAGCAATCGTATCGTCACAAGCCATCCATTGACATACACACACTTGACGGAGAATCAAGTTCAGAGTAGAAGCTATTCCTGGGTCCACAAGACCTTCTGAGATTATCGTCTCCACCCTCGTGTTTACAGCATCAGTTCCACAATGTACACTACCGCTTTCCTTCCAAGGCAAGCTACAGTTGCATGCGCTCTTCAAGCGGCCACAGCAGCTGAATCCACGAGCTCCGAAAGAAATAATCTTAAACCTCTTCAAAAGAAGGTCACATGTGATGTTATCACGCGCATCTAATGATGCAGAGGCATACTCTTTATTGTACTGTACTGGTGTTGTTCCACGACACTGCATTGATACAATTACATTCTAATTGTCTGCCTCATGTTCCCACAGGAACAAGGCGTAGCCTGCAAGCGCTTCTGCATTATTTGGCGCTTCGTCTACAGCTCTTCTGTACAGATGTTCAGCCTTCTCCACATCCTTGAGTTCCTTCCAAGCAAACTTAGCGTAAGCTGACAACAGCCGGGCATCAAAGGGAGCTTCAGCGATTGCCGCTTCGAACCAACGGTTGGCAAACTCTCTTTCAGTCCGGGTGCTGTCCAAAAGCGGGGCGATCTCCAGAGAAAAGAGCGATCTCGCATCGCGACGATGGATCTGGCGACTCGCAGCGCCGCAGGCAGCGCTGGGGCCTCCTCCCCTCTGCGCATCCACGCAGGGCCATCCCCCGCTCCCGCGCTCTGCCAGCGGCGCCCTGTCGTCGAGGACCGGCCGACAGCCCTTGCTGTTGCATTCCACCCTCCCCACCGCCGCCTGCGTCACGTACGAGCGCTCTAAGCTCGCCAGGAAAGGCGGTGCAGCGCACGCAGCCAGGCCCGCACTGCCGGAGAACTCGCCCACGTGATCCCACCGCCCTCCGCCAGAGCTCGGATGCATGGCGTCGTCGGCCTCGGGACAGGGCTGCGCGGTATCCACAGCGTACTGAGTAACGAGGGGCGAACTTCTGCCGCCATGGTCGAGCCCCTGAGCCGCCGCCTTGTTCAGACAATTATTCTGCCCAATCGAACCCGTGTTTGCATGCCCCTCTGCAAACACGGATGCTCGGGCTGCCACCCCGCAGGCCTCCCTGGAGGTCCGACCCGACTGCGCAGTGCGATGCGAACAAGTCCTCAGCGCAGGGCCAGAACCACAGTCCGCGGCCTGGCGGGCGCAGTTCGCCTGTGCAGCCTCCATCCGCACTCTGTTCGGAGACGAAGAGATTGTTCCCACGGCCCCTGCAAGCGCGGTCATCATCTTTGGTGACGCCATAGCCACGGCCATGACAGCTCCCGGCAGCTCAATGAGGGCGCAAGAACGCCAGATATCCTCGCGGCCTCTCCCCCCCGCTCTCCCTCCCCCGCTGCGTGGGAGATAGATAGATTCACAGATTCATCCATGGGCTATATCGCGCTGCCGTATGTATCTGCGCAGCCCCCTCAGGAGTCAGGACCGCCGCGCCGGGCCTGCAGGCTCGGTACCGCACCGGGCCTACGGGCGGTTCGGGACAGGCTCCGACCATTTTTTGCCTTGCTACCGTATCAGATTCGACTTCGGCCCTCCAGAAGTCCGGCAGAAGCGAAAAACAGGCCCGGGCCAGGCTCGGAGATTCTTCCGCCCTCGGGTTTGGCGAGGGGCAGGATTTGGGCAGCCAAAAAACATGTTCCACGGCTGCCCGGCGCCCGGCGGGCGGGCGGGCAGCGCGGCCGTACGCGCGCACGTGCCGCACTGCGCTCGTACGGCATCCCGGCGATTGGCCGCGCGCTGCCCGCCCGCCCGCCCGCTTGGCGCAAGCGCGCACGTCCTTTTTGGCGGTGGCGGCGAGCGATCCGGGTGCGTGCCCGGGGCGCTTTCCGCGGCGGGCGGGCGGTTGCGGTTGCGGTTGCGGTTGCGGTTTCGGTTGCGGTGCGCCCGCCCACGTGACGGCGGCCGTCGATCGCGCGCGGCCCGCCAGCGGACGGTCTGTCGGCCCGGTCTGGCTGTCGGTCTGTCGCGACGCGCGGGCCGCGGGCCAATGGCGCGCGCGGGAGTGATTGCGCGAATCGCCTCGCGCGCCGCGACTCGCCGCCCCGGATCCGCTCGCGCAATCGGGGCCTGCCACGGCGGATGGCGCACGTGGGCGGCCCCCTCGCGGGCGGGCACGTGCGGAACCCCGCGCGCAGTACGGCACGTAATGGCGGGCCCGTGCGCGCCCGGCCCGACACGGGCGGTGCCGTACGGCACGCACGCGCGCGGCGCGCCTCGTGGCGAGGTTAGAGCGCGCCACGTGGCGGGCAATGTGAGCGCGCCACGTGGCAGGCCATGCATGTGCGCTCGCGAGTCGCGTCTCACCGCAGCGGAGGGGAGAGGGAGAGAGGGAGAGGAGAAGAGAGGGGGAGAGGGAGAGGGGGAGAGGGGGAGAGGGGGAGAGGGGGAGAGGGAGAGAGGGAGAGGAAGAGGGGGAGGGAGGGAAGCGCCATGCGGAGGGCGGCCGCGCGGTGCTTCGCGGGGGGGCGGGCGCGGCCTGAGGGCGGCGGCGCGGCAGAGGGGCGGGCGGCGGTGCGGGGAGGCCGGCTATGGCGCCTGCGAGAGGCGCTTGGAGGACTTGGCGTCCCCCCGTCGAGTGGGCTGCGACTGACAGTGGTGAGCACTGCTTTACAGGCGCCGCTCTGCACGCGGAGTAGGCTCTGGCGGGGACGCTGCACTCTGTTCATTCTCTTCTTTCGAAATGTAAAACTGTGTTCTGTTCGACTGTAGCGCAGTTGGCAGAGAAAAACAGATGGTTCGGTGTTTGCTCTTTCCGTGAGTAACCGCCTCCTTTTTGGGCGAATCATGCTGTTGTTCGTTTGCTGCTATTCAACTCGTGGAGAATTACAGGGATTCTTTATTCCTAGAGCGCAATGAAACAAATGTCTTTCTCTGATTTCTTTGAAAATTTTCGCTTTCCTTTCCTTAGTCGGCCGCAATGGATGTTCACTGCGCTGCTCCGTAGAAAAAGCGATGGCTGGGCAGCCTGCAGAGTGTCGAATGCGCCACACACGTAATTTATCTTGGTCACAATTTTTCTTGTCATGCTCTTTTCTAGGTTCCATGTCCGGCATGACATGACAGGCGAGGAGGGGCCGGCAGGTGCAGGTTTGTGGGGCAGCCCGGCGGTGGGCGGCCTCCGCGAGCAGCAGCGTGAGGGGGCCGCAGGGCGAGGGCGAGGCCGAGGGCGAGGGCGGGGGCGGGGGCGGGGGGGGCGGGGCCGCGGGCGGAAGCGGGAGGGGCGCGCGGAGCACGGCTGCGGCGCGCGTGGAGGCGCGCAGCCTCGCGCGGGAGGTGGACACGCGGCAGCTCATCCTCCGCCAGCAGCTCCGCATGGCCGCCAACGGCAAGGTCGCGGACGAGTCCGACAGTCCGCCCGGCTACTGGCAGGAGGAGGAGGGCGAGGGGCGGGCGCGCAAGGAGGGGAAGGAGACGCAGCCCTCCTCGGACTCTGCTTCCCGCGGCTACTCCTGAAGGCAGGCGAGCATGCAGGCCTTATCTTTTTGAAAGTGGGACTCTTGCCTCCCAGACCTGGGGATGGCATGGCATGGAGGTTGCCGATCTGGAGGTTTCGGAACGCCGCCCCCTTTTTTCTTTATTTGACCGCGTCGTCGATTTTTTGACACAATATTGTCATGTACATAAGAAGGACTCGAGAGGGGCTTGCTTTAGCGTTTCCGTGTTGCCCTCTGCTCGAGGCTGTTGGGCGGGCGCTGGCTCTGGCTGTCTACGTACATCGGATCGCTGTGATTAGCTTACAGTATGCGAGGGGTGAGGGAGGAGGTATCAAGAGAGAGTGAGGGAATTTCCTCATATCTTTTTCTATGCAACTGCAAATCGACTGTTAACGGAAGTATATTTGAATGAACAAGTTGTGATATAATTTTTACTTGAACAGCAACAAAAAATATCCATGTACAAATGTACTACGTATGAAGAAATGTTTCAATGCAAATTTCTAATTATTAATTGCAAGCTCGCAATGCCACAACTAAATCAGGTCAGCGGTGGTCGGCGGATCTCTCTAAGGGCGGCAGCGGCTCGTCCATCGCCGCGACCGCGTACGCGATGATGGCCACCGCTGCCGCGCAGCGCGCCATCTCGCGCGGGTCGAGCTTGTCGGGGGTGTCCGCCGCCGAGTGGTGATACCTGCCATGCGCAGTGAATTGAATTGAATTGAATTGAATTGGAGGGACACATAGCAGACACAGAGAGACATACACGAACCACGCAACACACACACAGCATGAGGGCTAAAAACAACTCCGTGACACTTCGTTGCCTGCGCGTATACAAAACTGCAACTGCTTACTTTCAATGCAGCGGAGGACGAAATGAGATTTCAAGGATGACCGTGCGACGTCAGGCGGCAAAACAACTCACCAGAAATACTTTGTGGCCTCT
>CM074812.1:0-10000 GCA_037447605.1 Zygnema circumcarinatum | reverse complement strand
CCAGCTCGTCGAAGGACGCGACGGACATGACGTCAGCTCGCACGCGGCCCCCGACGCTGCCCCCGAGGCCCACCATGCTGAGCGCCATCGCGCGGGGGTGCTCCATGCGCAGCGACTCTGGGCCTCTCAGCCAATGGGAGACCCCCTCCACACGCTGCAGCCGTACCTCCTCCAGGCCGTCCATCTCCATTCGAGACTTCACCTGCACGCTCCCCCGCAGCAGGTCAACGCTCGGCATGCTGACATTGACAACAACAGCAACAGAAGCGCTAAAAACGAGAGGAAAATCCAAGAAGCGAGGCACTGATGGGTCCGGCTAAAGAACACGGATGCAGAGACGTAAGTAGTCGGAAGGAGCCGCCTCACCCACTGGATGGCGTCATCAAGAGCGGGCTGACCGCTCAGCCGGGCACCGAATGTGAAGCACAACTCCTTAAGCCGTTCGTACAAAGCAGCTGAGCCTTTTTCAGCCTCCGCGAGAATCTGTCCTAAAAAAAAATGCGCGAGGAACAGGGAGAGGCAGGAACGACTTTGCGTCAGTCGCAAGTGGGACATACATTGAGGGGGAGTTCACGTAGAAGCCGGATGCCGCCCTTTCACGCAAATGCTGCCGGCACTGCTCACAGAGATGACATTTCTAAAGAAGAATTTCATCACACACCTGCTGAGCCAAACCGCCAAACTCTGCCGCTATTTCCTTGTCGTAGAGAGAACTACCGACTCTGCAGATTGTAACCAGTCAGACAGTATCAGCGAAATGGGCAATCCAGTTCCATGACCAATCGTTAATCAGGCAGGAACAAGCTCCGGTTATAGACATTGCCTTTAAACCTTGCCACTCTGCAGTTATCGTTACTTGAATCGAGCCGTAGTTCGCGGAAAATTTAGGTGACACACAAAAAGGCGCCGACAAGTCAAAGGTATCAAAAAGTGTGCAACCCATCCCCTTGCAACTACACAAGAATTCCGCGATGGAGCATGTGAATAGATTGGCCCGCGTAGTTACTGCGACTCAAAAAGCCAACGCGATGCTGGCGAAAGAGTGTGGCAGCCATGGCTGACGGCCGCAGCACAAGAAAAGGTGCTCGTAGGGTTTGAACTCACATGCCAGCAGGGCTGCCTCCAGCCACGCTGGAGACTTTGCAATCAGCTGGTAGGCGGATCCACAAGGCGGCGCAGAGCAGCACAGCAAGGAGGGCGGTGAGGCTGACGGAATACAGAATGCCTGCGCGCAGTCTTCGGTTTTGATGCTGCGCACCCAAAATGTAGCCCCGGGCACATAGGTCCATGCCAAATTTTATATAGCAACAGTCTGGAGTAAGAGAGGTTCCTCGGTTCGGAAATTCACAGCACACACCTCGGCCGCTTTCACTCTTTGTGAAAATGTGACGGATCTTTAGGTTTTTGCTCCGTCCCTTTGGCCTCTTACAGAATATAATAATTGATATATTTTGGGACTTAAGGATTATATGTTTGATTGAGGGGCGTAATGCTTATGGTTTACTGAAATATCTGCCGTGCGCACCGTGATGTGGCGTACGAGGCCCTCGGCGTCGGAAGGAAAGCGGCCCGGCAGGATCGGCGCACCCGCATAGAGCGGCGCGCCGCCCTCTGACAGGAGCAGCGCCAGCTGCGGCGCCATGGCTCTCTACACGCTCCCGCTCCCGCTCCCGCTCCCGCTCCCTCTCTCTGTCCCCGCTCGGACGGGTCGAGGGAGAGAGGGCCGACGTACGGTACGGTGCGGCCTCCGCGTCGGCCCGGCCGCCACGTAGCGTCCGCGTGGCGCCCCGAGGGACTGTTTGGCGAAGCGCGGGTAGACGAAAAGGTTTCGGGAGCCCTGCCCGGCCGCCGTCGCGGGCCTGCGGCAACCCTTTCGGCGCTGCCCCGGCGAGCGGGCAGGCCTGGAAGGAAGGAACGAGCAGGCCGGGCGGCGGAAGGCGCGCGGAAGGACCGCGCCGGGTACGCTCGCACGCAGGCACGCACGCACAGTGAGGAGGAGACCGACGGCCATGGACGCGCGCCCTCGCCCTCCTCTCGCGCCGCAGGCCGGGGCCGGGGCCGGGGCCAGGGCCTGATCCTCTCCCTTCCTCTCGCAAGCTTGGAACCGCGCGCGCGCCAGCCTGCCCTGCGTTGCTCCTCCGTCTCCGTTTCAAGACCGGCGGAGCGTCTGCTGTGCGGATTAGTGCGCGCGCTCTCGCATCTCTTTGTTCCTCTCTTGGTGAAACCTGTCTTTCTTAGCTCGTGCACCTGAATATTCCCTTTGGGAAACGAGTGCAGGTGTCGCGGGAAGGGTAAGGTTTGAGCTGTGAGCAGGGGATGGGGATCCTGGAGCTTCCGCCGCCTACTTGCGTCTCTGACTCAGAGCAAGAGAGGGCGCCAGGCTTGGTATCCTGCAAGCTGAAGGAGGCAACGGTTACTGCGATAAGTACTGGACCACAATTTGCAGATGCTAAGTTGGTATCTGTTTTTTTAGCAGCCTATCACTGTTTGCTGTATCGGTACAACCCTACTACTGGTTCCGTCAAAGTAGGGCTACCGAGTGGGAAGCCGCGAAGAGCGGATCAGAACGGTGTGATCCACGCACAGGGTGACGGGCGAAGCGCTCCTTCTGCGGAAGCGGAGAATACCATAGCAAGCATCACTGTGAGCTTTCATTGCGACTCCGCCGCCCGTGAAAGTAATGGGAACCCTGTCAATGGAAGCGTCCAGCACGATGACGTGAAGTCAGAAAAGAGCGTCACTTTCTCACAAGTTCTGGCTCGTGTAGAAGCTGCATTTCCTGGAGCTGTTGATCCTGCAGAAAACTCCTGCAGTGCTGGTTTTGAATTTTGCGGTTCTCCAGCGAGTGCGTCACGACGAGAGACAGACAGACAACGGTTCGAAATATTTTTACGCCTTTCCCCTGGCAGAGATGGCTCTATTAGCACTCAATTTGAGTATAAATCAGAGTTGTACGACGAAGAATCCATGACTCGCCTCGCACATAACTATGTTCATATGTTGGAATCTCTGAAAGTGTCAGGAGCTGCAGAGATGCCCATTTACCTGCTGCCGTTGCTGACCGAACAAGAGAAGCTAGCAGTGCTAGACCGGTTCAGCAAGCGCGCTGTGCCGACAGCTTCTGACAGGCAAGCGCACGGTGATACCTTGGTTGACATTTTGGAACGACAAGCGCGAAGGAACCCGGATGCTGTTGCTGTGATCGATAGCAGGCGCTCATTGACATACTTGGAGCTGTATAACCGAGCACGAGAGGTTGCTTCTGCACTCTTCACAACATGTGGTGCGAAAAATCAGAGTTTGCCAACTGACCAGCCGGAGCTGATAGGGTTAGGATTAGAAAGAGGCCACGAATGGGTCGTAGCTATGGCAGGGGTGCTTATGGCTGGCATGGGCTACTGCCCACTGGATCCAGCATTCCCCAGGGCTCGTATTGAAAAACTGGTGGACCAGGCAGGGCTGAAGGTTATCTTTTCTACGGTCGATAGCATCCATCAGTTCAGCTGGCTGGAAAGTGAAGGCAAAGCTCGAGTGTTGCTCGTGGAGGATCAGAAGGGCAACAGTGTGGATATGAAGATACTTGAGGAAAGGAGACCGTCCGGCTCTGACGTTTGTTATGTCCTATTTACTAGTGGCTCAACCGGGGAACCAAAGTAAGGACTCAGTCACTACTTTGGCAGCAGGCGGGTGTGCCGTTGAGCTGCTTCAGTCACTGTTTTTCCTTCATCATCCTGGCACTGTGCTGCTCTGAGGAAACTCATTGTGGCAGTGGGAGTGCCAGTCCTTTTGACTAATGTATGTGAGAGAAAGATATGGAACACGTTTGCTCTACGTCTGTATAGTGCGCTTTGCACAGTTCAACGGATATTTCTGGCCTTGTCACTTTGTGGTCGTTCATTTTCTTTAGTTCGATCTCTTTCTTTGAGAAAGGGCATCCATCCACTCATCAATCGGGCCGCATCTGGATCTTCCTTTCCTCTGGCAGGGGAGTGGTTGCGGAGCATCAAGGAGTGCGGAACTTGGTTAATGCTTTTCGCGATGTATTTCCACGCGAAACCCCTGACATTCGCGGACAGCTCTCTGCAATGACCTTTGATTTGCATGCTATGGATGTCTATTGCACTTTCGACGCCGGAGGGACATTGGTAATCTGCAGCAAGGATGAGTTGTTAACAGATTTGCAAGGATTTATTCGACATCATCAAGTGACTGGAGTGGTCCTGACTCCAACAGTTGCTTCGCTGCTGAACCCCGACGATGTGCCTTCGCTGAGATGGCTGGCACTTGCTGGCGAGACGGTTCCGCGAGTTCTTTTGAAGAAATGGATAAATGCAGGTAATGTCCAACATGTTTGCTCAACTGCAGTGAAGTCGGTTTCTGTTCATTGCGGGTCTTCATCTAATGCGCAACAATGTTTTTTATGATTACACGCCGAATGAAAGGATGCGTGATGTGTAGTCCAGTGGCCCTTCTGAAGAGCGGCTGACAGACAGCAGCAGAGGGCTCTTCCCTGCGCAGGCCGCACTGTCATCGAGCATTACGGCCCGACCGAGTGCGCCATTGCAGTGACCTGCCAGCTGTGGCGGCCGGCCGATGACGTGGCCGACCATATCGGACGGCCGCTGGATGGCGCTCATGTAAGGGACTACATACTGTAGCACCTCGCGTTACTCGCTCCCATAAGCTTCATTTAACACCCAGACTTTACGAAACCCACAGCATATTGTAACCACTACTCTGCTTCCCTGTAAGCGGATATCGAATCATACTCTTTGTAAAATCATGCCTGCCTACCATCAGCCCTGGAGTTGTTCGCTCCCTGCTAGTGACTCTTGAGACTTGAAGATGAAAGTCTACCCTGATTCATTTCGTTTTTCTAGGGATTGCTTCTGCTGGGGACCATCACATCGCTTTGCCTGTTCGCTTTTGAAAGTCTCGAAAGCGTTTGGAGTTCAACTTGCTTCCATCCAAACCGAACCGCCAAAATTGGTGCTTGCTCCTTTTCTTGGTCACAGGTTTACGTTTTAGGACCCAACTTGGAGTTGCTGCCCATTGGAGTTCCCGGTGAGATTTGCATCTCTGGAATTCACGTGGCTCGGGGATACCTGAAACGACCAGATTTGACTTCTCGGTCGTTTAGGCCCAATCCGTACAGCACTGGTCGGCATGACCGAGTGGTCTACAAAACAGGAGACAGAGGCAGATGGCTGCAGGACGGGAATGTCCAATTCTTGGGAAGAGTGGATTTTCAGGTGCACCTGCCCGTGCCTCAAGACACTGGCAGTAGCCAGTCGGATCTCCAGACTCGTTGTCAATAATATGAAGGTTGCGTATTCTTGTTTTTGTACCTATCTTTAGGTGCGCAATAATGTACTGGTAGAACACTTGTTCGAGAGTGTATTCCTG
Organism: Zygnema circumcarinatum; assembly: GCA_037447605.1. Classification (NCBI taxonomy): domain Eukaryota; kingdom Viridiplantae; phylum Streptophyta; class Zygnematophyceae; order Zygnematales; family Zygnemataceae; genus Zygnema; species Zygnema circumcarinatum. The sequence goes on along the minus strand of CM074812.1, from coordinate 4,594 downwards.
AATGAAGAAACGAACGTGCATCAAGGCAATTTTGGACTATTTCTGGTGCGGGTTTGGTGCTAATCCTTTTGTCTGAAGTCTGTTTGTCTTTTGGGCTGTGCTTGCTGGAGGGAAGCTCATTATGTGTCAGAAATGCGCATTTGTCTTTGCTGCAGATCAAAATTAGAGGCAATCGCGTCGAGCCTGGTGAGATTGAAAAGCACATCAGCAGCGTGGATGGCGTGGCGCGATGTGTTGTCATCTTGCGCGAGGATGAGCCTGGCCGGCCCTACCTCGCAGCCTATATGATGTCCCACAGCTCCTTCAGCAGGGAAGGCCTTCTGCAAAAGGTGCAGGCCGTGGCAGCTGCACAGCTACCGAGCTACATGATGCCCGCCGCCTATGTGCTCATGGACCAGCTGCCCCTCACCGTGTGAGTGCAGGGCCTGTTAGAGGAGTGCATTGCCTTACGTTAGGTCGTACGAAAGCAAGCCTGTCGTGTCCAGATTGAATGAGTCCTTCTTGTTTGGTCTCTGTCAAAAAGGGCACAGTTCAACCATATTCCTGTCACAGAGGCTTGACAAAACTGCCTCCTTTTCAAGCTTTGGGATGTGGATGAGCAATGCCATCTAAGACTGCACGAATGACGCAACTGTTGGTCGAGGCCCTTATTTTGGAGCCGAGCTGCCCGGTAACGGACTGTGCGGCCTATGTGACGCATCGCATGATGGCCAAACGAAGATGTCTCACTCTACAGGGATAGCGGGATTCACAAACAACTGAGACAATGTTGATGTTTTCGCCCATTCGCAGCTCGGGAAAGGTGGACAGGCAGCGGCTCCCCCAACCCTCGCTGGAGAACTTTCAGTCAGGCTTTGGGTCATCCGAGGAGGGTGCGCAGTGCATCAACGAGGAGGAACGCATGGTGGCTCATGTTTTCTCGACCGTGCTAGGGCTGAAGGACGGTTCAGAGGTGTTCCGAAACTCCAATTTCTTTGCTCTTGGGGGCAATTCGTTTTTGTCGTCGCAAGCGGTGGCGCATCTGCACCAAGCATTCGCGCTGCCCCCCTCCTCCATCACCATTCGGCAGTTCTTTGAGAGGCCGACCGCGGAAGCCGTTGCAGAGATCCTGAAGCAGAAACAGAAGGAAACCTTCTTGACCCGCGACGGGCAACAGCAGAAGCTCGTGCAGGCGCACCTGCAGAGGCGGCAGCAGCGCGTGTACAGCCTCAGCGCGATGCTCAAGGAGAGCAGTCCGGCGGAGGCGCAGGTCTCCAACGGCCTCCACGTGCACGCCGGCGAAGGGGCCACGCTGCGCGGCAGCGTCGGTCTGCAGCTCTATCTGGGCGGGGAGGAGGAGGAAGAGAAGGAGCCTGTGACAGCGCACCACCATGTCGCCATGCATGTCCCTCTCTCCCATGCGCAGGAAGTCATGTGGGTGGTGACCCATACTCTGCCCAATCCAGAGGTGGTGGACATTTCCGACGTATGGAAAGTGCAGGTATGTTTCTCTGCCTCTTACAAGGGAATATAGACCGTAAAAAGCTGAGTGGTGGGAGAGTTTCAGAGCCAACAAAAACGGGCGTGCTCATTCAAACCTTGTCATTTGTGAAGCACGTAACGTGGATGGCTGGGTGAGTTGCGTGAGTGTTGAAGTTGGCTAGGGATTGCTCAGCATGCAACATAAAGTCGCAGCTTTTTACAGCTAGAGAGACTTCCCATGATTTTTTTTCCGACTTCATTCTCCATCATCTCGCGGTTTTGTCCTGCGCAAACTCTGTCAGTAGAATTTCGAACACACGAAGGTTTGCAGCAGTGCGATGATGTAAAGTATCCGCCGAGCGTATTGCAGGGCACAATCGACCCCCGCAGGCTGGAGGACGCCGTCCAGCAGCTGCAGCGGCGCCACCAGGCCCTGAGAATGCGGTTCTCGGCGGAGCACGGCGGGGTGGGGTCCACCGTCATGGCGGCGGTGCTCAACCGGTGGGCCGCAAGGCCGCCGCCAGGAGGGGGCAGCGCGGGGGGGGCGCGGGTGGCCTCCATGGCAGCCGGATTTCTTGGGCCTGTCTTCCTGCGCAACATGCATAAGATTGTGCCGAAATGTGTGGATCAGATCGACCAAGACTACACAATTGTTCCATTCACCTTGGCCTCTGCGGATGTCACACACGCTAAAACGCCCTACGAGCAGAAATGGGAACTGAGACGAGCTCTAGACTTTGCCAGGAGGCCGTTCGACATGAAGGCGGCACAAGGGCTCCTTTTCAGAGTGACTCTGATTAGAGGGTGCCAGGGCGAGGTGTTTCTTGTGTGCGTGTTCAACCATTTGATATTTGACGGCATCTCAGCTGCAGTTTTCTATAGAGAACTGGAGCATGTGTATCGTACAGGGACCACCGACAACCTTCCAGCGGCTGCCACCTATGCGGACTATGTGGCGTGGGAGAAGGAGTGGCTGGCCGGTGGGGCAGAGAAGGCGGAGCTCGCCTATTGGGTGAAAACCATCGGAAGGAACCCTGAGCCTCTGCGCCTACAGGCCACCCACCCTCCCAAGACCGGCGGGGCCATCCCCAGCAGAGGGGCCTGGTTGGATTTCTCACTCGACTCGGACGTGAGGTCCGCCCTCGAGGCAGTGGCGCACGGCGTGGGGGCCACCCTGAACATGGCTGCGCTCGCTGCCTTCCATTCGTTGCTTCACATTTGGAGCAATCAGAGGCGCATTGTTGTGGGGACACTCATGGCACGGAGGCCGCTGGGGGAGCATCAGGGGATGCTGGGGCATGTGGCTGACGTCATGCCCATCGTGGCTGACTTCAAGCCTATGTCCGATTCTCAGTTGGAGACTGCATCAACTCTGCGAGCTGCCGTTGACCCCTCGAAAGATGCTGCAATGGGTTTGTCGTTCAAGGACGTCCTCCATCAAGTCAAAGAGAGGGTGCTTGAAGCGCTGGAGAATCAATCTGTCACACTCCGCCACATTGTGAGCGAGGTTCTGACGAGGCCAGAATTTGCCAAGTCTAATTTAATTCAAGCTTATTTCAACTTTTTACAGCCGGGTACAAATTCGAGTCCACATAGCTTCAACCTGGGCGAGGCGCACACCGAATACGACCTGACTGCATCGTGGGCACGGGAAGGCGAGGCGGCTCTGACGCCCGTCTGTTTGATTCTGCGAGAGCAGCAGGACGGGAGCCTGAGAGGGCGGCTGGTCTACCAAGCCGACATCATCGACCGGCCCACGATGGAGGCCATGATGTTTCAATACTGCAATGTCGTCCGTGCTGCTGCCAGGCCCCTCCCCGACGACTCATGATCAAGATGTCCAGCTGTGCAGCCCAGCCCCCCGCCCCCCCCCCTCCCATCCTCCTTTCCTCCCTCCCTCCCTCCCTCCATCCCTCCCTGCCTCCCTCCCCCCCCTTTTTTATTTTCAAGTCGAGTTCATTATAGAATTTTTCTGAACCCCCTTACACCGAAGGGTTCTGCTTCCAAACCCCGAAACTGTGGCGCTCGAGGATTTCGATGCTGCACAGTTACAACAACCTGGGCAAGTGTACGGTTCTGATGCGCCTATTGTCAAATACGAAAGAGGAAAGGTAGGAGAACTGTCAACGATTTTTGGCTGCTCTTAGACATGAGGACTTCGGAGGGCTTGCAGACAGCAGTGAGCCTTGGAGCCGAGTGCCGACAGGTCGCAGTGGCCGGTTGGATGATCCCCGTCCTCGCTCCGCACACCGAACCACCACCACCGCCAACCCGAGAGCGTGGAGCCAGGGAGGTAGGGAGGGAGACTGCGGCGCGGCGTGTTGCTTTGCTCCAGTGCATGCGCTCTTCATTTTCCTCTCAAATTGGTCATGTAATAGCTTCTAAAGTTCAAATAAATGTGTTCGGTTGCCATTTTCCCCTAACGTATCTGTGTGTAATTCTGCTGATAACTGTCACAATTAGTGAGATAATCAAATTTGAAACCTTTTTCCTGTCGGAATCCCTATCAAAATATTGTTGGAAACATTTTGAAGCTAATGAGCTGGTAATGATTCAGCACAGTTCGACAGAATTCAAACATCATCGCAAATATCAGAAACCAATAAGAGTCTGCGGCAACCCAAGCGACCAATCACTAAAGAGGTTTTAGGGTTTTTAAGGTAACCATCTGGTCGAGGCTTTGTGGTTAACCATTTGCTCGAGGCGGTGACTGACTAAAGTCAGCCAAGGCGTGCGAAAATCCTCGACCATATGGTTAACCATCTGGTCGAGGCTTCGTGGCTGACCATTTGCACCAGTCGCTGACTGACTAAAATCCAAAGTGTAAAGGATGTGAAGAAGGCCGTTCGGCCTCTTCTGCAGCGCACGGAACTCTAAAAGTTCGTCCTTTAATTGATTTTGAACCATCGCCATGGAAGGACTACAAATCCCTATAACATGTCAACCATATGATATAGTGTGCCGTCGAAGGATATATATTTGTTTTGAACACATGGAATATGGAAGGTCCCAAATGTAGCACATAACTTTGAGGAACCGCTGCAGTTATAGTGCAGTGCAGATGCACCATACTTTGGTAGCTCAAAGTCCCAAACAGCTCAGCACACAACGACGGTCAATAAAAGGGTTTTAG
>CM074811.1:3715372-3729964 GCA_037447605.1 Zygnema circumcarinatum | reverse complement strand
ATACATGGGTTGTATGGCCGAATACTTACATCCGCGGTTGCCTTTTAATGGTAAAGCACTTCGGTGAATACCGGGAGGTCCTAAGTTCGAACCCTGCTGGAGGCGGGTTTGTTACATCGTGCCTCGCCTTGTTCCTCGTGCCTTGCCTCGTGCCTCGTGCCTCTCCTCGTGCCTCGCCTCGTGCCTCGTGCCTCGCCTTGTGCCTCGTGCGTCATGCCTCGTGCCTCGTGCCTTGTGCCTCGTGCCTCGTGCCTCGCCGTTTTTCCCTCTTTCCCCTCTTTCCCCTCGTTTCCCTCTTTCCCCTGTTTCCCCTTGTTCCCCTTTTATCCCTCTTTCCCCTCTTTCCCCTTCTTTCCCTCTTTTCCCCCTTTGCCCTCTTTCCCCTTTCCCCTTTCCCCTTTTCTCCCTCTTTCCCCTTTCTTCCTTCTTTTCCCTCTTTTCCCCGTTCTCTTTTGTTTCCCTTTTCCCCGTTCTCCTTTGTTTCCCTTTTCCCTCTTTTCCCTCTTTTCCTTTTTTTCCCTCTTAAACCTCGTTTCCCTCTTTTCTCTCGTGTCCCTTGTTTCCTTTTTTTCCCTCTTTTCCCTCTTTTCCCTCTTTTCCCTCTTTCCCCCTTTTTCCCTCTTTCCCCTCTTTTCCGTCTTTCCCCTCTTTTCTCTCCTTCCCTTTTTTTCCCTCTTTCCCCTCTTTTCCCACTTTCCCTTTTTTTCCCTCTCCCCTCTTTCCCCTTTTTTCCCTCTTTCCCGTGTTTTCCCGCTTTCCCCTTTTCTCCCTCTTTCCCCTCTTTTCCGTCTTTTCCCTCTTTTCCCTCCTTCCCCTTTTTCCCGGCTTTCCCGTAGTTTCCCGCTTTCCCCTTCTTTCCCTTCTTTCCCTTCTTTCCCCTCTTTCCCCTCTTTCCCCTATTTTCCCCTTTTCTCCCTCTTTCCCCTCGTCTCCCTCTTTCCCCTTTTCTCCCTCTTTTCACTCTTTTCCCTCTTTCCCCTCTTTTCTCTCTACTGGAGACTTCTTCTGCTCCTTGGCTGGCTTTAGACAGTCACCGCCTCGTGCAAATGGTTCGCTACAAGGCATCGACAAATGGTTAACCATATGGTTAACCCCTCAAACCCTTAATTGTTTCAATTATGAAATCTTTACAAAAATCCCTCGAAAAACAACTTAGAAACTTCACTCTCTACAGAAAAAACTTGAAGCCAGTTAGCTCAATACATTACATTGTAACAATTTTTAGGACATGTTTTTCCTTTCCTACTGCGCACTCGCTTCTCTCCCGTTCCAAACCATTAATTATGTCGCTGCGCGCCAAATTCTCTTTCATTTTAACTCACTTCCCAAGTCACTCGATTTTTACCGCTGAAACTTCCATCCACACTCGAAGTCCCTCTACTCCTCTCCATCCTTCTTCCTGAGCGATCCTAGCACCACCGGAGCCGAAGTAGAGCAAACTTTTGAAGATTGATATTCACTCCAATCGCTCCCTGCCGCCTTCTCCTTCTCCAGCTGCTCCTTGATCCACTTGTAGGTGATGGCCAGGCCGTCCTGATCACACAACATAGAGGAAACCTTGTTTCACTTGCAGATCAAACGGCTGCTCACCCAAAATTAACAATTTCTTAAACAACCCCAAACCTTCAAATTCTGGAACACTCTAATCTGTAGGGTTGAAGGGAGAAACAGAACCCTCAAGGATTTAAACTGCAGATGAACGTGAATGAGAATTGTATGTACAAAACTAACAGACATTACAGTGATGAATTCATATCTTCCCAAGCATTTTCAAGACCCTAAGCAACTGACATGCAACAAAATGATGGAAAGAAAAAAATAAACCTGCTGACAATCATTTCGATTATGAAATCTTACAAAAATCCCCGCCAAAACCAACTTAGAAACCCAAGAATCAAATCTAACCTCGAATAAACTAGAATTTGAGAACTACATTCTCACCTTCAGCTTCATGGAGGGCGCCCACCCGAGCTTCTCCTTGATGAGAGTGTTGTTGGAATTCCGACCGCGCACTCCCTCGGGTCCGGGGATGTGCTGGATTGGCATGACCTTGCCCTCGATGCTCATCACTATCTCCGCCATCTGGTTCATGCTCACGCCCTCGTCGCTGCCGATGTTCACCGGCTCGCGGAAGTCCGACTTAGTCAGCCTGCAAATGGCACAGTTGGAAAAGGTCGATGCTCGATTAAGCGCCTTCGAGATCACTATGGAGTACGGAAGCACCTGTGACGTCACCCTTTGCGCGACAGAAGGAATGACAAACGTAGAGCTCTAGAATTCATCATGGACCCGTGCTCCAATCATGCTAATCTTGCTACCTTCGTAACCGCCATCAAGGTCAAGCTTGAAGCGCTCTCCACTCCCCGAAGCCCACCCGAAGCACACATGAGCACTATTCAGTCATCCAGAACATCGTCTTTGCTTCCGAATTTCCCTCCGCCTTGCACTGATTAGCGTCCCCATAACTTCTCCTTATCTCCTTAACTTACGAACACCAGGTCTTTGAATATTTCTTTAAAAAAGATATTGAAAGGAAAAATCACTTTCAATCACGCCCCATGAGACCTTGACACCACTAAGTGAGCAGTCTTAACATTATCATCCAGAAACCTCAACGTCAACCTCACTCAACCGTCAAACACAAGGCAAGGAGCTCAAACTCCGGGTCGTCGTCATAGACCCAAAACAATAGCCAGCATGCAATAGGCCCACATCCGGCTCATCAGTCAACCCTAAACAACCAGCTTCTAAAGCTGCGATACATCAGATCCCAGGGTAAAGAATGTCCGCCGGGCACAAACAGAGATACTACACTAAAACTTTGAGCTTCTCAACCTTTCATCCGTACCGTGGAAGCATCCGTCAGCGCGAGGAAGAATACGAAATTCTCAACAAAATGACGCGTGACAAGATTTTGCCAACCTCTAATCAACAAGTCATTGTAAGGTCGGGAGAAAGAACCCCACCTGAGAACACCCTCGACACACTCGTCGATGAAGGTAAAGGATCGGGTCTGCTTTCCATCTCCCCACATCTCAAAGTGGTCGGTGGATGTAAGAACTTTGCGGCAGAAAGCTGCGGGGGCCTTCTCGCGACCACCTGCGAACACAATAAATCCGGCCATTGTACCATAAAACCAGCATTCCCACTCTGACGACCACAACCTTGCAGAACCGGAGGGTTACTTTCGCAATGCGTGACAGCAGATTATATTGATCATTGGAATGTTCGTCTCACCCTTCCAAGTTCCAAATGGGCCATAAATATTGTGGAAGCGGCCAATTCTGCACTCAATCGCGAAGTCCTTATTGTAATGCTTGCACAGCTCCTCGGAAGCCAATTTCTCCAATCCATAAGCATCCTGAGGCTGAACCCCCCAAAAAACCCAGAGAAAAAACATAAGAAAACACAAAGAAAGTGGGAGGGAGATCTACGCCGAGTTTGGAAATCGCAGCAAAAAAATAATCTACTAATTCTGATTAAGCTCAGGAACGAACATAGATGTGGCTAAGAGCCCCGAGCACTCGCCTCCTACCTGTACTCGACCCAAGGATTTTCAACATGCTTCAACATCAGCTCTGTTCCGCATAGCAAACACTCACAGCATTCCCCCAGTCTGTAAAAAAACATAATGACGCCACCATTTCCAGGCATCCGCCCAGTAACCCCAATAGAGCTATGTCTGTTCGCTCTACAGTGTTTCACTCACTCACTCAGTGTGTGCGCTTCAAAGATTGCTAGGCTGATAGTCATCAGGGCTCTCCAGGTGGATGGCGCGATGGCGCAACAGTTCTACGAGCGACGTAGTACGACCATGTGCAGGTAGGACTCCCTGACACGGCCTCATTGGCGGCGAAAACCGGCGACTGACAGCCTTCTACATCTCTCCGTCTACCGAAGATAAGTCGGCTACGCATTTCAGTACGAAAAATAAACATTGGTTTTGCCTGTGGCGAATGCCCTGACTGCTGAACTTAAGATGTTTGCAGGTCCTATTCCATATCTCAGATCGATGATGCTAAGCTTTCCGGAAGCAGATAGGGATTGTTCCAGTATGAAGGTAAAAAATATCTGTTAAGTAAGGCTATAAACGACACATTATGCTTACCTCAGCAGGCCACGCATCGGATTCCTTCAAGCTGATGTTGTCTGTCTCCAGCTGCTTGAACTCCGGGTAGATGCACGCGGACGACGCGTAGAATAATCTGCAAAGGAGGGCGAGCCAACTCGGTGTCAGAACCAAATCAATCCCTTCAGGCCACTTCTCTTCCCCCGTATTTACCACTTCTCCCTCCGTTTTCTGCTTCCCATAGCTGACCTCCGTGCGTATCTGTTGCGATGCACCAGCAGCAGCAGCCCTGTCCCAGCACCTGGCGACGCCGTTGATCCTGCTGGCCTCCATGACGTTGAAGGAGATCATGGTGTTGTTATACATGATGACGGAGTGGTTGGACTGGATGAACCCCATGCCGCCCATGTCTGCAGCCAGGTTGAATACGTGATCCACGCCTTTGGTGATCTTGAGGCAGTTATCCATGACGCGCAGATCCACCAAGTGAAACTCGTCGCAGAACATGTCCTCTGACATGTGCTCATTGCGCTTCCAGTCAGAGGCCACGATGTAGTGCCCCTCGCTCTTCAGGCGCCGCGCAAGGTGCGAGGCGATGAACCCGCCCGCGCCCGTAACGGAGACACGCAGCTGCGCGGCGGGCCAGTACGGCTCGCGGACCAGATCGGGTGCCGTGTACGCGCTGAACGCCGCCATGGCTGCCGCCGCGGAGGGGTGAGGGGAAGGGAGGTGAGTGGAGCGCAGGCAGGCAGGCAGGCAGGCAGGTAATCAGGCACTCGCAGTCTGGCACTCGGCAACGCGGCCCGCCCTAATAAATGGATAAATGATGAATTACGTTCGTGCGTTGGATGCCGTTGGTCGCTCGCGTGGTGTCCGTACGGTCCCGGCTCCGCCTGCCGCCCGGCAGCTAACGCTCCAGCAGGCGCCAATCGCGGTTCCATTCTGATGCCGGACGGGACGGGGACGGACGGCACGGACCGCACGCGGAAATGGTGTGGAAGGGGGGAGGAGTGAGAAGTGAGTCAGTCGGCAATGGGCTTGTAGGCAACAAGAACTGAGAGTTGTGGAACTGGAACTGGAACTGGTGGCAGAGAGGGTCATCCCCCTGTTTTCCTTTTGGTGGTCATCCTTCATTGGGCTTTACGCCCTTCTCCATGGAACCGTACCGTGTCTCCACATACCATCCGCAGCCTGTGCCATCATCGTCTGCCACCGTGACCATGTTTTCCTTAAAATCTCGACGACCGTTAGGAGAGGAGAAGCCAACGGAAATTCGAGTTATGGTTTCAAAAACCGCAACGATCTCAGTTTGGTAGCAAATGCGAGTTGAACAGGGAAATGACGACTTTAAGGCTGTCTCTTGCCGCGAATGCAGAAAGGAAAGGGCGACGATAGGTCAGGTCAAAGTTGTGAAGCCTATTTCCAATCGTGGCTTTTATCATCCGTGGGTTTAATGGATTTTGGAGGAATGACAAGCACGAGAGCAGCCAAAAATAAACTAAGGACAGACACACAGGCATCGCCTATACACTTCACAATTTAGCCGGATCCAGAAACTCTCCTAATCTCTTTATACACAAAATACGGTTTCCTTGGAGTTGACCAATTTCCACGACAGGGTGGTTGACATTTCTTCGCCCTGCCACGGCTGAATGACGACTGAATCCGTTGAAGGAGCACGGCGAGTGGACAATTGTTTGACTCTGATATCGAAATGTCAAACTCAAATTCCAAGAAACAGTTCAGACCCCCGTACTCATGCCGGCGGAGGTTCCACTGCGTCTTGCAAGCTCAAGTGGTGCACCCGCATGGCTCCAAGAAGGTATTCCGGCAACTCCTCTGTCGTCACCGCCTGAACGCACACAGCAAACCGTTTTTCAGCCCCCCAAGCGTCCAATCGTACTGATGACTCAACTCAAAATGTTCCATAGCAGTAGAAGCCAGTAGATCACTCTGTTCTGAATAACGGCTGCTGTGCAGCCAAGAGGACAGCGCACTCCGGAAGGCGAGGACCCTCCTCACCTCAATGAGAACAGCAAGGTCGACTACAAGGCTTGTGACGTAGCCAACCACAACGCCCATGATGCCGCGCGCTACGGACGATGCTCCAATATCGCAGTCGATCTGCACCACCCACACGGCAAATCACAGCTGCCTCTCTCACTGGCGTGGCGTGCAAACTATGGCAGCAATGCCATTACACTAATGTTTGCCATGGTCACGACAAGTGGCGATCCGTGCGCCTCTCCAACAGTTGCATATGCATGTCATTGCTGACCAGTTGATATCGGGGATAGATGCCACACATTCCCCGGCATTACTGACACAAATCCCACTCCTTGTGAACAGCAAACTGCGGAACTCCTTAGCATTCGATTTTCGAGGAAATCGTCAAGAAAGAGGCATCATTCTACCTCCAAAAAATTGTCTTGGCGCAGATATCGGCAAGTTATTGCCTTCCCCAAAAGACATGCCTTTGTGCCGACTGCTCTCTTCACTGCCCAATAGCCCTGAAACCGAGACAGTGCCAGAACCAAACCGACGAGGGAGACCCTTGAAAATTTTCGAATTCAAAGTCAATGTTTGTTGTTCTTTCAAGAATCGGTATGCAGAGAAAAAGAGCCGTTGAGAAAGGTAAAGGTCAACTTGGAAGCAGGAAGCAGGATGACGAAGGAAAACGTTAAACGGCGGGCCTACCTCAACAATACGCGGAATGAGCTTGAACCGCTGATTCCTAAAATTACTATCTCCATTAACAAACTTATCCAGCAACGAACCCTTCAATATCGGTCGATCAGCAGCAAAGTAAAACACCATGCTGTAGTTGGTATTCCCAGGCACCTGCCATAGATCCATCGTCACTCTCACATCAACAAAACTTGCCGTCAACATCTCTGTTAAAGAGATTCCTACACTTGAACCACTTTGTGCAGGTATTGCGGCTCCTTAGACCTCCAGGATCAAAGGTTTTCCGGAGTTCCCGGACATGCATCGGCATGCTGCAGTTATAAGTTTGCTCAATTTTAGTTGTCCTGTTCGCACTTGCAGGGCTAAGCCGATGTACGCGGGCAACAGCGCCGCCGTGCCGATGTTTCGCAAACTTCAAGAAAAACCTAACTTCGAAAAAAGCATTGACGAAACAAAACAATTATGAAACGATAATCCACGGAAGACAGCGAAACTTTTGTCGAGTTCGCGGCCTTCTGTGTAGTTCTTGCGAAACAACAGCATTATCATTGATGGCATGCAAACCATGGCAACGAGCACTGCACCTGTAGGTTTATAACGAGAAGGAAAGGAATGCTGCGAGCCGCTTCCGACTGCACACGTTTGCAAGTAGGGAGGGAGTGTGAGGGGAGATTGAGGTGGCAGAACGAGCGAAACTGAGATAAGGCTGAATTGGCTCATCCTTCTGCTTCAGCAGTATCGGGCAATGCTCTACATTCCGCCGATACTGCTGCGAAGGAAACCTGTCGTTGGCTTGTTCCACACATGCAAAGAAGGAGAAACAAGTCAAACGGAGAGAAAGAAGTGGGGCTATAGAGCAGCATCTCGAGGACAAGCACCGATTCAAGCATCACGAACATACAGACATGATTTATCAGCCTTAGCACGTTGCATTTAATCCTCTCTAAGTAGATACGAGCAAGCTGAAGTATGTCATGAGTACCAAACTGATGCTACGCGGGCAGAATCTCTATAGCATGGGTGAACACCGAAGCATACGTTCTTGCTTGCTTGCTGGCATGTGTCAATCTTGCAATTGAATCATGAAGGGAACCCCGATACCTGAGCCAGTGATCCCGGCCGAACAGAAACATTGTCCACTCGATTTGGTGACTTGAACCAATCGACTGCCACCAGCTTGAGCAAAGTCGGTCTGCCTGAAACCTTCCCATTGCCCAGCGCACTCCAGCATCTTCTCAGTACCTTGCAATTAGAGGGCTGCCACACTACTGGGACATTTTTCCTTACAGCGCAATCCACAATGAAAGTACAGGCTGTCATTGATTGGTAGAAACGTTTGTACCACAGGCTACACAAGCTAGCCAATTCTGCATACCTCCGAAACCAAAGGATGAAACCGTAACTGAATGACCGAGAGTCATGTCTGAGAAGTACGTCAGTTTCATCATGAGCCAACTGACATTCGTTCTAGCAAAAACAACCGCACTTGGCACTGACTCTGACTGACATCTCTCCGCCTCATTCATCTGCATGCAGCCATTTCAACAGCTCGAACGCATTAAGCAAGAGACCCAAGAAGAAGAAACCTCCGAGCTACGGACCTTCACCCTGTCCTGCAGGTACGAGTCTCCCCGAACAGCAAACTCGTTTGCAGCCGGCTCACTCCAACAGCTCGTGTCATTGGTGCTCCGCCACCTCGCCAGACTTCCATTCATCTTTAAGCCATCCATTGCAATTGCCGTTGTGGTGCTATCCAAGTCACGTGGACACGTTTCTCCCTGTGCCACAGCTGTATCTGAAAAAGCACACGCGAAAAACTGGATTTAGAACGGCGATCGAAGAGAGCGCCCTAAAACAAGCTCGCCGGAGGTTGCCTACACGATACCCCAACAACACTCGCATCCTTTCCACTCCTAATTTAAGTAGTGTAACAAATTTATCGAAAGCATCCGTAGAAGAGCCCCATTTCGTGCTATGCAACCAGTGTCACTATGCAACACCCAACATGCTTCTATACCTGCAGCGTAGTGCTATTTTTTTTTTTTTTTTTGGCCCAAGACAGCAGAAGGTACCTGAAACTTAACTGTGCACTTTCGCAACACCCTCCAATAATTCACTGTCATATAAAGCTGTGTATGATTATCCAAGCCCTTCAAAAACTAAGTTGCAAAAACAGATGCTATATGAAGGAAGCAGCAGATGATGATAGGCGTAAGCTGCATGGAAGCAGTCATTGTTTTGACAGACAGCAGGTCACGGAAACAGAAACTTACGTTGTTTGTGCAACGACTTCAATTGCTCCCTGACTTGGACACTCCACCGGACCTCACGCCAGTGGCTCTTGGCTCGATCCTGCGAGAATCATCAACATGAGTGGCAGTGCTTACCAACAAACCGACAAACACATAACAACTAGCATGAAATTGAAGTAGGCAACTCAGAAGTGAGAATGCCTGCTTACGGATTTGCTGGCAGCGTACTCCTCATCTTCATAGGGCACAGCGATGGCGTCATGGAACTCCTCATTCATATCGTCAGAGTCGAGAGATTCTGGTGTGCCACGTGGCAAGTCTGACGTTGGTGCAGGCTGGACGGAGACACGACCGCTCTCCACAGAGGCCCATGGAGCTGTCCTTGAATTGAAAAATTCCCTCATACCTGTGGGGGACATGATGGCAGTAAACGAACCAAATCAGTACGAGCACAACTTCTTAGCAAATGAAGCCTTGAAAACGACAACCTTGAATAACAGCACGTGTGTGGATTTCAAGAAAGGAAGCCTAGTAAAGGTTAGCTTGCACTATCGATCAGGGAGGAGTTCCCCCATCCATTCAGGGAGGGCATCCATGAAGGAGTTTACTGCTAATGGTGTCAATGAGATGCTGTGACAAGAATCATCGCCCGAGTGACAGTTAATATATCTGCATTCAGAAGGTCGCCCTCACAAATAGTAACTGCAATGTGAACCTCACACAGTGTGAACCCTCCTTGAACGTACAAAAACGAAAAGCAAACGCCAAACAAGCAACAAGCCTCCCCAGCTCTAAATTCACGCATGCGCCTCTATAAGCTTTGGAAGATATAGACAAAGCTCTTGGGTGTCGCCAAAACTCAAAAGGTGTTGCCTGAAAGCGAAGGAATATACCCTTCTTCTGCTGAATAAACTTAACTTACTACTACTACTGGTTACTTCCTACTTCCCACAGTCATCATCCCAACACCAACTCCGCCAGACGACAACAACCTTGTGTGTGCATTGACCACCTACCGGCAATCCGCATGAGCGAGACGTACGGCACCGTCTGTTCAAAGTCCGCATAATAGGTGGGCCGCCACTTCGCCCAGCCGCCCGCCGTCAGCTCAAGCGTGTGCCGGAGGAGAGAGCGCGCCCCCCCGCCCGGCCGAGGGGGGAGGGGGACCACCTCCCACGCACCGGCTGCACCCGCAAAGGAAAGGAAAGCAAAGGCTTTCACACAGCATCTCCAAAAGAAACGTGATTTCGTACGACAGGTTTTCAGTGAATGCCACACTCTCTTTATCCACAAGCAGAGGGTCACTTCCCTCACAACTTACGACTGCTGTCGATGCGTACAACACCATTGACAGGTGGTTTGTTCGGATGCGATGTGGCGAATTGCGCAATAGCTGCAGTGCCACTCCCGATGATGCAGAATTCAGTGAGTGGCCTGCCAGGACCAGGAGGCAATGGACAATACAAGGAAACCTCATTCATGCTTCTTACCAGTAATCGTTTTCTCTCTTAAAGAGGATCCTGACAGAATGTTCCACAGATACACGAATATTTGGAAAGAAACATAGAGCCGTCGAAATATTCATCGTTTTCCATGATTCACCCTCAGATGAAACAAGAACAATGTGGCTGTAAGAAACTCTCCAGCAAAGCGAGCTCAGCGAACCATGTGACATAGCAAGGAAACGTGAACAAGGCTATAACTCACAGTAAGAGCCATCTTGATCTCGTCTCCAATAGCGTGAGTAGACCACGTCCCGGTCACGCTGCCATCTGTCAACCCAAGGTACAGCTAAGCCCTCCCCTTAAGAAACCGACCAAGACCTTTCAACATCCGAAGCAATTTCATGCCATGTAGAGCACAATAAAGTCGATCAACCTGTCAACTACGGCCCACAGAATCAGTCCAAGAGCTCCGCGCTTACGCTTCAACATAAGAAGCCATAAGAGGAGTCCATCAATTCCCTAAAGTGAAGGAGAAGCAGATAAAGGGGGGGCAGAGTGGGCGTACTGCTTAAGGTATTTGCTCGGAATGTACGAGTACAAGATATCATTATGACCATCAATCACTTCAACAATCTCAGTAACTGTTGTTAGAGGATCCCACCTGTGTAACAAACAATCGAGGACAAGCTAACAACTAATTAGTAGAAGCTTTCGATAGCGACCATCAATGCTTTCGTTCATGGATTTTCAAATTCGAGACCCCGTACATGTACATGTGCTCATGTAACCACTGTAACCACTCACGTAAGTCAAGCAAACGAGTGCACTCCAAAGGTGTCTGTCGTGAGTTGGACGATTCTGACTTTACAGACATAGAATGCATTATGCAGAAAACGCGGGTGGCACGCCAGCAAACTGCCCAAAAGCGACTGGAACTGGTAATTAGGAAGCACTTAAATAACTGAAACTTGCTGAACCTTGACTTTGAACAGAAAATGAGGTGGATCGAGACAACTACAATAGTCCAAATTGGCTTACAGAGATCGGAAGTGCTTGTCAGTGTTCATTAGCAACTCAAACACTGCATCTGCTGAAGCGTCCACTGTGCCGACTGCCCTCACTATCACCCCACTTGTGTCTACCTGTAAGACATGTCATAAGCACAATAAATCGTCAGAGGTGCTGCTAGTGAAAAAAAAGTATGTATTTTTGCAGGTGTATTGATTCTGCGAAGGCGAGGTCAGGATTCACTTTATGAAAACTGCGAATTTACGGAAACTCTTTTGACGAGCTAAATTGCAAAGCATTGTGTGCAACGAAAACAAAAGCTGTAAGAAAAAACCTCATAGATGGTAAATGATTGTTGCACTCAAACTGAATGAACTGGATGAATGAGGCAAGAAAAAGACGGCCTGCATAAGTGGGATGCCTTCATCGATCGGACTGATAAGACTCAGCACCTTCCTTGAACGCATCACAAAAGGGCCTACAAAAAGCTAGTGATTTTCCAAAGGACACAACACCTGCTCATACTCCCGTCCCTCCACCCCCGAAGAACAGCACCATCGGGATGCAAACTCGGAAGCCCGACCAAAAGAGGGCTGTGAGAGCGGCACCTTGGATGCGTTTATGTCCTCAAAGAAGCGCAGCCCTGCAAGCAAGAACCCCACCCCGGAATGCCCCAAAGCCACTGATTCAAAGAAGCAAAGCCAAAGAGATCAATGAGAGCTGGGTGTGAGCTTAGTTCTCGCGGTCTGTTTGAAGCATCCTACCCACAAATATGTATTTCCAGCAGCATCTTCGGCCTAGCCATCAGGGAACCAATCTCCCAGCCTTTGTCGGCCGTAGGTTTTCAAAGTGAACAAGTGGCACACCATCAGCCACTTTGAATATCTGCCAGTCCGCAGTTTCCATGGCATCGTCTCCAGATGCTGATGCCATCACCGCATCGTTTGTGGGATCTTCCAAGCCTGCACAAGAAAAGTAAGCGTAGATTCATTTCTTCTGGCCTACGTCAATAGCATCGGATGCATTCCGGATGCTTTCCAATACCCCCCGTTTTTGCATCCATTTCTTGTTCTGCTGTGACGAAGACTGTGGTCCAATAATAAACCATGCACTGCGCCTAAGTTTGAGCTATGCAGAATGCTCTAGCTAGACCATAGAAAGAGGCATCATAGGGTTTTTAGGGTGGCATGGCATGTCAGGGCAGACAGAAAAGACAAAAGTGGGTTGAACAAAACAAAGGTGAACTTAAGGGGCTGGCTCTTACTTTTCTCGAGTGTCAGCAAGCGATGGAAACCCGGGAATGGGTCAGCCTCGTCTGGGATGTGAACACTATCACTGCGCCCATTGTGCTGGACAATATTTCAGAAGTGATTTCACCTTCAAGATTCAAGGCCAATACGCCAACTCTCAAGTGTTCTTTGGTTCAACCAATCCTGACATAAGCAATGCTACCTTCCTGAGATCTGACACTGACTGAAATCTTTAAATTAATTTTTTTTTTTTTTTTAATCTTTAAGGCGAGAAAAACAGATTCTAGTAATTATGCAATGATTTACTTTCACTTCTGCTCCGCTAATAGATAATGGTCATTAAAGACATAATACCTGACCCCTCTCTCAACGGTTTGGGAAAAATCTAACGATTTTCGTCGATGGAATGGCAAGTTATTGTCACTGCCCAAGGTTTTCATTTCCTTCTCCGTCTGGATTGCTCAAACAAGGGACCACCACCGAAACTGAGCTTTAGATTTCCTGGATTGCTCCTACTGGCAATCCCTCCAGACGTCAAGGTATTCGACAATAAACATCAGAATAAGGTATAGTATGCGCCCTAGTCCATAAATTGTTGAAGTAGAGTGCAATCGGACATATACGGTTGAGAAAAGAATACCACTTCTTGAGCATTCCGGAAAGCTGAAATCCAGAGCTGAGCCGCCTCTGCGCTGGAACAGCCAAACTGAACCTCCCAGAAGCCTGCTTCCATATCAACTCGTCTATAATATGGCGAACATACCCGGACTTGGACCACATAGGAACAGTCGAACAAGGCATTCTGAAACTGACCTGTTTACAGGCATCTAAATAAGGCATATCGAACAAAGTTGACTAGACTACAAACGAATGACACTAGTACAGCAGTTGGCGCTGTCGCAACTTGTTGTGTGATACAAATGCGAGGTCAATGGTTAGATTGAACATTGTTACCTTCCCCTCCTTGGTAGGGTCCAACTCGTTGTACAGCCGTAAAACATGTAACACCTGCAATCATATGCCCACACTTCAGAGCAATAACGCCCTCTGCAACTTGCAGAGAATGGTTCCACGAAGCCATGTTTAAAGGTCAGAATACTTGCGAGTTGATAGAAAGTCTATTGTATCCTTGGAGTTCTCTAAGTTGCCAGGAGACACCTCCCGCACGGGTCATCTCAATTTGCCTCGTATGTGCTGTTGTAGTACTATTGACTGGAGAGAGTTGCAGACCTTACTCGCTAAATGCGCTAAGCATTCAGCGGAAAACTCTAATACTGGAAATTGCCCGAGGGCTGACAGTGGCAAAACACACGGAGGATAACAGCATAAAAAGTGCACGCTCTGTTGGCTTCACAGCAAAAGAAACCTCGACCGAAAAGGTGAGCGCGCCAAAGAGTACATTCTTAGACTGACCTTGCCGTCTTCAAATGTCTGTCGGCCGAGATCCTCAACCCGCTGGTGCAGGCCTGCCACACCTCGCCTTACAGGCTTCTGTGCATGAGATGCGGAAGCACAGTGACGAACCACGAGAGAGAATTAAAAGCAGTTCCGAAAAAATGACACGAATCTGCATTCGCAATTCCAGCTTTAGCCGAAGTAATAATTTTTGAATCTGTACTCGCACGCGTGCAAGGTGTTGAAGGGAGAGGCGGACCTCGAGGGGCTTGAGCGTGGGGTCCTCGGCGTACATGGCGATGCGGCGGCCCGAGAGCGCGACGAAGCGGCGCAGCAGCACGGGTCCGCCCCCGCCCCCACCCCCGCCCTCCGTGACGTGGTACAGCCACCCCGAGAGGCCGGCCATGGCCATGACCTCCCTCTCCCTCTCTTTCTCCCCCTCTCCCTCCCCTTCCCCTCTCCCTCCCCCTTCCCCTCCCCCTTCC
>CM074811.1:3683990-3711061 GCA_037447605.1 Zygnema circumcarinatum | reverse complement strand
ACTTTGGTGAAACTAGAAGTTTATTCGGACTTTTTTCTTCTCTGAATGAATATGAGGCGTCTAAGATTAACGGTGAATTTCCATGCTAACTCTACGATGACTTTGCCATGTATCTGAAAAGTCCGATGTGATTCTCTCAAAAGTTCAAGCTTCGCTTAACCTTGAAATCAACACCTTGCTTCGTTCGGATTCTCTCAGGTCGTTTTGCGCGTAAATGGTGACAGATGGGTCTCCACGCTGTCGCCTATTATATCTCTCTTCACGGGGCTCAACTTTGTGAGACGAGTGGCCCACCCAGAGGACGCAGAGCTTCTGCGACTCCCTGCCTTCACTTTCATACCAGTCTAGCACAGCCCACACGATGAGAACATTTTTAACGTGTGAGAATGAATTTGGTGCTTTGCCTTTATTCGCCGTTCCCTTGATTGGAACAGGCGCATCTTATTGTTCGCATGGGGTAAAGCCGGGGCGGCCTCGGAAGCATTACAGACGAGGCAGCCGCACCCCGCAGCAGTCGGCAGCATGCGGTCCTCCAAAAGGCAGATAATGTTCTAACCCCCCACCCCCCTCCCCCAAATTCCTCGATGCATCCTTCCTGCAGGTTGTGTGCCCGACAGTCCGCAGAATGTGACAGCGCTGCGCCCTCTACCACTTCCGCCTGAATGGGCGTCCTCACAAGTGCCACTGGCAGTTCAACGCTAGTACAGCATGTACAGACATGATCGAGACTCCTAACCGGTAGATCCCTCTAGAGCGCTCTCCCCTGCAAGAGGTTGGCATCCCGCAGAACTTGAAGCCCTATCACGTGTCCTTGTCATACAGTAAAAGAAAGAGGGAGGGATGGAGAAATTGGGCAGCCCGTGCATTTTGCCCATGTGCCGGCAATTCCTCTAGTCGCCTGCAAGGCACCATGCGCACATGCTGAGCTCCCCTAGCCCTTGTGGTATGAAGGAGATCGATTGTAATCCCCCTCCCTTTCCCCGGCTTGGCTTCGGATTCGCATGAAACCTGCTTTGGGCCTGGCTCTGAGCCTGCGGGAACCCGCATCACTGCCGAACCGCCTAGAAGAACTGTACCTGACATGCCAAATACCCCTCTGTTTAGCCGCTCTGCTGCCAGGAAGCGAGATGCAAACAGATGCCAAATCAACCTGTTGCAAATACATTGGTGCCTAGTTCAAATCAACAATGCACAACTTCCACCACGATTGCCATTATAGTCGAGCTTCAGGTCACCCGAACACCCTTTCAACCAATGATACGCAACTCCAAGCACTATTCGTACACCGGATGGAATTTTCGTGTTCAGCCTGAACCATCAATATAAACAAACTGGGACTTTTACAGAGGAACCTGTCATGTTCAAGGCAGAAAATGTCAGGGAAATGCCACGCACATATCTTCTGACTGCGGACCTGTTCCGCTGAGGCCCCTGTCTGGGTCAGAGCTCTGCTCCTGCTCCCCCAGTCGCCCAAGCTCCTGCACAAGAGCACACCTTCTGAGTCAGAAGGGAACAAGCAACTTCGTATAAAGGAGTTGGGCAAACCTCAAAATTCCTTCACCATAAATCCAGTCGAAAAAAAAGTGGCCTTCTGAATCGTTGACTATCAGGCAGCCATGCGAAATGATTATCCAGGTTGAGCATCAGAGCAACATTTGCATACAAAGCGAAATTCAGCAAGCCTGCAGCGCCATGTCTGTCAGGTCATCCATCGGAACTCAACGCATCCTATCAACACAGTTCCAGCGTCACGATAACGAGAACTCCGCTTTCCATTCAAAATCCCACAGGTCATCATTGCATGTCATAGGAGCAGAAAATGGATGTCCAAGTATTTACAAATGAAACCGCCGACAAACGCCTTTCTGCCCCCTGCCAGTTTCCGACCACTAAACAATACTGCACTGGTTCGTCCCTTGCACGAATGACGGCCCAAAGGTAACGTTACAGTATGGAAACAACCATAAAGAAAGACCTTTGTGCAGATACACAAAGCAAGCCAATTGCAACCCTGAAGTCAATGATCTGACTGGGAGGGTAGAGCCAAGCTCTGCTTCACCTGGTCATGGAGAGCATGGCCTCGGCTTCTGCCCATTCGCTCCAAGTATTCCTCATAAGTCTGCACATTACAAACCACATGCCAGGCTTAACCCTGCGCGCTACACATCCCCGTTGCGACCAGAGAAGCTTTGGTCGTAAGAGTGATAGAGTACAAGGTGATGGCTTCCACTCGGCAAATAAAATCTATAATCGTACCAAAACGACAATTATTAAAACTCGCTCACAATAAGTCGCTACCCAACATAGCTCAACAAATGTTATCGAGAAATGAAGCGAAACAGCTACTGTCATAAAAGAAAGCGTGGCAAGACGGAATGTTTCTATGGCCTGATGCGATGGAATCATGCTTCGAGTCAAAAACAATGATACAAGGACCAATGCAGTTGCCAAAACGGAAAAAAAATTGGAAAGACTGTCTCAGATGAACATGAGACCAATCGCTTGATCGACTTCTCCTGGAGTAGTCTGTGCAACGATCACAACTCTAAACGCTATTTTTGTAAAGCGGCATGCACCATTCGGTTGACATATTGCACAAACAAAGTCAACGACAAGGAATGAAGAATCCACTCACTGACTGTTCCAGTGAGGTGAATACAGACAAATACAGTCTCCTGAACAGATGAACATGGACACCACCAAGCACACGGACTGTAGAGACCAAGAACTAAAGCACTGAATACTATCACCGCTCCAATCATCTGAGCAGTCTCCAAAATAAAATAATCAAAGCATATGAATAGCAACATGTCAGCAAATCACCATGTTGAGAAGCTCCTCCTCAGGGAGGTTCAAATCTGGCTGCTGCCTCCTATTGACTCCTCGTTGGCTTCCCAAAGCTGCCTCCCCCTCCCCGCCCCATTCTGCTGCCGAGTCCGCACCTGCCTCCCGCGCGCGGTCCAGCAAGGGTGGGCGCACAGCCATGGCCCGCCGCGGCCTTGGGAGCTGCGACGAGTCGAAGCATGGCCCTGCACTCGCCACTCGCGGGTTGCAGGGGTTCGCTCTCGGGTGCAGGTTGCCTCCTTGCCTGGTCACCATTTCATCCACTCCATAGTCGTTCTCGTAGTGGATGCGAGCTCCCATTCCATGGTACAGTGAATGCACTCCCGGGAAGTAAGGCTGGACTGCGAGTCGTATTGAGTCAACACTTCCGCCAAAGAAAGCCCCACGCATCCTCTTTGCTGAGACATCTGAAGTAGAAAGCTGAGTTGCAGGTGATTTCCTGCAACTCCAAGCGTGCACCCACTTGTCTCAGTATCTATGTGAAGGACTACAAAGTGGAATTTCAAAACTCACAGATGACATGAGCTAGATTAATGTCCGTTAAATAAAGGTTTAAGTTCAATGTTGTTTTTTCGTCAAGCTCAAAGCAAGGAAAAACTCAAAATGGTCACCGTTTTAGTCCATCCTTCTCAGCAACTCCCTCATCAATGAGCGCGCATAACGCAGCTCCGATATCTGCTGTAAGTTCCTGCAAAGAGAAGTGCTGGCCTTAGCTCTCCGCATTCTACTGTTCAAGTTATCCATTAATGGGCACAAAACGGGACATAAGCACTCATCGAAACAAGCAATTGCCTTCAATATTGGGTATTCTAAAGCTCGAGGGGGTCATTTAACTGCGGAAACAATGACAGCTTGCCCTCCGCAGCAGAAGTCAAAAAAATATGTGGGACAAAAATGGATGCACTTCAACAAAACAGTCAAGCAAACAAGCAGCAGATTCAAACAAGCAGCAGATTCAAACAAGCGGTACACGAATTAGAATTGAGAATTAGGCATGGGCTCAGTACAGCACATAAATCGGTACCTGTCCATCCCTACTGATCTTGACTGGTTTGAAGTAATTCAATGGGTTTTTAAGATGAACAGTCATTTGGAAAGGAAGGTCGCATAGACGGAGCCACTCCACCGAAAAACTGCCTCCCCAAGGACTCCCACCCTCAGCCACTTCATTCCACACGTGTGCTCTCCGATGGCCAATTCCAGAAGTCATCTGGGCATAGCCTTGGAAATGGCCGCTCATGTTTACGCTGAAAATAAGGATCACCTTCTCCGAACTCTGCAGCACCCCATGGAGCTTCAAGTTGAAGAAAAGATTGGGCTTCCGAACAACCAAATGTTGCAGTGACCCCCTGCAGCAGCGCCAACTCTGCCTAACTATGCAGGCCGAACGCATGCATGGTAGCACCAAAAACTGCGTTCCTGACGCCGGTGAGCATTAACTGACATATTTTTGCCAAATCGATTACACGATGTAATAATTCTAGCAATGAAAAGATATGAAGAAAACGCTAATGAACCCGAAACTTTTCTAATATCTGAATGATGATAAAAAACATCCGAAATACATGCATTGGTGTGAACTGAGCAAATTGAGCAACAAACTCTCATCAAATTACATGTCAGACCTCCACGCAGAGTAATTCCATACCTCAAATGCCTCATTCAAGGTCGGCTCATTCATCTGTTGAGTCGCCCAAATGCCGTTCTCGATCGATTTCGCAATGTTGTGGTGATTAAGGCTCTTGATAATGAAGTACCTCACACCATGACCCTTTCTTTCTCTAACATGGAACTTTGTCGATGTTCCAGGAACGGACTTAGGCTCTTGTGCAACTGATCGCTTCCCCGATGTGCTCGCTGTGCTCGTGACTAGACCACTGGCTGACTCGTCTGTTGCAAACAATTGCAAAAAAAAGCTTTGAGCCCTTCATGTCCATCGATCTCTGTACATTACAAGCCACCAAGGACGAGGGATGTGATACAAAGGGAAGCAGCTTCATACTCTCGACACGAGTCTTTTAGGACCCAAATGGCTTGGAATAAAGATTCTGCCCAAAAACATTGCTGCAGGACTTACTATGTGCTTCGTACTCCTTCATGCCCGAGCCTCTTCCATATTTAACGCTCTCCAAATCCTCCTTCACTTCTGAAGCCCTAGACCTCCTGTAAGTCAAGGAACTGCGTTCTGTAGGCTGCAACAAGGACTAACAAGATAATTAAAAAACAGATCGGTGACTAATATCTTACGAGGATGCTGCTAGACGAACAGAGTTGCAATGAACATTGTAATCCTTACAATGCCATTCAGCTACTATGAGGTGATAGCCAGTCGCCATGCATAGTTTGAACGCCCGACGTTTTCAAATACAGGATATGGACTCTTCAACGACAAGAAACTCACTATGCCGTTCAAAAACGATTTGGCCGAGGTGGCTGTCGTCTGGGCGACATCCTCGACACTGCCAGGCATCAACAAAATAGGTAAGCAAAGCCACTCGAGAAAAATGGCAGAGACCGTCGAATGCTCGTCAAATGCTCATAATTGAGGATTCGAGCATGGAGCCTTAAATCGCATGAATTGGTCGGAGGACAAGAGACGTATCCACCGTTAAACCAGGAGTGTCATTAGAGGGAAGGAAATTGAGCTTCTTGTGAAAAAAACCTTCGGCGGTCAATTTTTTTGCACCAACCCAGATATTGATATACCTAGTAACGAAAAATATTCATGTAGGTTATTATGCAATTGGGAGGAGGCCACTGCCCTTATTCTATGTGACACTTTCAAGAATTTTCCAGACATGATGACATTGTGCGCAACGAGACCACGCGATCGACGCTTTCAGATGAAGGAGCGGCAATCTCAATTTTCATTCGATTACTGTAAGGAGAATTCAGAAAATGTTGAAAAAAGACGACACGGTGTTGCTAAACGCGGCGACCACAGTGATCCAGTGGTCGAGGCTATGGAAATCGAGCGCACATGACATCCCCAGCGCGGTGGCGCTCGTGGTAAGGGTCGTCAAGCTCCTCCTCCGCCCGGAAGTCGTCGTGCTCGCTCATGAGCTCGTCCACGATGCTGGCGTCAGCTGCCCTGCTGCCTCCAGCAGGTTCGCTCGGGTGAGGGGCAGGAGAGGGCCCCGCCTCGGCCTCGGCTTCGGCCTCGGCCATGGCCAGATGAAGAGGAGGTGTATCTTCCTTGCTCGCTCGCTCGCGCAGGAGAGCAGCAGCGAGCAGCGACCAGCGCGCCCGGCGCCCGCCTGGCGTCTGAACTCGGCGGGCGGACGGATGTTACCGTACTGTGTACCGTACTAGCTCCAGCGCGCTGCGCTGCCCTGCGAGGCTGGCTCCGACCGAAGCAGCCCAGTAGTTCCGTCCCGTCCTGCACACGGACACTCTTCTTGCAGCCATGGCGCACCCTCTCACGCTCTGCCATTCTCTTCCCCTTGCAGCCATGTCTGCTGGCACGTCTGCCAAGCAACCTCCACTCTCCCTGCCTTCGTTTCAAGTTCAAGGATCAAATCAAAAAGCCATAAGAATGTCTTCTCGCCGTTGCTGTTTTCTTAAATTAGAGAGTAGCATGATTGGTAAGAGC
Organism: Zygnema circumcarinatum; assembly: GCA_037447605.1. Taxonomy (NCBI): domain Eukaryota; kingdom Viridiplantae; phylum Streptophyta; class Zygnematophyceae; order Zygnematales; family Zygnemataceae; genus Zygnema; species Zygnema circumcarinatum. The sequence goes on along the minus strand of CM074811.1, from coordinate 3,704,625 downwards.
ACCCAAGCCATTTCATTGCCTGAAGATTCAAGGTTATGGTCGATTCCAAGCTCTTCTCCCGTGTCTGGGAAGCGCGTGAAAGCTCCTGCAGCATCGACAGAGAAGGCGGAAGCGAGAGTGAGCAACCCGCAGCCCTCTCTGCTGTGCTGTGCTGTGCTGTGCGTTAGCAGTGCCCCCAGGAGCTCGTATTTGCGCCTTAACCTTCTCTTGTCACTTGCACCTTTGGGGGCCGCATTCTGCGCAAGTTCTATTATGATGTAAACAGTTGGCAGACGACGCAATTTGCGGGTTCACTGGAACAATGTGCGGACAAAAGTGCTGGCTGTGTCATCACGCCTTCCGACCTTGCCTTCCAGTGTTATGTTGACTTGTCGCTTCGCCGGAGTTGTTCAAGTACACGAAAGCTCTTGCTTTCCATTTTCCTTTGATGCTCAAGCAACAATATTTTCGTCATATTGCTACAAACGTTTGGAGTAACGAACTATGTGGGATGAATTGATCATTATATCTTAGCAGTAGCCAAATTGAGTCAGTTGCCGAGTTGGACCCCGGCCTGGCCTTGAGAGTGAGGAGGCCATTTTCTTCAGCTAGTGCTTGTTGCGGGCTGATAAGTAGAGGCTCCGTGAATTTTGCAGCCGATGGAGACAGCTGCAGCTCCTTCGAGACCTCTGAAAGTGATCATATCTGGAGCTCCAGCATCTGGGAAGGGAACGCAGTGTGAGGAAATTGTCAAGAAGGTGAGCGCACAGGGCAGCGTAGTCGGACTTATGAGCGATTCGTATCCAATGTTTGATGCTTGTGTTGCGCTATATTGCATGTCGAGTCTTGATACCAAGGGACACTGTCGTCCTGTGCTTATGTTCCGTTGAACAGACTGACGCTTTGCTGAACTGGTCTGCAGTACGGATTGGCTCATATATCTGCTGGTGATCTGCTCCGAGCGGAAGTAGCGGCCGAGACTGAATATGGGAAGCAAGTGAAAGCGTTCATGGATGCTGGCGTCCTTGTTCCAGATGACGTTGTCATCACTGTAAGTCACAGGTCTGCCTGCCACAGTATCATTGGTTTTATTTTTGTCACAGGCGTTGTGCATGGAAAGATTTCCCCTTTAGTGGATTGTCTCCCAAATATATTGATGGAGAAGCGGTCTCCGTACCACCACTTCACTTCACATGTTTAGTTTGAGGTGATAAACCCTGTCTACTTGTATGGCGGGTCCAGATTGTGAAGAACAGGCTTGCTCAGGCCGACGCCCAGGAGAACGGATGGCTGTTGGATGGCTATCCCAGGAGTGCAACGCAAGCAGCCGCTCTTATGGCTGCTGAGATTCTACCGCAAATCTTCATCCTCTTGGATGTAAGTCAAGGGCTTTCTCCCTTTTTGTTGAAAGTATGAAACAATTAAGCCTGAGGAGAAAAAAGCTTAGGGAGCTGGCATTCAAAGTCAAGCCATGATCTGTATCACAATATCCGCCGTCCAAAAATCGATCGATGTCTACAGGCTGACTGAAGTATCCTTTCATCAATTCTGGCCATGGTAATTCTGGAGACCTCGTGTGGAACGCAATGATCACATAAGGAATAAGTCATTTTTTAGAATGATTCGGGCTGAATCTCACTATGGGAAGGCCATCAAATGTACATGGAAAAAGGCAAAATGGACTTTGTGATTACATAAAGTCGTTGCATTTAGTTTTAATAGTTGCTTCGTCGAAGTCACGTACAATTTACCATATTGTCACATTGAGCGTTGTTGCCTCGAGCTTCACTGTGTTGGATATATTTTATGATCCTTTTCTGGTTGTTAAAGAAGTGAAACATCACCATTGTTGAGGTTGTTGAGGCACTTTACCTGCAGGTTCCTGATGAACTCTTAGTTGAGAGAGTAGTGGGTCGACGGCTTGATCCGGTGACCGGCAAGATTTATCACTTGACATTTTCTCCACCTGAGAACGATGAGATTGCCGCCCGCTTAACTCAACGCAGTGATGATACTGAAGAGAAGGTGTGTTCTTATTGACCGTACGTTACGAGCTAGCTTTGTGAATCGGCTTATTGCCCAGTGATCGTGCCACATGTTTGGAACACGTGATTCTCCAGATATTCTGAACCTTCCCAATGCCCTGAATTCCCAAAAGAAAACGGGAAAAATTCACGGAGAGTGGCCCGTGGTAAGTCACTAGCCAAAATGAATGATCGTTGTTAGGGTAACCAGTAATAAGTGGCAGATATTCTTCACAGCAAATCGAGCTGTTGTGTATGAAATGATTTTGGAGGATATAATATGACAGAACCTGTGCAGTCATGAATTCGTAACTGTGATGCATTTAAAAAACTCAAACTTTGAAACGGATGCTGAGGATGTTGCCTTCGGGAGGATGAATACAGGTGAAGACGCGCTTAAAGACGCATAAAGAAAATCTGGATTCAGTGTTGTCTTCATACGCAAATATTCTTACAACGGTAAGATTGGCAAACAGCCTTCCTCATTACCTCCACGTGGTGCTGTATTTCGCCGCTGGGTTACTTGTTAATTCGATTCGACGGGGTTAGACGGTATCACTGAGGCTTTTCAGATTTCCTGCGTGCTCCATGAGGAATGTAGAAAGTTAGAATGCAGACCTCCGTGGTAGCAGCTGCTCGAATTGCAAAATTGGTTACAATATTCAGCAAGCCCTGGTTACCTTCCTCTGTGATGTGGTGATCGTGGTGTAATGTGCAGGTTGATGGCGCTCGGCCCAAGGCGGATGTCTTTGCAGACCTTGACAAGATTCTGAGCGAACTGCAGGCAAAGGCGGACGAGGTCCGTTCCCTCGCTGCTAGCGTTAGGTAGTGCAGCTATTCAGTGAAGTCATGACTCTGTTTTTGTCAGAGATCCATGGTTTCTAAGGAATGTATGTCATCGACTGCTAGAAGTACGTCCTAGGCAGGACATAGAGTAGAGTGTCTGCAGGGGTTCTAGCTGAACTCACCAAAAGTAGAGAGGATGCTAACATAGTGAAGCTTATCGTAGTTAGTTCCCGCTCCCTCGCTTCAAGCTTGTCCTTAATGGGTAATGCCTTTGTTGCACAAGATGCAAATGACGTACGTTTCCTCATTTTTTTTTTGTTATTGCTTGTTCACTTGAGGTACTTGTCATGGATGATTGCATCTCTTGCGTGAGTATGTCTTTTCGTGGCGCATCTGGACAGGCGCCAACACATTTTTAATACGGCTGAGCCTAATGTTGATACTTGAATCAGTAAGGAACTATGTTTAGGGGGTCTCTAGTGGTCCTCGTCGGTAGCCTTCGATCCATCGCTTCCTCTTGAAGTTATTGAGTGCGAGTGCAGATGTATGAAGGCTATTGGTTCCACCCCATCGTGTTGTGCAGACTTTATTTCTAATGATATGCGAGCATGAGAAGTTTTCGCGTGCAGTAACCTAAAACGGAGTTCCTGTGGGGGTGCGTTGTTGCACCATGGATGTCGGTGTACACGCCCAGAGCACGAACGGAAGAGCTCCGTCTGCTTCTGCCAAGGTATGCTCGTTCTCCTTTTGCGTAGTAATTCCTGTCAGGCTCTCATCTTCGATGTAATATGTTACTTAACTAGGCAACAAAGAGAGTACGAACCAATCTAAGTATTCTTGACTGAAGAGTTCTCACATCGGCTCCATGTGAGAAGGTTTGCATCAATTCGTGGTAAGCAGCTCAGACTAGATATTGAACGTAAATTAGTCAAGGAATTTTTCCTTGAAATGTTGCTAAATCTTCTAGTATCTTTGGATCCTGTCGATTTTTTTGTGGTAAACTTCGAGCAAGATTCTCAAGAAAGGGATCAGTTGAATGTATGGCAAAGTCAGAGCTTAGGTTGTTCCTTTGACATCAACTGGAACACAGTTTCTGGGTACACTACATATCCATCCACATGATTGACGAGGCTCTGGGGTAAGGAAGGATATTTGAGCATCGCCCAAACTTCTTCCTGAAGCCCTTACCTCTCTGCTTCTTCCCGTTCAGATGTAAATGGCTCATGGCATGTTCAGAGTCGTTCGACCTTCTATCCAGGATCCTGAGCTGGGGTCTGGTTGTGATGAGATTTTGACAGCTTGGGTGTGCCGGCTCCGTCTCATCCTTGCATCATGTGTCCGCCCTGTCATTGTCTGGCTTTAGAAATCTAGCTGGCGTGGAATACCGACGAGGCTCAATTCCATTCCTCATGGCCGAGAAATTCGACAGTACTTTTACAAGGACGTCTGTGAAGCAGCAAAGGCCGCTGTGGAAGCAGGCAAATCCAGGCTCAAGGTAAATAGCAAAATTCCGCGCTGTTGCTTGATTGAAGGACCTCTATAGAAGTGGACTCTAACAGTTAACTTTTACACACAGTTTCGCGGATCTGCCAAGCCTGTACAATCGCGATTGTGATGCAAACCGCAGCGGAATTGTTTCCTTTAGACACTCGTTTTCTATAGAAAAGATTCGATGTGATGGCATCGATCATGTCTCCTATCCCTTAAGTGAGGAATGCGTCCTCACTTTGGTGACAAGTGTTTGTTTTAAATGGATATCGTTCTTATTATTATTTAAGTAGTAGTTTTATAGCCAAACATTGTTTGCAACAATTGCATTGAGAGTCTTGCCAGAGAATGATGTAAGGGAGGCCGTCTCTACTGAACGTGGGAATCAGCCGGCTTGCTCTGAAAGGCGTACAGAGAATGTCACTTTCATAGTATAATGCAACGGACTACTCTAGAATCTCGCCCAAATAGCAGTCTTTTTTATGCAGTGTGTGTTCTGATGTGCTCTTGCCATGTCGGTGCAGATCCTTCTCCTCATTCCCGAGCTGAACCCAGAAATGGTGAGTTGCTTTTTCAGCCTAACTGCACTAGACGCTGATCAGTGGATGCAGCTTCACGTAAAACTTTACCCAGTCCTTTGCAGAGTACGTTCGTTTGGACGCTTCTAGGAATGATGTTCTGAAGTGGCATGCAAGATATTGATAAACAGAGAAATGTTCTGAGTTCATCTTTTTAGGGGAATGCTAAAAAGAGGTTCCATCGCCACATGCGTTCGTCCGTATTGCGCTATTTTGTATGTTTATGTTGTTTCTGGAATACCCTTTCTAAGCATCCTTCACGTAACTGCATGGCTGCAACCAGCTTAACTGCTAAGCAAGCCGTGTTTTTATCCATTTGATGGTTCTCCGACACTTACTTGGATATGAGCGTCGGTTTGTCATTGTAGTTTGACAAACGTGAATGGGAGGATGTCGCCATATGATGATGCCGAGTACAAGGCACTGTCACTGCCGGACAATTGCCAGATGGCAAACTCACCGAGTCTGTCTTTTTCCGTTTCGGGGCAAAAGTAACGGAGGTGCCTCTTCGTGCATTGGTGGGAGGCAGGACGTGTACCGCATCGGCACGTTGTTGGAACTCGTGCGCGAGGTGGCTTTCGCATTTGCAAACGATGGCAAGAGAGTGCGGGTGAGTGCGTTGGGCGGATGGAGTTGGACATGAGAGATGATTTTCCGGAATGCTCATATCATTGCACTGGATATAGGAGTTGTATGCTGCAGTTTTTATGCACGTGAATGAGAGGTCAGAGCAGAGCTCAGCTGTGCGTGGACCGCGCTGTTTAAAGATAATTGAATGTTGCTGTCGTAGCTAGCTCGCCTTGTGGCCGATAACTATCTCCATTGCATGTATGTATTTCTTTCCACACTGTCCCTTCCAGTCGACCGGCACCCTTCATGTGGGGCAGGAAGCATCCAGAGATGACTCTCGTTTGGCTTTGCTACCTCGGCCTCAATTTTTTCCTCTACCCTGTCATGCCCGCGCCATGTGGGCTTATGGACTCGAGCAAACGCAGTGCAGTGCACCAAAGGACTCAGTTTTAGTGTGCGTAGGCGCTTGCTGCAGAGTTGCAACCTATTACTGAACAAGGCACTTCAGGCTTCATGGCCTGTGGACATCTCACTTCGGTGATACATGATGAATCACACTTGTATGTGTGGCAGGGTCCGTTGCATTGTCGTCTAACCGCATGTATAAGATTCTGTTCATCCTTATGGCGTCTGTGTTGGTTGGGGGGGGAGGGCGGCAGGTGTGCGTGCAGGGCTCTATGGGCGAGGGCGTGTTCGCGGGCATGCCGTTGGCACTGGCGGGGACTCGGCGCATGCTGGAAGCCATGGACTGGGGGGACTATGGGGCCAAAGGGGAGTTCATCAACATTGGCGCTGTGGGTACATACAGTCTCCCTCTTGCCGATGTGGATACGGTAGTGGCCTCATGCAGTGCTGCCCTCCTTTTCCCACCGATGTGGGCTTGGCCATGCTATTGTGAAGAAAAGGATATGGCATTGATCTCACGATGGCGATGTCATCAAATGTACCTATTGTATGCTATTATGCATTGCGGTACCTTTGCATTAGTAAACTCCTTGCTACTCTCAAGAATTTTTAGATGGTTGACACAATGTGTGCACAGGCTGAAATTTGTGATGGTTTGTGCTCTCCCATGTTGCAGGGGCAGCTGAGGTGAAGCCTGAGGATGATGTGTTCGTGCTGATGGCTCCGCAGAATGCAGTGGGCAACTGTATCATCGATGTGAGCTGCTTCGCATGCCGACCTTGCCTTTAGGCTTTAGCAAACATGGAATTTTGGGAAATAGTACTCGGGAACTGCAGACTTATGCTGCTTAGACTTATTCTTATGCTGCCTAGACTCATGCTTATACTGCCTGGAATTGAGTGAAGCTAACTCAAGATTCGTTCTGGTTGTATGCATTGAAGTGGTCTTTACACTATTGCCGGTGATGTTTGGTTAGAGGCTGTTTTGGTGATGCTCCAACATCTATTTGTGGATACCTGGTTAAGAGTTCCATTATGCGTTGCCAATTTCTGGAAACTATTCATCAGTGGTTCCCCACTGCAGAAACGAGCCAATCCAGCCATTTAGACTGGCTTACACAAGAGTAGTCAGTGGCTATTTTTACATAAAGAAGACACTACATACGCATGAAGGTAGTGCTAGGCTGCAGCGGGACAGCAGACGTGAGCATATGGGATTGTGCCGCTGCAGGACTTGGAAGCCATGGCCACGGCTGCCGGGAGCCGGCCGTTCATCATCATCAATCCTAGGCTGAAGGTGAGCCCCATTGCAGGCCTCAACAGGAGGCAGCTGCCCAACTTGCCCAACTTGGCCAACTTGCCCAACTTGCCGAACAGTTTCCGTAGACTTGCGGACTGCGGAGGGTGGTTGAAGGGCAGCCTGCAATTCACCGTCAGAGAGGCACTCCTCCACTGCCTGCCTGCCTCCTCCATGGCCTCATCTTCCGCAGGTGCAGACTGACGCTTCTCTGGGGGGGGCGCTGCAGGACTTGCCGGGTGCTGGAGGCGTAATGCAGGTCTGTCCTACTTTTTGTTGGTTTTTTCCCGTTGCTTTCTTTGGGACCATCACAATCCTGATGGGTTACTGCTGGGAAAGGCAAAGCCTGATGTATGTGCTTGGTGGAATGTCATTTATGCAATTATGGAGTTGTCGTTTGAAGTTGCACATTTTTTGCGCTCTGCTCTTTCTTGCTCCCTTCCTACTATTTCTGAAGGCTGCCTCCTCATGTCCCGTTTTAGTTTGCGAGTTGCTGAGGTTAGATTGAGTCCGTGCGAGAATGTGTTCCAGCAGCATGTAGAATTAAGCATCGTACAGGTAGGGAAGGAGAGGAGAGGAGTGGCGAGAGGGGGGAGGACTGCAATTGAGCAGAGACTGCTCACGGGATGTGCCGTGCCGTGGCAGATCTCTGGGCGAGACAAGCGTCTGCAGTTTGCGGCGTCTTTCTATCTGTGCTATCACTTCCGCCTGCTTTATATCTCTGGCACGCAGTTCCCCATACTTGGTGCCCTCAGGTGTGCAATCATTTACTGCCCTTCTCCCCTAGTCGCGTGGCTACTTTCCTCACATGCCCAGAAGAAATTGGAGTGATGCCCAAAATGTGCGGCAAGAGGTGTGGATGGTGAGGTTATAGCAGCTGCTTTACTATTGGCAGGAAGGCGTATCCCGGCCCGTTTGAGGTGTTCCGGCGGCAGGACCTCGGACCCGGAAAAGAAGACTATAAGCTTGTGGAAGCGTTTGAGGACGAGCCGTCTTCTGAAGAACTCGGTTATGCGATTGATGGGAGAAAGTGAGTGGCAGTAGACTGCACACCAAAACTCTTACTTTCTATGACGCAAGGGGGGTTTCTGCCATAAGTGCTAGTTTCACGATGACCACGGTCTGTCCCTTTTTCTGTTGCACATCACGACTGCCAGAGTAGCTCCTTTGAAACTTAGTTTGCTAAACTTGGAGGAGGCGAGGAGACTGACACGGACTGCTGAGAAATCGATGTGAAAAGCTTGGTCTTTGTCTGCCTTTCCAAAACGCAGAGATCTCAGTGACCCGTGGGCCATCGGTGGTCTGGACACTTGGCAATTGCCGCACTGATTCCCTCTTTCATTGTGCTGCGCTGCGCAGGAAGCCCGCTCCGCCGACCGGCTTGTGGTACGGGCCGGCCGCCCTCTCGCCTGCTTGCCGCTGCCGCACCTTTGGGCGTGTGGGTGCTTGCTCATGGGTGCTGCCGGCAGGCGCAGCTCTCGGGCCTGCCCCTGCCGCTGATGGAGGCAGGTTGTGCGTGCATTGAGATTGCTTCCTGAGCCGCCGCGTGTTTGGGGTATGCAGGGGGGCGCTAAGCAGGTTCATCTTTTCCTGAGGGGCTCGTTGCACCTCACAGGTTGTCGGTACTGCAATCGGCATCACTTTAGAGGGTGGTCTTGGCGGTGTCTTTTTAGCGTTTTGTACCTGTGAGCAGGGATCCCGCATAGTCTGAGACTGTTTTTGTGCCTTGCTCTGATTGCTCGTCCTTATACCACGTTGAAGAGCAGTGTCATGGAGGCTGTATCACCAATAGTTTAGTCTTTAACTTTTCCCGTTCTGAGGGGTTACAATTTGACTGCCCTACTGTGACTCTGTTGGCGGCGACTACGAAGCTACAACGAGAAGCTCGTTCGACTGTCGAACCATCTCGTTTTCACACTGTCAAATTTGCGGCCTCCCTCGGCAGGAATCGGACGGCAGTGGATGCAGATGAGAGTGGTCTGATGAAGGCGATGAACAGTCGGTGTCTCGGGCTCTTCCAGCGGGACAGTAGATGCTGGCCCTCACCAACGCAGAGCGCCGACAAAGGAGTGCGCAGTGGAGGAGGGGCAAGTGCCAGCCGCGTCGAATAGGGGGTGGAGTATTGGTAGTTCCAGGCAGTGTCCGCGGAATCGCTGGTTTGGGCCTAGGAATTCCAAAATACGTAGAAATTTGTAAATTCGTGAATTTTCATTAGAATTCGGCTTCCATGACTCTGAGGCACTGAGTTTTCAGGCGTGTCTGAATTTCGGCATTCTATTTGAATTTTCTGAATTCGGAAGCTGCGGAAGTTAGTGTTCCCACAGGGACACTGAGCGTCCCCCCATTGGTCGGCGTCCTCGCCATCGGAACTGCGCGATAGAGCGACATGTCATGTCACGCTCGACGTGTAGAATGTTGACTCGCATGCGATGCTAGGCAAAAGTGGCACATTTCCCATAATGCGACTAGAGTGCTTTCCACATTTCCTAGAGTGCGACATGCGACGTCGCCATCACGTCGCATTATGGAAAATATATCGCATCATGTTTGTTATGCATACAGTATTTGAGCAACTCAGCCGAGCGAATTCCACATTCGCGGATTTGGCGAATTTCGAATTCTGAATTCGAGTTTGCGACCAGTATGGTACCGTCGTGGCTCCCAGTGGCCGGTTCCGCGGGCGGCTCGGCCTGGCCGCACCTCAGGCGGGCGGGCGGGCGCGCGGCGCGCTTCCCGGAAGGAAGGAAGGACTCGAACGGCGCGCGGCGACCGGACCGGACTGGGAAGGGTTTCCAGCTGGTACCAAGCCAATGGTTGCCGACCATTGCCAAAGGCTGGCTGGGCCACTAACCAATGGTTCGAACCACGGCAATGGTTGGCAACCACTGAATCCAATCGCTGCAACCACCGCGCAACGGCTCGTCGGTGGGTCCGCAAGCGAGCGAGCAAGCAATCCGATCAGAAGCCCCTCCCTCCCTCCCTCCCGCCCTCTCTCCAGCGGCGGCAGGCAAGAGGCAGGAAGCAACGTGCGGCCCCGCCGCGGAGGCGGAGGCGGCCGCGGGCGGCCGGCCGCAGATTTGGCGCAGGCGGGCGCAGATTTGGCGCAGGCGGGCGCAGATTTGGCGCAGGCGGGCAGGCGGGCGGGCGGCGCGATCCGGCCGTACGTGTGTACGGCGCCGAAAGACCGCCGCGGGGCGGCAGCAGCGGATGGTGGGCGCGATTGCCGGAGGGACGGACGGAGGCGCGGAGGGAGGGAGGCAGGGAGGCAGGGTAGCCCTCACTCCCTCCCGTGCTGCCCGCCTGCACGCTCGCCCGCCTGCCGCCCGCGGCCGCCCCGCCCCGCACGCTCTCGCTCTCGCTCTGCCACCGCCAGCCGCCCCGCCCTCGCTCGTGCCCTCGCCCTCGCCCTCGGCCTCTTGCTGCCCTCCTCCTTCATCGCCTCCCTCGCCGCACCGCCTCTCCCCTTCCCACTCTTTGCTTCGCTCAGCAAGTCCACTACATGTACGTGCATTCCAATAGCTTTCCCTCGTCTGTTCTGCTTACATTACCTAGGAACTGCTCGCCTAGCTATTGGACAACAACGCAAAGTTGCCGTTTCAGGAATAGTTGTTCGCTTTCGGCAGGTCTCGGTCTATGCGACGGACGGCCAGAAGCAGACGTCTTCTTGCTTTCATACAATGCACTGCAAAACCAGTCCCAACCTCGTTGTCTTTAAAGAAGCTGCTACTTCTTGGTCCCTTTATTGACTAGTCGGCACATCTTGCTCGTCTTTTTTTTCTACTCCGCTTTCTGCTCGTCTCTGAAACTTCTGCATGACGATTCTGTCGATGGCCTGTTTGAAGCATGTGCTCGTCAAGCAGAGTCCTGCAGAAATAAGCACGAGGGATAGGTTCAGACTGCATTAGTGCTCTTTTGTTTAGCCCTTGGGATCTCCTTCAGTCGGGAGGAAGATGAGAGCGTCTAACAGGTGTGCTTCCCCTTGAGCTGGTTTGCTTGCTGAGCCTCTCCTGCCCCTGGGCGGGGCTGCAAACAGGGAAGAGCCACGGCTCCCCCCGCCAAGGCGGACGCGCAGCCTGGAGATGCCACGTGGCATCAACAGGAAGGCGATCCTGGCAGAAGCAACAGCGGCTGCCGCCGCCAGCAGTCAGCAGGAGCAGCTCGGCCTGCACGGCCAGAACTTCTCCCACTTCCTGTCGCCTGGAGGCTTCGAGAGCCTTTCTGACTCGGCCATTCTTCACGAGCGCTTGGCGGCCCTTCGAGCAGGTACTCCCTTGTGTTCCAATAGTCCTCACGGTGCTGTTGCTGGTGTCAGGGGAATAGCCGTGGGTGGCTAGGGCTAGGATTTGGATGAGCAACGGCAGGTATAAGACTGCCCAGCCAAACTGTCGCTTAGGGCCTCTCAATCAACTTCAAGGCTCCAAATATCTTTCCTCTGGGACGGAACATTTTGTCTGCATTCATAAAAATTTGTGAAAACTTCGAGGTAAATCTGGACAACTCTGACTGTTAAGATTGTAATGCGCAGTTGTCAAAAATCCTGCACTCCAGGCTTTACTGATTGAGAGGAATCTTTTCTTGGTGATCTAAAAACTAGAGCCAAATGCAGTTTTAGTATCTTATGTATGCTTTTTCGACTCAGGACATTAGAAACCTCTGTGGATAGAGGACTGTCGTATAGCAGTGATTCCGTCACAGCGTACTGCAAAATCCTCTATCCTTCTCTTTTCGCATAACTTACTGCGCAATGAATCTCGAGCAGAGCATTGATTTCCTTCCGTCGTTTTTTCAAAGAGCACCTACCGGTGGCCTGTGGGTCACGGTTGACAAATTTCCTGCCTTACAGTTTTGCTCTCTTGTTTGTAACTTTTGACCACTGTCGACCAAACCCTCAGATAGCGAGAAAGCTGCTGGTAGGTCATAGAATGACAGGAGCATACAAAAACCAAGCAACCTAATTCAAGGAGTGTCTCATCCTTGAATCAGTAGTGCTGAGTTCCCTCCGTCGAATGTTTGCATTTATCTGTTCGTCCAGCTCGTTAAACCAGTCGTGCAGTCCTGCCTGCATTCCTCGTGCGCCAGCTGGACGCTTAGCGCAGGTGTATCCCTGCATGTCGCACCATGTGGAAGGAAGGCCATGCTGCATTTCCACGGCATCCACCTGTACAGCGCTTGTCCAGGCTAAACTTGCGACTCCACGGGATCAGTTGTCCTTTTGATTGTTCAGGGCCCCACTTTATCCCAAGGTTGGCACTCTTAAGCTTCTCAAAACGGTGGCAGAATAGCATATAGAACTTTTGTCAGGATAATAAGACACCATAAACCTGTAAAGCGAGGATCCAAAATCATTGTGGATGTTATACTGGCCTGAAGATGAAATGTCATTTTGGCAGTTTTGGAGGGATTACTATTCGTTTGGCCAGAACAGAAAGGCTGTCCGTGGCCGAGGTATGGATCTGATAAGACTTGCCTTTGCAGTCTTGTGAGAGTTCTAGCTAAATGGAAGCGTATTCGTTCGCGAGTCATGTATTTCCAGATATAAAGGAATAGAAGGAACCTTGTACTAACCGGCATTTGAGTTACTTCGTGAAGTGGGATTTCCTAACTCATATCTACGATGTCGATAACAGTACAACTTCGTTTGTCCCTTTTAGTTTGATGAGTTGTGCAGAGCCGTCGGTTTTTTCCGAAGTCAACATTCTGTGGAGGGTTCTCCCACAATGGCTATTCGAGGATGCGTGTTCAGCTACCTGCTTATGTTTTTCACTTTGTTATCATTCTTCCAACACAATGTTTCAGTAACTGATCTGTAAGCCACCTCGCGTTCTGGGATGCAGGTTCTCGCCTGAACCACAGTGAGGGAAATGGCGGCACTCCCCTTCACCTCCTGAACGCCTCCAGCGGGCTGCCTCCCTCAGCGCCTCTCTCATCCATCGACCGCATGCCGAGCCTCGTCTCCTGGGGGCAGACGCTCACTGTGGACCCCAGCAAGGGCGGCTTCGCTCTCAGGAACTCGCCGGGAGTCCCGCCTCTCCCCCCCTCCCCTCACGCCCTAAACTCGAGAGGACGGCAGAACAGCAATCCCTTCTCGTTTGGAGAAGGAGAGTCCAAGGAATATAACCACAGTGCAGGCCTGCCTCCTCCTCCGCAGAGGGTCGGTTGGGGAGCCCAGCAGATGGCGGGGCTTTCTGTAGGAATGGGAAATTACCAGGGTTTGGCAATTGGCGCCGGTGAAGTGGGATGGGCCAACGGGGGCCAGGACCGCGTTCCATCGCTTCTGGCCCGGACAAGCAGTGCCCCTCCTCTGGGGGGCATGACCATGAAGGTGGGAGATATGAGCGACCTGCACAACATGTACCGCAATCTGAGCGAGGCGAGCACTCCCGACCTCTCTCCATCGCGCTCGCCGTTGACAGTACAGTCAGCAGCATCAAGCCCTGAAAGGGAGAGGAGGCCCACTTCAATGGGACTGCCACGCACAAAGCTGTCTCGGACGAGCAGCTGCCCGCCACTCGGTGATGTGCTCGAGGACAGTGAGCTCGCTTCAACCGAGTCTGACGGTCAGTCTCCGGCTGCACTCATGCCCTTTTCTTCATCTCAGAAGTCGGTTTCCAAGTCTTTTTGCAAAAGACCGAGCTGACCCAGCCTGCTTTCCCAGACAGGCGCAAGGTGGGGTGGGTCAACTTGTCATAAGCGGCTCATACAAATGCCGCGTGGCATGCAGGTCGTAGTTTGCATAGTTCACAGATTGTTCCTGATTGCCACAAAGAATGAAGCTTTACCTTACCGAACACTTAAGAGCAGCATTCGTGGGTTAGAATAAAGAAGTGGTCGGACTCTGCAGACGCGTTAGCGGTTTGGTCCTCCCGTCGAGTTCCCCAGGCACAAGTATCCTCGCACTGTACTCCTTTCCCAACGAGGCCATGCATACGTCTATATGTACATTTGACATCAGTCAACGAACTGTGGACCAAGTTGGAGATTTGTCTAATATTGTCAACCTCCTTTCTGGTAGCAGGTGATGGTAGTGTCCTGGGAGAAGTGGGCAGTTCAGCACAGAACGGAAAAAACTTTCTGAAGTTCCGTAATAAGAGGAAGCGCCCAATCCCTCTTCCAGAAGGATTTCCGAAAGGCAGGTCTACACCGCCTCAGGAGGGTCAAAGGTCTCCAACAAATAGCCAAATGGTATGTTGATGTGGATTTCCACATATTATGTATCGAAGGACGTGCGATTCTCCTATCAGCTATGTTTGCATGGGAAGAAATTAAGGCAGCAGAGTCGTAGGACGAGTTATATGCGTTGAAAAAGGCAGCTCACACAGAAATGGCCTGTTGTAAGACAGGTTATTTGCATGGCGAACGGGAATGTTCATAATGAAGCACTCGCTACCGTGATGAAGTTAAAGTTTATCCACCTGGTCATTTGTCAACAAGCATAGTGAAGGGAGGAACGGTGGGAGGCCTGGTGTCAGGGGAAATTTTGGATGCACAGAACAGCAGTATTGCTACTTTAGTGCACACTCCTTTGTGCAGGATAGTTGGTGGGTAACCTCGGTAGTGTCATTTGACGGAATTGTTCAGTTGTCGCAGCAATCTCGTTTGGTGATGAATGAGATCGCTGAGCCGTTTCGACCCTTTTCTCGTCCCCCTTCTCACCATTTCTTATCCTTCTCTCTTTTCTTTTGGACCCAGTCTGGAGGTGAGCACACGGAGTCCAAAACAGGCGATGAGGACGATTTGGAGGATGAGGATAACGAAGACATGAGTCCTCGGGGGGAGGAGAGGGGGGGAATGGAAGTGAGCTTTGGAAGGCCGAGTCGCAAAGCCGAGAAGCCGAAGGCGGACGCTCCAAAGGATTATATCCACGTCCGCGCGCGAAGGGGCCAGGCGACTGACAGCCACAGTCTGGCTGAGAGGGTACGGCATTGCCGGGGAATCGCCTGCTTCTTTCAGCGTGGAGTAGGGATGTTATAGTCCAATAATGGCGTTGGAGAGAAGATTGTCGATGTTTTGGTCTAGTTTCACGGGGGCTTATTGGGACTCGTGTTTGTGCCTTTCCAGGTTCGAAGAGAAAAGATAAGTGAACGAATGAAGGTGCTGCAAGACCTTGTTCCGACATGCACTAAGGCAAGCCTCTCGCTTGATCTGCTTGATGATGTCAGCGATGCGCCGGCTTTCAGAGGGGTCTGTCCTCCCAGAGTGGCCACTGACACCAGAGCGCATCAGAATAGGCCAACGTGCTTCAGTGATGTTCTTTGTTGTAATACGCTGGGTGGAGTACATCTGCAGGTTACGGGGAAAGCTTTGATGTTGGATGAGATCATCAATTATGTGCGGTCTCTGCAACTCCAAGTGGAGGTGAGCAATAAAGGTGGAAGCAGTAACTTTGCTTCTGTGATGTAGGTAACCATTTAAGCAGTATCTCCCATCCACCCTGGCTTGTAAGGACGGAGTCTTATTCGTGTAAGTCGCGACAGGCCTTGCACTCCTGATAGTGGGCGTAGAGTGAACAATCTCTGTTTTGACGTCCACGAGAAGAAAGGCAGGTGTTGCCTCCGCTTGCACAAGTCTATAACATCAGAATGCTATGGACATGCATTTCTGGGGGAGAAGCCGTGAAAGTTGCAGGAATAGAGCAGTTCTCTTGCTGTTTAAATATGCAGCTTTTCCATGGAGACTCTGGGTTGTTGTAACAGAATTCCATGCTTATCAGAATGAAAGGGGAAGCGGGCCACATTTAAAATGGTGAAGCTGATTTTCTAATTTTGAGGTGCGGAGGGCTGATGCACTTGCAGCTGCTTTCGCGGAAGCTGGCAGCAATCGGGCACGAGGCAGAGATCAACAACATGGGGGAGCCGCAGCAGCCGCCTCAGCAACAGCAGCAGCAGCACCAGACTCAGGTACACACTATGTCTGTGTATCGTTGTGTTATCAAAAGTGAGCCTGAAACTTTTCCTTTATTCACAGTCAACTTGTCTTCCCAGTTAACGGCAGTATAACTACAGTCGGCATTTCTTTGCCCTTTTGCATTTTCTTTCCTGGTCAGAGAGAGCAGATATGAATGTTAGTTGTGGAGAAGTAAACTTTCCGTTCAATGAAACGATTTCCCTCATGTTGCCATCTCCTTCCAACCGCCTCTCGATTTCTTCTCCCTCACAGCGCTTCCCACCCATATCCTGTACAGGAAGTTCTCTCTGACACAAAGGCGCCGTTTCACCTTCAGGGTGGCGTGGAGCAGGGGTCCTTCCAGCAGCAATCGCGGGGCGCAGCGGGCGGCAGCGCGTCCATGCAGGAGGGGGGGGGCTTCCTTGCCGGCAGCGATGCGATGAGGGCGGGAAGCCCAGGAGGGGGAGGTGGCAGCGGAGGTGGAGGCGGTGGCCCCGCAGGGCAGGCGGAGATGGGGGGCGGAGCGCTTGAAGGCTATGGAGGTGTGAACGCACTGGAGATGCATCTGGCGGGCGGGGGTATGCTGCAGGACATGCTGCTGGGCTCCACTCGGGGCATGGAAGGGCTCGCAATCGATCATTTCCATACAGCGGATGTGAGTTCCTAGTGCCATTTGAGTTGGGTTCTGGCAATGTTCGGGTCGAACAATGTTGAAGTGAACGGAATGCGCATTTGAGAAACGGCTATGTAATGTCAGGGCTTCTGGCATCGTGCACTCTACTATTAAGTATATCAAGCGCAGCTGTGGTTCTTAGTAGCCTCAAAAGGGATACGGAGAGGAGAATGCACTTCTGTTGCTTACAGGTGGTAATCCAATTCGCCTCATGGCATGCACCTCTCGCGCTTGAAATGCGGTCCACCTGGTTGCATTTTTCTTCAAGAAGAGGGCCTCATGCTGCTGTTATCCCAAAGTATTTTCATCCTTGTCGGCTTGCGCATTGCAGCTCGGTGACTTGCCCCAGGCCATGTTGTCATGGGAGGGGGAGTTCGGCTCTATGGTGGATGGCAATACGCAGCTGCAGGCAAACATGTCGGGTAGGGCCACCTCTCTCCACGAACTTCATATGCTGGTCATTATCCCAGCCTTGTGAAGCTAAACCGTTAACACTAGGAAGTCAGTTTTTGCTGCGAGGGTGGATGTGCCAATGATTCATGCCGTGGGACTGAGGGAATTTCGAGGTTTTTAGACGCTGATGAGTTTTGTTGGTGGCTGACCTGTTACCTGTGGCTGAACAGGCGGAACTGGCCAAGGGATCTATGCAAAGCCGGAGCTATAATGGAGCGATGTCAAAGCTCTTCTGTTCCGGCAGAGACTGGAGACGGAGATGCTATGGACGGTTTATAAGCCATCTCTCAAGGGAGGGGTAGAGGGAGAGGGGGGGGTTCGGGATACTGGAGGAAATGTGTAATCATTAAGCTCCTTTCCTTCCAAAAAGTAGGGTGGGTTTTCAATCCGCAAGTGGGGCTGTTCAACTGAGGGCCCAGCAAAACTTGTTGGCTAAAGTATATAGGGGTCTTCATTGCATCACAAACGATAGGCAGTGGTGCGGGCACAGTTAAGAGCAGCTGTTTCCTCAATATCTGTTGTTTAGGCCTGAACATGGGAAGAACTCTGTGAGCTGGAGATTCGCCCAGGGGAACCTAGCCCATTGTGACAGCATGACTCGCCAGCGGCTGCTGAAGGGAAGAGAGTCAGATGCTGTTCGCTTATGATGTGGCGCTCTTTCCTACGTTGTTGGCCAGCTATGTGCTTCAGCAGGTACTGCTCTGACTCCGGGCGGGAGTTTGAGGGCATGATGTGGTGGTGAGGATGGAATGCTGCTGCTGGTGGTTCAATGTGTGCCTTACGTGCTGCATCAGGTGGCTGTGCGCTGATCCAGTGCCCCTTGGCTCTGCGCATTCTCCTTGCAGGCGTGGTTGGAGGCCGACTTTGATGAGTAGCTCGGCGCTCGCATGCGCGTCCTTGACTTGTTGTCGGCCTTCCGCTTCACCTAATGAACCTCAAACTCGTGCTCTGAGTTTCTAACTTCGGAATTTGTGATACTTGCAAACTCGTAGTGCTTTCTCAATTTTCAACAATGAAGCTGTGTGAGGTATCCAAATCGGATGAGGTGTTGAGGTTTTTGGGGACGGCGTTGCCTCGGTTCTGGTGAAATATATTCGAGTGTGCCCTGTTAGGGTTCAAGTCGAGGACCTCGGTCGGCGTCATGCGGATGAAGTCCGAACATATAATGGGTCTGCGACGTTGCAAGATTCTCACGCGTGCAAACACACGCGCAGACTGTGCGGCCGCAGCGGCGCGTTGAGCAAACGCATTGCGGGGCCGCCCATTTCAGGGTCCTGAAGGAAGGCCGACCGATGGAAGAAAGCGCAACGCCCTTCGCAGGAAAAGGCTTCAAGCAGTCGACTGCTGCGGCTGGGTGCCCTCGTTCCTGCTAGCGGCCGCAAGGCCGGGTGCTCCGGCGAGTCAGACACGCCCGCCAGCACGCGCTTGGGAACTGCAACATTTTGATTTTTGTGTTTGTTGTCCTTCCAGCTTGAAAGGCACAAGCTGCACCGCGCTAAGTGCCACGTGTCACTTTCCACAGTTGCTCACTCGCAAGCTGCGCCCACAGCGAAAGGCAACTCACTCCATCTCCACTGATACTACTGAACAGCCTCCGCGACATTTGTCACCAAAAAGAGGAAGTGAGCAATAGCGCAGGCGTAGAGCAAGCCCTGACATTCAGAGGGCGATTGAAGCTGACCCAATGATGGATGCATGCCGAGCCTTCATCAGACGCTTCCTTTAACGCGGCACTCGCGGCGACTCTCTTCTCGCGGGAGCCATCGTCTCTTGCGCACGCGCAGCTCGCGTGAGAGCCCCGCCTTCGAAGAGGGTGGAGGAGGCTTTGCGCGCGTGCAGGCTCGCGCTCCGCCGCCGGCCGGCAGAGTGACCGAGGGGCTGAATGGAGAGGACTGCAGAGGCGGTGGGGAGGACGGCGCGCGCCCCGCGCTTTTCCCGTCGGCCTCGGCGTCGGAAGGGCCCGGGGGGCAGCACCGGCCCCGGGGCCCGTGCAAGCAGGAGGGCTCGCCGGTCGTAGCAGCAGCGCTGAGGCTCAGCCCGGGGGCTGTTTCAAAGGCAGCATTCGCTGCCATACCCCCCTGCTGTGGTGTGGTGTGGTGTGGCGCAGCAGCGACCTGTCTGCTTTCGAAGTATGCCTTTCCCCCCTTTCCCATATCCCTTCCCAAGATCGCCCCGCCCGGCATCCCTGTGCAGCACAAGCGAGCCCGCGCCGCGCCGCGCGTTTGGCTGCATCCCCAAACAACCATTTTTAAGCGCGCTGCGGTGCGCGCCTGCTCTCATGGAGGTGGCAGCATGGCGGTTGCGGCAACCTACTGTGCGGATAAGGGACAACAGAGAAGTGAGGAAGGGGGGGAGGGGGAGCGCGCGGGAGGGTGGGGGCAGTCCACGGAGGGGGCGACTATCACATCCCATCGCATACTCATCACTTTTGGACAGATTATGGCTTATAGTTAATCGAAGTAGCAACATTAAGAGCAATGGTGCGGGAATCGTTCGGTCTACTTGAATTTTTATTCGTAAGAAGGGCTGCCTAAAGCTGTTAATCTACACTTATCCCTCTGCCAACTATGCAGATTTGTTCTGCACTTTTGAAGCAGTTACTAATTTGCTGGATCAAAAAGAATGCTCTACAAAAGGCAAATGAATGTGAAGGATAAACGCAAGCAAATAATCTGAGGGAGCCGACGGAAGTTCCATCTAAAGTTGATCTCCATGGCATCACCACCGCAGGGTGCCGTGCGGCGAACCGTGCAGGTTCACGCGCGACTCCCCCCTCCCTTCACGGCCGGCGGCGCCCATCTCCGCAGCAGAAGCGCAAGGCTCAAGGCTCAAGGCGCCACCTAAACACAAGTTCTGCAGGTTGCAGAACTTGTGTTTAGGTTTGTGTTTTGTTGTTGCCCTCCCCTCGCCTGACACCCCCCTTTCACTGCAGAACTCGTCTTCTCCTAGCGAAGCGATTCCCATCTCCTCCTCCTCCTCCTCCTCCTCCTCCTCCTCCTCCTCAGCCATGGCGCCCTGTGACCGTCCACAGCAGGTTGCCGCCACCGCCTCGTCCTGCGAGAAGGAAGTGGTGGCGGGCGTGGCAGCTCCTCCGAGGGAGCGGCCACCCTCCCTCCCCGCCGCCTCTCTGCCCGGATTCTGGATGATGACGAGGAGGAATGAGCCTGAAGCTTGAGATGAAACAGGCTGCGCCACACGTCACACGTCAACACCTCGCATCAGAGCACAACATTTACGATAAAGACCAAGAAGAACAAGTACAGGCTTGATTTCTAGAACAGCCTTTCCTACTGTCGGAAACGTCCGCCTGAGCTTCCTTGAGTACAAGATACGGCTTGCGTGACTGGCGGGGTCCGCATGGCGACATAGCGCAAGCAAGGCCGAGCGAGTGCAGGGGCGCCTACCATGCCAATCTGCCACTGCTTCTGCTGCAGGCCTTGGAAGTCCACCGCGTCCACTTCCTGCGCCCCAAAACGCCCAAGCTCAGCCTTCGCAGCCCC
>CM074811.1:3659298-3683980 GCA_037447605.1 Zygnema circumcarinatum | reverse complement strand
CCCCTCCCCCATCCCTCCCCTCTGCCCCCTCCCCCCCCCCCTCCCCTTCAGAAGCGGCTTGGCGCGTACCACCGTGTGGAGGGGCGGGGGCGCAGCGCAGGGCAGCGCGGGGGCGCCCGCACGAGCGCGGAAAGTCCACCTGCAGGAGGCAGAGCACGACCAACCATAGCTGCTCAACCATAGCTTCTGACAAAAGCGACTCGGGGCCTTAGTTTCAGGGGTGCAAGGGCTGATTCGCTAGCACAAAAAGAAAATGTCTAGCAAAGATGCCTTATTGCGCAGGCCTGGGAGGACAGGTCTCTGCCTCTCACCCGATGAAGACGACGATGGCAGTCTCGAGCAGCTCCCTCAGCAGCAGGCGCACCCAGTACTTCCCGGGTTTGTCGCTGCCAGCATGCATCTGCATTCGAAAAGGGACTTCGTGTTGCACGTGAGGAAAATCTCGGGCGCAGCCAACGAAAGTAGGAAATGAGGACATGGAAATGAGGAGAACCCTTGTCGAGTACGTGGCAACATGATGCCATGACAAAAAGCTTGATCGGCCGGACGAGCATAGACGACATATAACATGCCAGAAAACGCTCTCGAGGAGGCATTGCGCGTACCAAGAGAACAAGCGCCAGCATCGCCACTTGGTACCTTCTGCACACCCTCCAGCACGCGTCCCTTCTAAAGACCAAACCTTTGAATGGGTGCCGATGCAAAAGGCAGCACACGCAAATTGAATATGAGCAGACGGCCGCACACCGGAACATGCCGCACTTGGCGAGCAGCGCCGCGCGCAGGGCGGGCTCCCCCGCCGCCGCGACCTCCTCCCTTAGCCGCGCGGCCGTACGGTGCGCGCGCAGGGCCCCGCCCACAAGCAGCGCCGCATAGGCAGCGCCGCCCGCCGCCGCCTGCCCCACCCATCCATCCATCCATCATCATCATCATCATCATCATCATCATCATCATCATCATCATGCTGCTCAGCGGGCAGGGCTGGTGGAGAACACGCTCCTGCCGCTGGGGGGGGCTGGAAAACTCACAGAGAACCGGGGCACAGCGGCCTTGTAGCCTGTCAGAGTGAGGTACAGCAAAGACACAAAACCTGCAAGACGAAACAATGCGGTATGAGATGGCTCCGAAGGCTCACTTTTGTCGCAGCACCGTCTCTCAATTGAAGTGAGGATCTGCAACTGCGCACTTCCGTGCAACAAGTGCAAAGAGGTGTTTCTCTCGTTTCGGCTCCCCGGCTTTCAGCTTTGGTTCACTCGAACTCCTTTGCATTACATTTCCAGATTGCAGCGGAGGGGTGCGTGAAGCCGCACCCCCCGAGTTGCGGTGTGACCTCTGAAACATGACCCCGGCCATTCCCCCAGTCGTCTCCCGGGCGGGTTGGAGGGAGGGGGGCGCACCCGCAATGGTGCGGCGCTGTGCGGGCGCGAGGTGCGGCCGCGTGACGCAGAGGCCCTCCGCGATGAGCAGCGCCGCGAGGAGGAGCGAGGTCTCCAAGAAGAGCCGCCCCACGAACAGGCCGAAAGCAACCCAAAACGAACACGCGCCGACACGAAGACACGAGCGCCTGCCACCCGCTCACTCCGCTTCGTCCTCATGCAAGCCGTCTGCCCATCCGCAGCGCTACTGAGGACTGCAGCACGGCACTCTCATATGCACTGCGCGTGGGGTGGCAAAGCTTTTTCCTGGGGGGCAGCAGAATGGAGAGTGCGGTGCTATCCGCCTCCCCGCTGCGTGTCCTATTCGCGGCTCTCGCAGTGTGAGGTTATGGCGAGGGGGAGCGCTTACCAGAAGAAGAATGAGAGGCCGAGCACGATGGTCTTAAGGAGAGGCACTGCAGTGAGAGCCCACTGCAGGTCGGCGCTCTGCACGCGCAAAAGGAGGGCAATCGCTAAGGTGGCGTTTTCCATGGTTTGCTGCCCCTCCCAGCGAGGGAGGCCTGTGAGGAATATAGAGAGAGCTAACTAGACCATCTTTGCAACTGTCAATTTGGCACTACTAGTAGTACGAATCAAAAGATCTGAACTCCTAGTCCCAACAATCGCCAGGGCTAATTTGTAGTCTGATCTCGCATACATTACTTCGGAAATGGGGCTTACGCCTACATGACTCGGTCACTCCGTTCAGAGTGTTTGTGCGGAGACAGAATGAGAAATGCAATAGGAGATAACCCTTATGTCTTTGGAACTTGTTGGCTACAGAATGCACACAGGCTGCACAACAGCATCCACTCTGAGTCGGCGCTGACGGACCCCGCCATGGATGTAACACGTTAGGACGGTTGCTGTCACGCGTCTATCTGATTCTCGCGTTTCAGCGTTTCAGTAGCACCGACAGGACGCACAAGCCACGCCGTTTGGACGATCTCTTTCCTTAAGACGTTCGCCATTGAGCAAGATCACCTGAGCGTTCCTACAAGCTAGGAACCGTGTGTAGATTTAGATGGAACATAGCCTGGTCGAAATGACAGCCACACAAGCGACTAAAAATTTCACGAGAGAGCTTCTACACCCGCCCCACCAGCGAGCAGTGCGTGCAGTGAGCGCAGATGCCCCCCCTCGCAGTGGAGAAGGCGGAGAAGCGACCTGCCAGCGGCGCTTAAGCCAAGTGTGTGCCACCCAGGCGGCGAGGAGCAGCGCCCAGGTGAAGAAGAAGCCAAGGAAAAGCGCCGGCAGCGGCCGATACGCCGCCTCCCACTCATCGCTCAGGTTCAGAGCTGTCGCGCTGCTGCTGCTGCTGCCGGTGGACTCCATGCCGTGACGCCCTGGCCACTATGGCTGCATTATTTAGCAGCGGGCCCCAGAGGACGCCTCCTGCAGCGGTGCTCGGCAGGCGTGAAGGGGCGAGGGAGGCGGGCGTCATGGCGGGCTGCGCCGCATCCGGAGGTGCAGCCATGGCCGCCGGCGGGCCCATCCGCTCCGCTCCGCGCCGCGCGCGGGGAGTTGCGCCTGCCCACCTCGCCGCGGTACGATAGATACAGACCGATACGAAACGATACAAAAGGAATTGCGCATTCCGATACGATACGATGCGCCCGCTACAGGCGACGCGGGAGAGGGAGGGAGGGAGGCCATCGCTCGCTGACGCCACTCGCTCGAGGAGGCCATACACGGCCGTGGCCATGGCCGCCTGCACGCCGCTGCCGCCTGCGCGCATGCTGCCCGCTCCGTCCCCTCCCTGCCGCCACTACTCTGGAATTGTTGCATGTGGACCGCAGACAGAAAGAGTGCTGTATGGAATGAGGCTTCCCGCTAGAGAGCATACAGGGACAGCACCCTACAAAGCAGCAAACAGCTGCAGCAGAGCCGCGAACTGTGCATGGCTGGGAGGGTTTCAGCAAGTGAGATTTTTGACATATGAAGAGGGCGTTACAACGCGAGAACGCAAAGGTCGAGCGAGCGGCAAGTTGCTGGAACCCGTGTCTGCCATCGTAGAGCCACCCTACAACGTAATCATCACTGGCTCCTCCAAAGGTGTGCTCCCTTTCCCGAATGGTAGCTCTCTCCATGATATGTGGAAACGACTGATCAAACATTTGGAAAGCTCTCTCTCTCTCTCGCTCTCTCTCTCTCTCTCTCCCTCTCTCTCTCTCTCTCTCTCTCTCTCTCTCTCTCTCTCTCTCTCTCTCTCTCTCTCTCTCTCTCTCTCTCTCTCTCTCTCTCTCTCTCTCTCTCTCTCTCTCTCTCTTCCACCGTACAAGCCACAATGAGCACCAGTGCAACTTGAGGCAATTATCCCGCTCATATTCTGACCAATATGCATTTGTACCTGCATATCCCCCTCCATTCCATCTCATACTCTCGCTTTCAGTACCTGGCAGGTCTAGGACTCGCATTGGCTCGTGAATTTCTTCAAGCGGGTGATTCTGTCGCAATCTGCTCCCGTTCAGGTGACCCGTGGCCAGCCCAATTTTTAAAATTTGAGTTTTTTTTGAGATTGCTTGTCAGACCATGTTGCGAACAAAGCCATGCTGGAAAGTAGTAAAGTTCCTTCGACGCTTCTGTTTTAATTCCTTCTCTTACTTTGTCGAAGGTCTGTTATTTAGCTGACAGTATTTTCTCTACGCTCTTCATTCACGACAAAAGCTTCACTATATGCAACCAAATTCAAAGTCTTTTTAACAGTAAAGTACCCTCTTGCAGCTCGGTGGTGCATGATTTTTCATGCTGATATGCCATCTTGCATTTTCATCGTTACGTTGGGAGCAGGAGATCGTGTCGAGAAGGTAGTGCAAGAGCTACAAGGGGAGTTTGGCGAGGATCGCGTTGCGGTAGGAGCCCTTCATTTGACTCTTTCTATGTGTGTTCTCCGTCAATAATTGCAGCAGCAGACTCTCACTTATTTCCAGAATGTGCTGACGCTTGTGCGCAACTCCTAGCTTTCCTATAATTCTTCCAAAAAAAATTAGGAAAGTTCGTGGTTGACTGATCATCGAAGTGTTGATAGGCTCCAGTATTGTATTTGTCATTTTTGCTAGTGGCTCTATTCTCTGCTTGAAATATTTGTCCAAAGGTGATGCTCACCTTGTTTAGTCTGTGTTGATGCGGGAGCAGCCAACGTAAGCATTGACGTCTCTGTTGCATGGATCGGCTGATTTGTAGTATTTTTATTCAAGTTGAGCATTGCTGAAGTTGTCAGAAGTGACATCATTCTCTAAGAGCTCCTGCTATGCAAAAGCTTGGCATGCAGTAGTTACTTTCTTTCCTCTGGAATAAGGCCAAGTAGTAGACGGCCTTTACTGCTCAGCCGTTGAGCTTTGGCATTACAATGAAACCTTCAGAGTCGATGCGTCATCTAACGTGTCTGAAGTGCATGTGCGCAGGGCACTCAATGCGATGTCAGCAAGGCTGATGATGTCGCACGGCTAGCATCTTTCGTTCAAACCAAGTTTGGACATATTGATATATGGGTAAGTGTTTTTACAACTATGTCAGGTAGAAAGCTGTGTAGCTCTGTCATTCGGACCATCCATTCTGTCCAGCTGCTCCGTTAATTGATCAGAGGACTCAGATTCGTTGTAGGGGACTACTTTTACAGAAGTATAGAAGACAAGCTTCTCTTGGAAGGGTGTTTTGACTTTGAAAAACAACGTCCTGCTTATAGTTCTTACTTCGTTTTCAATCTCTGTTGGAACTGCTCCTTTAAGCCGGAGTAGGAGGAGTTTGACGTAGCTTGTGAGGTCTTTGTCGGGATGCTTCTTGTGGGGTATGGGTGGCAGATAAACAACGCGGGCTCAAACGCGTACAGTTATGGTCCTCTCGTTGACAGCCGGGACGACCATCTTGAGTGCGGCACAGCCCAATTGCTGCATTGCGTGCGATGTCTTCTCATCTTTCAACATGAGAGTGTCGTTGGCTGTAGGCCCTCGGCCGGATCTGTCAGTGTTCAAGATGCAAGCGTGGTGAAAACCAATCTGACATCATTAGAGGGAAGGGCGGCAGGGAGATAGTGGAGACAAATATTCTCGGAGTAATGCTGAGCTGCCGTCAGGTGAGGGGGAATTGCTGCCAACAGACGCACTTGAATGTGCTTGACGATTTGTCGGAGTGCATGCATTGGTGCAATGTGACAATTGGTGTGACCTCTGTTATGGGAGTTGAGGTTCGGAATGTGAACTTTGTCTGTAGACGCAGTCCATTTAATTGCAGCATGTCACTCTTCTTCGTGTGCGGAATGCATGCAGGCAATCCGTGTGATGAGGGAGCAGCCACGAGGAGGACACATTTTCAACATGGACGGTGCGGGAGCGGACGGTAGTGCCACACCGCGGTAAGAATACTTTCAACCCATAGCGTCTTGCTGCGTAATTTGAAATGTCAGCTGTTGGTTTTGTTCTCGAGGCTTGGCTTAGACTTTTGTTAGAAGCGGTGAAGATGCCTCGAACTGCTATGACTGAGCCCCTCTCTGGGATATCATGAACAGCTGAGGGTCGCCAGAATTCTGCTGTCAGATAGCAGTTGGGTTTTTGGGCTTTAATTCGTTGCCGCATTTCCCGGAGCTACATCCGTCACACTTAGGAATGTTAGGCAGTAATCCGTCACTTTTTTATCTAAATGGAAGCTTATTGCATGTCAACAGTTTTGCAGCGTATGGTGCTACAAAGCGGAGCTTGGCACAGTTCACGAAGTCATTGCAGGTGTGTTCCATGTGCATTGCGAGTGCAGTCATATGCTGCCATCTAGAGTCCTCTTGTGAAGTAGCTCCGTGGAAAAGGATAGAATACGAAGTTGCATGTTGTTTGGGTGAATCTGCAAGACGACGTTTCCGGACCCATTGCAGGTGCAATGTTCTTTTGAATCTTCCTTACCAATTGGAGGGACGAGGGGTTACTGCCATTTTTCCGCGGTGTGGGCACGATTGCAGGCTGAATTGAAAATGCTGAATGTCCCGCAAGTCGTGGTGCATAATCTCTCGGTATTCTCCGCCCTTCGGCCT
Source organism: Zygnema circumcarinatum (assembly GCA_037447605.1). Classification (NCBI taxonomy): domain Eukaryota; kingdom Viridiplantae; phylum Streptophyta; class Zygnematophyceae; order Zygnematales; family Zygnemataceae; genus Zygnema; species Zygnema circumcarinatum. The sequence goes on along the minus strand of CM074811.1, from coordinate 3,677,548 downwards.
CCATATGCTCCACTATTTCCTGAGACAACGTTGAATCAAAATATTTTTGGAACAAGCATACCATTGTCCATTAACAGTGAACTCATTTCCCTTCGACGGGATGGCATAATGCAAACGCCGTTGTTTCCTGCACATTTTCTTTTCAAAAAATCTGAGCATTTCTCATTCTTTTGGCAGTGAAGAGAGTCTGAGAGTGAGGAAGCCGCCTTGTGTGGTGGGGGGGGGGGGAGGGGCAGCACAGCCGGGCATGGTGACAACGGAGCTGTTGATGTCCGGAGCGAACACGCGGCAAGCCAAGTTCTTCATCAACGCGCTCGCGGAACCTGCGGAGGAGGTCAGTAGTATAGGATTATTTTTTTCTTTTTTAAAGAATTGTTTATGGACAGAGTCTGCCGTGGTTGACGGAAGTTACCGGAGGACGCGGCAGTCTGCAGCAGCGGCAGACGGCTGGCCCTGTCTGTCTGCCTGCCTGTCTTTCTATCTGTCTGTCTGTCTGTATGTATGTCTGTCTGTCTGTCTGTCTGGCTGTCTGTCTGTCTGTCTGTTTGTCTGTCTGTCTGTCTGTCTGTATGTCTGCATGTCTGTCTGTCTGTCTGTCTGCAGGGGGGCGGCCGCGGCCTGACGGTTTTGCGTTTGGCTTGCTTTGCGTGGCAGGTGGCGCAGTACCTCGTGCCCCGAGTGAGGGCGGTGCCGGGCGAGGGGGCCGGCCGGTCCACCTACATCCGCTACCTCACGGGTCCGAAGGCTTACTCGCAAATCTTCGCGGTGCGTGTTGTGCTCCTCTCACTGGAATGGCTCTCTCCGTCGGAACAAAGGGATGTGCGCATCATGGCTGTGTGAAGTGTTGCATGCCGACCCGGTGATGAAGTGTATGTGGCATTCTTGTTGCAGAGGCTCCTTTTCAAGTCACGGAAAGATCGGTTTGTACCGGAAGAATAAGCGGCTGGATCCGTGCAATAAATCGTCGGCAGAAGGTTTTTTTTTTTGGGTGCGAATGATTTGGTTATCTGAAGCATTTTCTGTCCTTGGGACTTGACTCGGCAGGCGGCAGCGAGCGTGCTCTCAATCTAGAAGCTCGGAAGCCGTGAAATTTTGATTTTTTTTTATATGGAAAAACGGTTTGCGGCAGGATTTGGACGTCCAGCCGCGACCGTGTTTGGTTTCTTCCTTCGATTGCGACGCCATCACTCAAAAGTTTTGTTTTCCTTGCATCTCTTTTACACCGCGCGGTGTTCAGTACTGGTTGAATTTGTGCACTTTCGGCTTTGTATAGGCCGGGTGTTGCAGTCCCCATCAAACACATGGAGAAATCTTTCCAACAAAAGCTTCTTCTGTTCAGCATCACGTCATACTTGTGAACAGACAGGGATGCCGGCATTGGTGAGGTCGTTCGAAGGCTGCGTGCAAGCTTCCAACAACACGCCACTTATGCCTGACGTGAATGCCGGAAAACTTTGCGATTTCACGGAACATTTGTCGCCCCACTAACAAGTGCTCCCCTAATTGGCCACCCAATCCTAATTCCTATTGCAAAGTCGCCCCTACAGGAACTATAGCAGCATAGATAGCCATAAAAGTGCCCTTTGGACATACGATATAGCTTTAGAAAGCTGGAGGTACGCTACAACCTAAGTTCAGTGCGCATCTGAGCTTAAGCGGCCTTCGGCATTTAAAGACTCTCAGCCGAGAAGAGAAAGGCGGTCACTTAAAGCAGTTCAGTTGGCAACAAAACCGAAGAAAGGGCCCCATGTGACTATACAACAGCCCCCCTGCATACCCCTGGGGGAAGCCGAATTTGAATGAAGAGAGATTAAAGATCGACGCCTTTAAGGCGTCCAGATTGCAGGAGCAGTCTACACTCGATTCTCCCACAAGCAGTGGCGAGTGGCCCCCGCGTGGACGAGGAAGTCGTGCACGTGCTCAGGAGGCGATAGGCCCAGTCTTTTGGCGCGCTCCCACCGCTGCAATCGGGTGACTCCGATGCAAGGCCCGTACCTCATGTCCATGTCCCATGCTCGCAAAGCAACCTCCATCTCTTCTTCCGCATCTAAAATGGCAGAGCACGTTCAGCTGTCAGCCATTAAAAAAAAAAAAAAAGATGTCTATGTCTTGCAACTCGTGTAGCTGAAGCCATGTCAAACCCACCCGAGACTGTGCTTGCAACAGTGTTCCACCTCCACAGCCGTCAAAAGCCCAAACTAAACAAGTACCAAAGTAACGCGCATTTGATTGTGGCCTGAGTTTCGATTCTTTGTCACTTCTTTGTCTAAACGAGAGAAGTCGCAACCTCTGCCTAACTGCTGTTTAAGAATAAAAAATATCCACATGGGCAGATATTCCAAGTAAAATTGAAGACGAGCGCACGCCACCCCCCACCCCCCCCCCCCCCTCCCCCCCACCTCGGCAAGAACGTTTCGTGGAAATAATGAGACCCAATCTGAAGCTTCACTAACGCAGTCTTCTCACCTTCATCCAGAGCTGCCTCCAGCTGCCACCTCCGCTCTGCCGAGACCTGAGGCTTCTCCGCATCGCACTTTCCGGTTTCGCTTTGCCAGCGGCCCTGCGCCTCCAAGCCGGAGGGCGCCTTCGCGAGCCGGTCCTTTCCGTGCACGCGCGGTTTCCTCTGCGCGAAGGCGCGGCTGATGTCGGCCTGCGCGCCCGCCATGACCGCCCTCCCCCTTTCTTCCCCTCCCTGCCCCTCCCTCTCTCCCTACCCCCGCGCTGCTTGTCGGAGCCGGCGCGGTCTCGGGCGATACGCGCGATACGCGACCGAATTTGAATTGCGGGCAGGCGAAAACGTTTCCATCTGCTTGATAGGAGGGGCCGTACGTGACGTGACACAACACGCCGTACGGCACGAAAAGGCCTCCTCGGGTGCAAGGGACCCTTGCCTTCCGGTTGCTTCCCCGGAGGGAGGGGCATGGAGGGAGGAAGGAATGGAAGGAACACGAGGACGCGAACCCCTCGTCTTTTCGCTGAATTGAAGCGTTTGCCTGCCGCGTTGTACCGCAGTGCTGTGCTGCCCCACCCCCTCCGGGCAGTTCGGGGGCCTTTCCTGACGTTGCTATTGCTCTTTCCCATGCAATTTGATGCGCGAGAGGTACACATTCGTCTTTATGGAGGGGAGCGCCAGGCTCGCAGTGCGCCATCTTGCAATGGAAACACGCGCGGGAGAGCACGGACCAAGGACACACAACCCATGAATGCCGCAAAGTCCACACACACCCAACAGCTAGACCACTCTCGTCAACAGTACTCACCGCGCTGAAAGCATACAATAAGGCTAAAATGTGAACCAGCAATATGTTCCAACAAATTTAGCGCTATTCTGAAACAGGACACGTGCACCCTTTGTTTTGTCCGGTGGGAATGGGCAGCCTGCCCATCTCTCCGGCGTCGTCATGGCCAAAAGGGCCAGTCAGAAGGCAGGATGCACTGCTATTGTCTCCTCTGGACAGATGATCCATGGCGGCCCCTCCAAACGCTCATGAAGAAAGGCGGAGATCCTTCCACGCTCCCAGCTGCGGCACGGGAGCGGGCAGCTCACCCGGCCCGAGGGATGCAGCCGCACCCTGCACGGACATGCACCGAGTCAGGAAAGCCGCTGACTGGGGCTGCCACCTGACAAAGTGACAGGTCGGCCGCTGAAGAACAACGGAAATGGAAGCGGTGCACCCCTCAGGCTGCACTTGCATCGGACCCGTTCACATTCCGCCTGTATTCCTCGTAGCACAGATCACTTGTGTTGCATGCATGAAGGATAGGAGGACGGGACGGTTGTACTGCCACAGTTTGCGGAGGGGAGTAGAGACGCACCTTTACAGGCCCTATTGCATGCTGGCCATGGCTGGCTGCTTGGCGAACACTGTGGTCGGCACTTTCCGGAACTTTGGCCGGTGCTCCACTCTGTCAAAACCGCATACAACCTCCGCTTGAGTGGCATTCCTGAGTGCAAGTGCGGAACCATTCCGGATGCGAGCCTGCTATGCAATCGTCGTCTCGAAACCAAATTCACCTATGGAAATGCCAGTAGTGGTCTGCTTCCAAACTCTTTTCGTCACTGAATGAAATATGACAAGCAACAGTACGCTCTGATACAGGTATCACTTAGGTCTCTAAAGATAACGCATGAGCAGAGTCATAACCCTGCAGTTAAGTCGCCCGTTCTCTTTACACCTTCAGCAATGCTCCTCCCGTACTTCGACCCCACGACCCCAATCACAATAAACTTGTTCATTTCCTTCAATTGCAAATAAGACAAAAGTCCGACACAAGGAGTCGCACCTGCCCTGGACGCCGCCCTCTCTGAGATGTAGTCCCTCTTTTGTTGCCTGCTGCAGTCTGCCAATCCAAACAACACAGCAGAGACCACCCTTAGTTCGCCCCCCTTGGTTGGCAGCCTGTCAGTAACCATTGCAACCTCAGCATAAAACTATCGGACAACATTCAAGTCACAAGCTTCCGGCTCAACAAACCAGCAAGCAGGCAGCTGCGGGAGCAGGTGAGAGTTCGCTTAGAAGCACCTCCTGTGCAGAACTTTGCGGCGCTATCTGGGGACGCTGCACTAGTCGGGAGGGTCGAGGTGCGTCTACCGCAACTTCTGCAGGGGATGGGAGAGGGGGGCCCGCCAGTATGGTGCTGTGCTCCACCTTCACCTGCAACCCCACAGACTGTATCAGGACAGTGCAAACTTGGAAAGCAACCACTAGGTTCTAGGAAAACGTTTTGGAAATAACCTCTGCTTCAATACAAGCAGCACGTAAACGCAGAAAGACCATCTTCTATATGATAGGGACACAGGTGGCGAGGTTAGCAAAGAAAGAAACTGCAGAGGCGGCTCAGAGATCAGATTGGACACTGCAAAATGACCAGGCAATCTTTATTTTTGGGCAATCTCTCCTCTCATCCCTCTCCGAGACAAGGAGACAAGGCGAGGGCAATGAACAAGATCAAATAGTTTGTCAACCATCGATTGTGCTCCGCAACTGACGATCGAACAAACCATTGATCTATTCGCTGTCCTTCCCTACTTGGCACGTCAAGCGCATGGCGCCTGTGGACAACCTAAAACAGCATAGACCACTACTCCCTCCCGTCAAGAACTGAACTTTGTTCCACATGTCTCCATCAAGTTGGCCTCCATGGACAAAATGTAACCCATCGGACTTGGATACTACCCATATGCGCGTTATCACTACAGGACAATTCGTTTAGACGATTCCTACTTGGAGAAGCTCGGTGGACTGACGGATTTGCATTGATTTGCAGGAGTGTGCGTAGCGAGAGTAGGGGCACACCTGGTGCAGGAGGAGGCCGATCTGGCCGAGCAGGCGGTGCACGGGCGGCTGCGGGGGTAGCAGCGCCACCGCTGTGCGCAGAGCGGGCCGCTGCAGCGCCGCCTCCGCCTCCGCCGCCTCCGCCAGGATTGCCTCCACTCGGGCAGCCCACTCCTGCATGCGCATCACTTTAAGACATTACTGCAAGAAAACTGACAACCTAAGTAACAAACGAGGTCATAGAAAGCTCATAGAAAGTGGAGTCATGGGTGTATCTACATGAACGCCCTTGACACACAGGCATAGTCATTGTTTATGTTTCAAGATGATCGTGTCTTCCACCAGAATCATTACGTGAAGGACAACACAAACGAAGAATTATGTGAGCAAAAAAGGCTTTCACGGTACATCATCTGTGGGATGCAGTCTGACATCCTTCCTCACCTTGCTCATGGTGCTGTAGCTTTCCCTGGGCTTTTCTAACTCTTTGGCCTGCACCCACCATTCAGACTCCCTCACTTTAAGCAAGAATGTTGAGAAAGCACACGACTCCATCAATGTCTCCAACTCAACAAAACGAAGAACTGATCCCCTTGTTCACATCCAATGGGGATGCAGGAAATTCCATTTCTACGCAGTCGCTGTATGCAGTATTTTAGTCCGGCACACTCAAGCTGAGGGGGGCAGCAGCCCACCAGCTGCGTCTGCTTGCGTTCACGCAGGCGTGCGAGATCAGCCTCCATTGATGCCAACTTAGCCTGACTGAAGTGGAGACGTTGACCAGCTCTGTACCTCACACAGACGAACAAACATTACGGATTGATCGCTGAACAAAACGACCCACAACAAGTAGGACACGGCAGAGCATGAAAAGAAAGAAGAAAAGGGGAGAAAGGCCCGCACTCGTGCAGCTGCTGCTGTTTGTGCGCCATAAAGCCCGCCAATGCTTGCAGGTGCTCCACCACAGCGCGGCACATGACCCCACACACCATCTCTTCCTGTGCGCTGTCGTTGCTGCCACTACTCCCCTGAAAGTGTGAAATACACAATCGCCTTTTTCTTTATCAGAGAGAGACAAGAGATCGACGAGCATCTTCAAAACCATCAAACCCCACAGTTGAAACCCAACCACTGATTGAACCAGAAAGAACAGGATGCGACGGAGTCGCCCCATTCATGTTAAGTGACTAGCACCACAGCTTGAAAGTTGAAAGGAGTCCTTGCATGGTGCCCCTGCTGCCCACCTCCGCTGGCCGCACCAGCAGGGCCTCCAGCGAGTGCACCACCCCGAGCTGTTGCGCACACCACAAGTGGGCTCGCTCCGCGGGCCCCGCCCTCTGCAGGGCGCCCTCTGCCTCCTCCAGACCGCCCGCCTCCGCGCCCTGCTCCTGCGAGACCCCAAAGTTAGGCGCACATGTCAAGCCGCCCCCTCGGGACGCCTGTGCCTTATAACATAGTTAGGCGCACATGGCAAGCGGCCCTCTCGGGGCGCCTGTGCCTCATAACACCGTTAGGCGCACATGGCAAGCCGCCCTCTCGGGACGCCTGTGCCCCAAAACACTCCCAGGACGGGACCCATCCAATAGTTCGTGCTCGTCACACAAGTAGGGATCCCACGTTCATTTCCCAGTTGTGAGTGGGCTCCTAAAGAGGTCCTACCTGCGCAGAAGCTTCAAGCTGTGCGTTCAACACTTGACGCCTTGTATCAAGAGCTGCGAGAGATCCTCGCAAACGCTCAACCTCCTTTTCTGCAGCCACGAGCTGCAGTGATCGAACAATTCATCAGTAAGCTAAAACCCATTCGTTTTTTTTCTCTTTCGAGTGTGTAGCAACCTTGACCACACCTGTCTTAGGATGAGTCAGCATACACCAAATGGGCACGACCAGTGAAACCTTGAATGGTCTTGGGCAGAGTTTAAGGACCTGCATTTGAAGAGCAGTTTCTTCATCCGCCAGCTGCACCACCAGCTGCTGCAGCTCTTGGGATTTCTGCATCGCTTGCTGTCGGCTGTCCTCTCGAGAAGGCGCACTCGGCGGCTCTACGGTGGGCAGCTGTGCTCGTAACATTATGCCAAACACTCTCACACTGGTCAAGGGTGAACTTGAAGCTAGACGCACAACAAAAGCATTTAGGTCCTGCTAAACTATTCACTTTTTAAACGGCAAACTTTCTGCTAATAGAAGCTTCAAGGATGTAAGGTGTACTAGAGAAAGGTGCTAACCAAATTGGCACTATATGTGACATACGGATACAAACACTCTTAAACAGTTCGTATTCCCGATCTGATTGGTCGACGAGACGTTACAGTCAACAATGTACAGCAGCAATGTTTTACATTATCCTCCTTGTATTAAATGAGCTTGTGCGAACCCCACAACATGAAAGGCAAAACCGAAAAACATTGAGCGCAAAAAAGCCATGGTTGCTTACACCATTCGCCTCTTGGACCTGTGAACGTCGCAGACTAATTTGAGCTGCCAGTTGCCGAATGCTATGCAAGGCATGAGCTGCAGAAGATTCTTCTCGACCTTTTGCTTGGCCTTCCGCAGAAAGATTGGGCGGCTCATCAGGCAGGAGCAGCACAAGCCGCTCCTCACTCAATTTCACAAGCTGCTGCGATAGCCTGCAATGAAAAAGAAAAATGAGAGTCACCAAAGGCGAGCCATAATCAATCAGGGCAAGCCTCAGAGGCCCTTGGAAACTAGTCATGGAATAACGCTAAAAACAAGTCATTGACACCGGTTATCTCTATCCCTTAGTAAACGACTGCATTTAATTTTGCCCTTATAGCAAAACTCAATATCTGGGGTCCACAGACATAGTAGCTAACCTTGCCCGCTCAGAGAGAGTGGAAAATTCATTTGGGTCCGAGCCCTGTTGATTGAGGAGCTGTTCTGCATCCCCGGCCTGCACAGCACAGAAATCCCATGTTTCCGGCTCGAACCGTTTAGCCAATTCCATGAGACAGTTGTCAGGAAGTGCTTCGAGTTGCCGGTACGTGGAGTCGAAATGTTTCAAACGTCAACAGCCCCTAGTCTTCTTGCAGAACGAATGGGACAGTCGACAAAGTTGTCGGCCTACCTTTGCATTCAGCTTCTGCAGGTGCCCTGCGATGGCTGCGTCGTTCAGGCGCTGCGAGAGCGCTTGCATTGCCCAGCCTGTTTGCCCCTCCTGCGATGGCCAAACCCACAGACACCTTCCACAGAATTACTACTAACATAGGCCTGATGGTATACATATACACACATCATCACATCGCACAGCAATCTGTAGTATCCTGGAAGTTAACTTGGATGCAACACGTTCAGCAACGGCAACCCAACTACGAAAGTAACCTATTACACGACTACCCGCTGTGGAGATAACATCATTCGTCCTTCCATGCCTGAACATAACCTTGTAACATTTTCTGATAACCTGAATCGGAAGGCCCACATTGCCTATTCTCTCTTGTTCTGAAGGTTGCAAACAATGTGACATAACATAACACAGACGAGGACTACTTCATCAGTGCTAACTTCCAACACCAATAAGGTTTGAGTGCGTTAGCAACGTGTCTGGCTATTCACGAAAGGTAGGTCAAATTAAGTTGTACTATGGCATTTTAATGAAGCTGCTGGAACGTGAACAACAAACAACTGCAATGCCTTCCACCATTACCATTGTGGAGAAATAATCCAACCATTTCTGATTATTCAACTATGTTCGCCTGAATGGTTCAAGAAGACCTGACGGTAGATCATGAATAGCTAGCCTACCTTTAGCGCAGACACGGAAGAAGAGAGTGCCTGTTGCATGGCAAGTAACAACCCATTCCCACAGTTGCCTGCAGTTGCCAGGCCTTGAGCGAGGTCCAGCACAACCTGTGCAAGGACTTGCGCAGCCTCTGCATTGGCAAGGAAAGTAGAAAGGAGATTCTGCAACCACGGCACTTAACCCGTCGGACGTCTGATCCCACAAGCTGTACAGTTTCAACTCTCTCCAAGCTCACATTTCGACAATGCCGCACCAGCGGCGTACAGACGTGACCTTCCATAGTCACACGCAATATTTAGGGATGTCCTCCAAAAAGGGTGCTTCACGTTAGGAACAAATTGTTCTGCTCACTAACAATGACAGCGGACACTGCCGCAACAGGCTAGATCACAGTCTCCGAGCTCAAACCTGCAAATGAGGTCGGTCTGAAGCCCCTAGTGGAGGGTTAACGCAGGCTGATAAAGTTATTTCCAGAGCTTGACTTTGCAACAGAACCTGCAAGATGAAAACAACAAAGAGCATCCTACAGACCAGATCATTACGCGTGTGATCCGCTTTTTTCTTTCCTCAGGTTGTAAACAGTGGCTAGTCCCAGAGTAAGGAGTCAGACATGACTGGAAGGACATCCTTCTGGCATGCAATTGCAAAGTTTGCAAGCTGCTGCAGTAATTAGCCTGGGTACTGAAGTATCAATATGACTACCAAACTTCACGTAAAGCGGAAGACTAATTGACGAATTTCATTTAAATTTGTCACGCCTTCTCGGAAAAAAGCATCTTTCTCCCCCGGCAATACATGGACAAAATTACGACATTGCCAAGCACTCACCTTACTGACTTGTCGAGTCACAACTTAAACTACTCTCTTGTTCCTTCACTCGAAGACCTATAATTTGGTAAAACTTATTCAGCGAAAGATACTAACTTGCTATTATTGTTGCTTGTCCTACTTGACCTTCACAAGCACACGTGGTTATCTCTTGAGCTATTAAAGCCTAACTAGAAACAACACTTTCGCTGGGGCCTTGTTCGGTTAGAAGGATCCGGTCAGCTGCATTTGAGTTGATGTCAACAATTCTGTCTCAAGCTGCAAGACCTGGGGATTGGGCCTTGGGATTTGGCTACTACAGGAATGGGTGCATGGAAGTTTGTTTCAAATTCCAACAGATGGAGGAATGGAGTGGCTTGAGTGGTCTTTAGCACACCTGTTTCCAAGTTAGTGGCTTGTACTTATCATCATCGTGGCTGCTTTGAGCCCGGGCAATCCATTCGTACCACAGCTGAACACGCCTCCCACTGTTGGCGGAAACAGTTCTTGCTGCAGCCTCAAGGGCAGCCTTTTCCACATCTATGGGTTGATCAAGGGCCTCATTTGATTGAGGCCGGAGCTCAGAAGGCATTGCTTCTTTCATACCTACGGCAGACTTTGCATTCTCGTGTACAAAAGGAACATCAGAATTATGAGAATTTGAAGCTGAATTGGCACGATTCTTTGTGTCTTTCCTCGTAATAAAACCTCCGGAATCAAAAGAGCCGTTTATTCCTGAGACAGCAGTCTCGCCTACAGTAGCCTCATCGACGTCCTTTCTCTCTGATCCAGCCGTTACATCGAGCTGAGAGAGTGCAGCATTTTCCGCATGAAGCGGTACTTCGGCTGATTGAACGTCTGTCTCCAAGAGCGAATCATCCCCTGCACTTGGGCCTTGCCCTTTTGCTCGATTCCGTCCTCTCCGCTTTCGGCTATCGGAGCTTTTTGCCGGACGCGAGCCAGTGCCTTCTGGCGTCGACGAGAGGCTCAAGAGATCAAAAGGATTCTGAATTTTCGCCATGGCAAGTTGGAATATGGGCGCACACAGGCCCCCCAATCCCGGCCGCCACCTTGCCTTGAGCGTCCCGGCCGCCTGGCCCGCCCTGCACACGCGCGATTCTCCAACGCCTTCCCTCCCGAGGGCAGCGCCACAGGAGCAGCAGCAGGAGGAAGCGGCGAGAGAGGCAAGGAGGGTGCTCTTTGGCGCCGTGAATCGCCAATCCCAGGCTGCCACGTAGTCCTTCCTTCCGACGTGGCGTGTTGTAAGTGGACGACGGGGCGGCAGGACTTCGACGGATTTCCCCAGCGGCCTCGGCCGGCCGGGGACGACCGGACAGGGAGGGGAGGGCCGTACAGAGAGCGCGGACGGGGCCGGGAGCGGCCTGCTGCGGGCCTGCGTGCGAGCGCGGGAGGGAGGCCATGGCGGGAGGGGGCCTGCAGGCCGCCTCCGCCTCCGCTGGGAATGCCGCGGGGGAGAGGCTCTCGGATGCGTGTGCAGGAGGGGCTGTGCCTGCCGCACGCTCGCACTGCACTGCGTGCTGGCTGTCTGTGCGGCCTCTCGGCCGTTTGCAGCAGAGGGCACTCCTTAGCTGCCGTACTGGCGATAATGGCATCGCATTGGACACTCGGGCAATGCGGAGCTGGCAGCATTGGGAACCAGGCCCATTGTATGAAAGGAGCGTCCACCGCAGAAAAATGCAGAAATTGGTTATTAGTGACAGGCATGCGGAGCTTTTGCCGTCCCATAGCCAGAATGTTGAGGAACCAGTGAGAATATTGGTAACTTTCTAACCCGTCATATTGGTGAGCACTAGCTCAACACGGCCATGCAACAGAAAAATTCTTCGCTCTCGAAAGAGACCATTTTATGTCTAACAGCATTTATGTATATGCTACTACGTCGAGGACAAAATCTTGAAAAAACCTTAAGTCACATTTGGCCCAAACGATACACTATCTTATGAGTCTGCCGAGTGTGTTCAAATCTTGTCACTCGGAGCAAGTCGAGTTCCACTTGTATCCAACTTGAAACATCATCGACGGTGCCTTTGTCCTATATGTCCAGGAAGTCTGGACCTGGCGGCTTAAAAAATATTGAACGCAGTGAATTAGGAGGAAATGACTTATAACATCGTGAACACTGTGTGGAATTCAAAGGGGGCGCACTTCATTGATATATATGTGGGGGTGAACTATGCAGGTGAGCACTGGAGATGTGATGGGTGATATTCACGGTGCCGCCTTAATTAAAGAATTATTGGAACAGGCCGAGGCTGCTGGCAGGGCAGTACAGGTTTATGCCCTCGGGGGACCTCGCATGCGCGAGGCAGGGGCAATTTTGATCGGTATGTTTACAACGGCAACTTTTGGAGTGAAGCAGAGTCGGTGTTTATAACCTATCTTTCAAGTTGCCTGAGTGCACGGATTTTTTTTTTTTTTTTATGGAGAAACGCTCAAACTTCAGCGCATGCTGTGGTTAGCCACCATTGGTACATGTGAATCAGTTCAAAGTTTGAGGAACCCTGGAAAAACAATTCATTAAGCTGTCTAAACCACTTTATCTTATAAGGACAGGTTCAGGGTCTCGTGACCACTTTCTGTCGGACTTTCTCAACTAGTGCGATCGTGGAGAGTACAGCCAATGACTCTAAAAGGAGCACACAGATCTGAGGAGACTCTCAAATCCGTATGCTCCTCAGTACAGTTGGAGCCTGGTGCAGGTTTCTATTCTAACTTGTCCTGGAAAACATTTTTTTGCGAGGGGGGCTCAGGTTCTAACGAACGCATTAGCTCCATTGGTTTGTGGGAGGCAGTGCCTCTCATCCTCCCAGCACTGAAACTGCAAGCACGGGCGAAGAGGTTTTTGCGCGAGCATCCACCCCATGCAGTTGTAGGCCCACGATGCTAACTGGAATGCGGAACTTTCTTGGTCCTGTTCCTGAGTCCAGGACTCGGGATCAAGGAAAGCTATTTGAAGACACACGATATGCGCAAAAACAATTACACAAGTAAAGATGATTTCATGCTTCCTTTGAAAAAAAAAAAATCCAAGTAGAGCTTTAGCATAATGATACCTGGAACTTTGGAAATGGATAGCTTTGATTAATAGGCAGTGTGCCCGTCCTGAATGGACCAGGTGCTGATGGACTATCCGGGAGTCAATATTCCCTTTGCCGGATATCTGAAGCGGACATACGGTTAGTGACTCTCATGCATGAAGCATCCTAAACTCCACATACGAAGTGCCAGTCGCACTCGTACAGTGGTTCGAGCGTCAACTTTTGTCTTGATCAAATGCACAACCTTTGTCCAATGTGAAATCTTGAAGAAGTCTAATAGTTTTATGGGGGGCAGGGGGGGTATAAATAGGCTGCCCTATAACATACTACATTCCACCGAATGAATGGTTGTTGTCTTCAACACGTACAGCAGCCATAGTAGACACAAGCGATACCATTTTGGCGGTTTATGATCGAGAGGTGAGGTTTTTTTCTGCGGCCTGTGCAACTCTGGCATCTTGTCTAGCTACTCGGATAGAGTCCTAGAGTTAGGAAGCTTGTATAAAAAGAGATTGTTTCTTAAGCTAAAGTGGTGCTATAACTTAATGCCGAGACCAGGACTTGTTGTGAGGCAACCTATAGTGTGTGTGACATCCTAGCAACAGGCTCGTCTTTCTTCGTATGTCCAACCGAATCTCACATTTTCTCACTGTAATGACAGCGCCTATTTTTAAGCGTTAATAGTACGTTGCACGCCTGTGGACGGCAGATGATGGGGCAAGTGCAGAGGGGAGGCATGACAGAGGGAGTACTATGCGAACGCCGGGGGACGTGTAAAGTTCATCGGTCATCCTCTGCTGGACCGTTTCCAGAAACCAATCACAAGGGAAGAGGTAATCTCACGAGACAGTTAGCCGAGGTTTACAGAAAGTGAATATATGTACAACTGCTGACTCCGACTCAGGGTTTGGAGTGACATGGACCCCATAAAGGAAATCGATCGTGAGCTGTAGCAATTGTTTGCCCCCATGCCAGCTATTGATTTCCCAGTACTGACCAGTGATCCATGGAGCTCATGGCGATGCATGGCGATGCATGGCGGTGCATGGCGCTGCATGGCGATGCATGGCGATGCATGGTGCTGCATGGCGATGAATGGCGGTGCATGGCGATGCATGACGATGTCATGGCGATGCATGGTGATGCATGGTGATGCATGGCGATGCATGGCGATGCATGGTGATGCATGGTGATGCATGGCGGTGCATGGCAGGCGCGGAGGGTTCTGGGTGAAAGCGAGGGTGCGACTCTGGTGGCCCTCCTCCCCGGCTCGCGCTTGCAGGAGCTGCGCCTCGTGTGGCCCACCCTCGCCCGCTCCGCAGCGCTCCTGCTCGACCGGATGCGGAACGGCGGCAGGTCAGTGACTTGGGGACAAACTGCACAGGGGAAATGGTCAAAGCAGGGGCTTAAATGAGGAGTAGCAACAACAGTCAGTTCAAGGGAGTGGTTTCCTTGAAGCTGAGCCTGTACATTTCTTGCGGACAAGTTGAGTTGCATCTGCTATGGCTGTGTCTGCTCCCTGCTAGACGATTACCATCGAATGCAACGTCTTACATTCAGCTGGACAAAGGCAGGCATTTACCTGGGAAGTTCGGGGGAATGCATTCATGTACTACGACTCAACGCTGTCCGCGTATGCTTGTGGTTTCAGTGACTGCACGGATGGGCATTCCTTGCGGTTCATCATTCCAGTCGCCGCCGACCACCTCGCGGAGGGCATCCGAGCGGAGATTTCTGCGCATGGTCTCGACCATGTGGTGCGGCTATGGCAGGTGAAATGAAAAAGAAAAAGAGTTAACGAGCTATTATTTGCTGGTTGGCCTATCAATTTTAGACGCCTATTGCAAATGTTCATCGTAATACTTGTAAGCCGGGCATTTGGCATACTGTTGCTCCCTATTTGCTGTACCGAAGCTCCATCATACCGTGGATTCAAGCGGTCTATTATACCTGAACTGTAGAAATCCCCGCCTCGACGAGTCACAGACTAAATGAAGAAAGCTCGCTGGGCAGTATGTATGCGACTCTGTAGTGCCCTTCTCCTTGCGATTGCCATCTTGACCTTGGTTGAAAGCGAAAGCGACGAGTTGGAAGTTGGCTTACCTTTTTCAGTCTGTTTTTATCAGGGTGATTCGCGCATAGCAATGGCAGCTGCAGATTTGGCCCTTACAAAGTCAGGAAGCGTTACCGTGGAGCTCGCGCTTCTTAATGTGAGCACGTACGAGCGGATGCTGTTCCCAATTTTGCTGAAAGGTGCTTCGTTATCATGTCGCATGGGTCATTTTCGAAATAGGCCATAGCGCTGTACTGTTCCAATGCATATTTTCAGATCCCAAGTGCGATAAGGTGGCAGGTGATGGTCTGTCTGTTCACTCCATGTGCGGCCCATGCAATTGTGCGGCCAAAGTCAGTCAGTCAGTCAGTCACTGAGTCGACTCGCCGAAAGCCGCAGGTGCCGCAGGTTGTGGTGTACCGCGTGAGTGCGGTTACCGCGTGGATTGCAAGACGAGTTCTCGGCTTCTCTCTGCCATTCGTTTCCCTCGTCAACCTCATCCTTGAGGAGAACGTGAGACTGCGCCGCTGCTCTGCCTTTGAAACACCTTCCGCTTGTAGTGCGCTGGTCGCTTATGCAGGTTTAGGCTTACGTGATTGCAGGCAGCACGTGCAATGCACTGAGCTAGTGCGGAATCTCCATAGCCAGTCGTCTCGTTTTCCCAATCTGTTCCTGTTTCACTCACTCCTGCTCTTTCTTGTACTGTCTTCTCTCCATATGGACATACTGATGCGTCCCCGAAATTCCTTACGGATTGCTTGCGGGGGGGGCTATGTCTGGCAGGTGGTCCCGGAGTTCATTCAGGAGCAGGCAGAGGCGGAGGCGGTGGCAGAGGCGGCGTTCGAGCTGCTTCTTCTGCCGGCGGGCGGGAGGAGGAGCGCCATGCAGGAGGGGTACCGCCGGCTGAGGCGGAGTCTGGGCGAGCCCGGAGCCTCCCGCCGCGCCGCGCACCACGTGCTGGCCTCCGCGGGAGTGCTGCCCCCGCCGCCCTCGTGACTCGTCCTCTCGACTGCTTGTACTATACCCGAGTGGGCGGAGTGGCATTGCACGATTACAGTATGAGCGTGGAGTGAGTGGTTGGCGCTCTGCTTGAAACGAACGATGTCCTCCGCCTGTGGCCCGGCATCATCCCGTCTCGCAGTGGAACATGCAGTGCCAGTGAAGTCGACTTGTGCGTGTTCTGCCTGTGCCTGCCTGCCGGCCTGCCTGCCTGAGTGTCATGTCACGGTGATGTTTTTTCACACCATGGTGAGTGAGTGCGGCCAACGGTTGAGCGAGTCCGGCGAGTGCCGACTGTCGTCACAACTTCTGCGGGCCGTACGACCGTACTGTGTTTCGTACATACAGTATTTAAAGTTTATTTCATATTATTGGAGAATGATACCCCCCCCCCATTTTGGATATCCCGTCCCTCTATTTTTTTTTAGAGGCAAAAATATGTTAGGGCCTACCCGAATCTGCTCGGAGAGGAAGATCCGTTCGGATCGCAAGTGCGAGTGTGCGCCTTCTTCACACGTGCAGTGAATCCTCACCGTCGATTTTCCTTTAGGTTGCACCACGACAACCGTTCGATCTGTATTTGGGCTTCGACCCAGCGAATGACACGCGCCCACGTGTACCGGCATGATTGTTAGACGGTGAGTTCGTTGGACGGCACGCGGCGGCGCCTGGACGAGAAAACCGTATCCAGTTCGTACAGACTTCATACGGTCGCAGCTTCGAAGAAAGCCGAAATTTCGTATACATCGAGGGCTTGGACCAATCACAATTTGCTACGTCATATAAAAGAGCACGTGGCAGATGGTGATTGGTTTCCCAGTTGCGGATTTCAGGCAGACCCTAACATATATTGTCTCTCAAAAAAATCGGGGGGCGAGATATCCAAACTGGGAGGACGGGTTATTATTCTCCGGCATAATTTTATTCGCTTAAAATGCCCCGTTTAAATTCGACTGTTCATAAACTATAATTTTATTTTCGCGCGTGCGCCCATCCCTACTCGCCTCCTGCCGCCCCTATGCAAAGGGATGGATATTAGAACGCAGTGTCACGTATTAGAACTGCAATCAAAAATTCTAAAAGGCAGGCCGTTTTGTAGAACACTTTTAGAACGGCCATATATCGTACGGTTGTGCGGTCATACGGCAGGCTCTTTTTAAAATTAAACTACAGTAAATCACTTATATTAAAATTTCCTTCAATGTCTAGCATATTGCTTTAGCACATTAATATTCATTAGCCGTTGTTGCATTCTCAAAATCCAAACCTTTCGAACTGTTTGGACTCTTTCTATATGAATTGGTTGGCTAATAACCGGACTTCTTGGGTCTTATAAAGACGTAGGAGTGTTTATACAAGTGTTGCGAATATTAAAGACAATTACCAACTTGTAGTCAATCTTTGGTTAATAATTTCTATTTCTAAAGATTTTCTACTTTAGAAATAGAAAAATAAACGGTGATCGTTAATATCAATTGTGGTTTTAGAAAACAGTTATAATAAAGATTTACATTCAAATTACAAACACTCAAAAGATTCAATTTACAAATTTTCAAATTTCCAAGGTTTATGAAAAATTGCGCGCAATAATTCCTGAATACAAGACAACAGTATCTTCATCAGAGTGTCTACAATTACGCTAGCAAGTCTTTGAGGAATTTTAATTAATATCTTCAATTCACATCTCAACGAACATTGCAAAGAATATATCCGATAATTGTTTAAGTAACTGCTCCAATAAATGACTGGGCAATTTGCTAAATAAGCAATGACATAAATACCCCACTCATAAAGATACTATTCACATTATCACTTAATTTAAGGATGAATTGGTATATATGATGAGGTTAATAATATATATGATTTAGGTTCGATGTTCGAGATGTTAAACTGGAAGTCTGCAGTGGAAACCTACAAACTCATTTTACCTAAATTCTTTATGTAGTATATTTGTCTCACATTTTACTTTATTGTATTCACTTCATTTGATACCATATTGTTATAACAATGGCTATAGGGCGAACGACGGGGTTCGAACCCGCGAGTGGTGGAATCACAATCCACTGCCTTAACCACTTGGCTACGTCCGCCCTTGAAATATCATTTAAGATATAACCACATAAAATAAATGAATCAAAATAATATTAATGAGTTTATTAGCCTAAGTCAAGCGTAATAGCAATTTGAACCTTTGAACAGTAAAAAAATAGATGATTATTTGTAAAGTGAAAAATTTACAACAATAACTGTTGTTAAGCTAGATTGAATTTGAAAAATCTGTAATTATATTGAGTGGTTT